>SJXQ01012202.1:0-278386 GCA_006408695.1 Aepyceros melampus
CACCTCTTCTTAATATCTTCTGCTTCTGTTAGGTCCAGACCATTTCTGTCCTTTATCGAGCCCATCTTTGCATGAAAGGATAGAGGAAGAGTAAATTTTTGTCCGCTGCAGGTCTTAGTCCAAGGACAGTGGAAGACTATGTATCAGCGCAGACACAGAGAGAGCACATTGTCTCTACCTCAGACTTTTTGTTATTTAATTACTGTAAGATATTTAATTACTCTATTCATAAGACCATTGAAAGTAGAATGTGATTCTGTGCTATACTGCAAATCATGATTTCTGACATTCTGAGAATGCAGACCAATTCAAACTAAAGGCCCTTCTCTGGTTAAGCTCCCAAGTTATATATCAAGTCTCTTCTTCCTTTCTGCTTCATTATTTTCTATTTATTCTCTGTAGACTTGCTTATACTTCTTAAGCACTTTTCATATTTATTTGTTTATTTTTGGTCGTGTTGGGGCCTCACTGTTGCACGTGGGCTTTTCTCCAGTTGCAGGGAGCGGGGACTGTGTTTCATTATGGGGCATGGGTTTCTCCCTGCGTGGCTCCTTTTGCTGCAGAGTATAGGATCTGGGTCCACGAGCTTCAGGAGTTGCAGCACGTGGACTCGGTAGCTGAGGCACACAGGGTGTCATTGCTCCATGGTTTGTGGGCTCTTCCCTGACCAGGGATTGAACCCATGTCCCCTGCACTGGCAGGTGAATTCTTATCTGCTCTACCACCAGGCAAGTCCAGACTTGTTCTTATATATACTTTCATCTTTTAAAAATTAAGAATATAATCTGTAATACTTTTCTGTATCAGCATGGCTAGGCCACAGAGTGCCAAGATATTTGTTGAGGTATTTTTCTAGGTATGTCTGTGAAGATAATTCTGGATGAGATTACCATTTGAGTTGGTAGACTGAATAAAGCAGATTGCTCTCCCCAGTAGGGCTGGCCTCATCCAATCCACTGAAGGCTTGAATAGAACAAAAAGTCTGAGGTAGAGAGAATGTGCTCTCTCTGCGTCTGCGCTGACCATAGTCTTCCACTGTCCTTGGACTCAGATCTGCAGCGGACAAAAATTTATTCTTCCTCTATCCTTCTAGGTTCTTGGTTGAGAATCTCCTATATGAAAGACAGATTAATAGGAGAAAAACAGAAGTTTAATAACATATATACCTCCTCTGTACATGGGAGAGACTGAATAAAACTAAGGAACTCTCCAGAGTGGTCCAAGCCACCACCTTAAAGACCATCTCCAACTAAAGAAAAAGAAAATGCTGGTTGAGGGGAGGGTTAAGGAGCCAGTTGTTGGAGCTTATCAGAAAAAGCACAGCAAACAAGGACATAGTTGGTACATAGTTTTAAGTCCACGCTTTCTTCATGGGTAAGAGTTTCTAGGGTTTTAGTTTTCTTTCTCTTCCTGGGACAGAGAGGGAGACACTCTAGGGAAAAATGGAGATTTCCCTTATAAATGCAAATGTCCCTTTCAGGAAAGTGAAAGTGAAAATGAAGTCACTCAGTCCTGTCCAACTCTGTGACCCCATGAACTGTAGCCTACCAGTCTCCTCCATCCATGGGATTTTCCAGGCAGGAATAGTGGAGTGGGTTGCCATTTCCTTTTCCAGGAGATCTTCCCAGACCAGGAATTGAACCCAGGTCTGAAATGACTTAGCAGCAGCAGCAGCAGCTCCCACATTGTAGGCAGACACTTTACTGTCTGAGCCACCAGGGAAGTCCATTACCTTACAGGAGGGTAACTTCTATTTCAATTTCCAAAGCTTCTCCTGTATCTACTGTCTCTTGAAAATAATCATCTCAAGATAAGCCTTATGTCAAAGAGGTGTATTTTTCTTTTTTTAAAAAATTTTTTAATTAATTTTTATTTTTTAGTTTGTTTTGCTTTACAATACTGTATTCGTTTTGCTATACATTGACATGAATCAGCCACGAGTGTACATGAACTCCCAATCCCGACCCCCACCACCCCCTCCCGCCCCACACCTTCTCTCTGGATCATCCCCGTGCATCAGTCCCAAGCATCCTGCATCCTGCATAAACCTAGACTGGCGATTCGTTTCACTTATGATATCATACATGTTACATTGCCACTCTGCCAACTCATCCCACCCTCTCCCTCTCCCACAGAGTCCAAAAGGCCATTCTATACATCTGTGTCTCTTTTGCTGTCTTGCGTACAGGTTAATCATTACCATCATTCTAAATTCCATATATATGTGTAAGTATACTGTATTGGTGTTTTTCTTTCTGGCTTACTTCACTCTGTATAATCAGACATGAATCAGCCACGAGTGTACATGAACTCCCAATCCCGACCCCCACCTCCCCCCTCCCGCCCCACACCTTCTCTCTGGATCATCCCCGTGCATCAGTCCCAAGCATCCTGCATCCTGCATCAAACCTAGACTGGCGATTCGTTTCACTTATGATATCATACATGTTACATTGCCACTCTGCCAACTCATCCCACCCTCTCCCTCTCCCACAGAGTCCAAAAGGCCATTCTATACATCTGTGTCTCTTTTGCTGTCTTGCGTACAGGTTAATCATTACCATCATTCTAAATTCCATATATATGTGTAAGCATACTGTATTGGTGTTTTTCTTTCTGACTTACTTCACTCTGTATAATCCGCTCCAGCATCATCCACCTCGTTAGAACTGATTCAAATGTATTCTTTTTAATAGCTGAGTAATACTCCATTGTGTATATGTACCACCGCTTTCTTATCCATTCATCTGCTGATGGACATCTAGGTTGCTTCCATGTCCTGGCTATTATAAACAGTGCTGCGATGAACATTGGGGTACACGTGTCTCTTTCAATTCTGGTTTCCTTGGTGTGTATGCCCAGCATCACTCTCCTCTTTCATACTCATCAAGAAACTCTTTAGTTCCTCTTTGCTTTCTGACATTACAGTGGTATTATCTACATATCTGAGGTTGTTGATGTTTCTCTTGGCAATATTGATTCCAGCTTCTGATTCATCCAGCCCAGCATTTTGCATAATGTACTCTGCATATTAGTTAAATAAACAGGGTGACCATATACAGCTTGATGTACTCCTTTTCCAATTTTTAACCAGTTCATTGATCCATGTCTGGTTCTAACTGTTGCTTCTTGACCTGCATATAGGTTTCTTGGGAGGCAGGTAAGGCAGTTTGGTAATCCTATCTCTTTAAAAATTTTCCCCAACTTGTTGTGATCCACACAGTCAAAGGCTTTAGCATAGTCAGTGAAGCAGATGTTTTTCCGGAATTCCCTTGTTTTTTTTTTTTTTTTTTCCTGTGATCCAGTGTATGTTGGCAATTTGATCTCTACTTCATCTGGATTTTCTAAATCCAGCTGTACATCTGAAAGTTCTTGGTTCACATACTCTTGAAGACTAGCTTGAAGGATTTTGAGAATTACATTGCTAGCAAGTGAAGTGAGTGCAGTTGTACAGTAGTTAGCATTCTTTGGCATTGGAATGAAAATTGACCTTTTCCTTTACAAAATGAATTTGTAAACCCCAAATCAGTACTCACAGTGCTTTATTAATCATTTGAAGACAGGTGTAGACATGTGGAGAGTGGCAAACAATTTTGGTCACCCAACCAGTACACTTGTTCTGAGGTTGAACAAAAGGGTGCTTTGCCTTGTTTCTGGTCTCAATTTGAAAATACGTAGCATCCTGTGGGGCCCTCCTGGGTACCATCCCCTCCGTGTTCTTGCTTCTTGTTTGGAGAAAGAATTGTTGTATCCTAGGCCTTCCTCAAGTTTCAAAGAACAAACTCAAACAATTAATCCTTAGAGAAGTAGAAAATGCTCAAACCAAGGAAAGCAGTCAAGTAAGAAAAGTAATAGTAACTTGAACAATAGAGTCACAGACTTCTAATTCTTCCTGAAGGTGTATGGATAACAGTCTGATGCATATCTTTGAACTGTTTTGCAGAAAATAAGACCCCCATCCAGGAAGGATGTTGATTACATGCAATCCACAAGCACGTAGGCCTCAGACTGGTTGCAACCTGAAGTTTAATAATTAAGATTCCCCAAACCATCACCTTATTACCTCACCACCAGCCAGTCAGAAGGATGTCCTTGAGCTGATCACATACCCTGAAATACTCTCCCCTAAGTTGGTGATATTGACTGCTTTACTGACTATGCCAAAGACTTTGACTGTGTGGATCACAAGAAGCTGTGGAAAATTCTGAAAGAGATGGGAATACCAGACCACCTAACCTGCCTCTTGAGAAATCTGTATGCAGGTCAGGAAGCAACAGTTCGAACTGGACATGGAACAACAGACTGGTTCCAAATAGGAAAAGGAGTACGTCAAGGCTGAATATTGTCACCCTGCTTATTTAACTTCTATGCAGAGTACTCATGAGAAATGCTGGACTGGAAGAAACACAAGCTGGAATCAAGATTGCTGGGAGAAATATCAATAACCTCAGATATGCAGATGACACCACCCTTATGGCAGAAAGTGAAAAGGAACTAAAACGCCTCTTGTTGAAAGTGAAAGAGGAGAGTGAAAAAGTTGGCTTAAAGCTCAACATTCAGAAAACGAAGATCATGGCATCTGGTCCCATCACTTCATGGGAAATAGATGGGGAAACAGTAGAAACAGTGTCAGACTTTATTTTTTGGGGCTCCAAAATCACTGCAGATGGTGACTGCAGCCATGAAATTAAAAGGCACTTACTCCTTGGAAGAAAAGTTATGACCAACCCAGATAGTATATTCAAAAGCAGAGACATTACTTTGCCGACTAAGGTCCTTCTAGTCAAGGCTATGGTTTTTCCTGTGGTCATGTATGGATGTGAGAGTTGGACTGTAAAGAAGGCTGAGCGCCGAAGAATTGATGCTTTTGAACTGTGGTGTTGAAGAAGACTCTTGAGAGTCCCTTGGACTGCAAGGAGATCCAACCAGTCCATTCTGAAGGAGATCAACCCTTGGATTTCTTTGGAAGGACTGATGCTAAAGCTGAAACTCCAGTACTTTGGCCACCTCATGCGAAGAGTTGACTCATTGGAAAAGACCCTGATGCTGGGAGGGATTTGGGGCAGGAGGAGAAGGGGACGACCAAGGATGGGATGGCTGGACGGCATTACTGACTGGATGGGCGTGAGTCTGAGTGAACTCCGGGAGTTGGTGATGGACAGGGAGGCCTGGCGTGCTGCGATTCATGGGGTCGCGAAGAGTCGGATACGTCTGAGCGACTGAACTGAACTGAATGTTGCCTTTAAAAACCCTACCTGAAAGCCACTGGGAAGTTTTCAGCGTTAGCTGCTTATTCTTCTTATTTGGCATCTGCAAGTGAACACTGCACTCTCCTTCACCACAATCTGTTGTCATTAGATGAGTTTCGTTGCGTGTCTGGTGAGATAACCTGTTAGGTTCGTAACAGTATTGTAAACAAGTGTTCTTTTGTGATCTGTGTAGTACCATGTTTTGGTTTTTCTTTTGAGTTTTTGTGCTCTTTGTTGATTTCACTGTTTACAATGGCCCCCAAGTATAGTTCTGAGGTGCTCTCCAGTGTTTCTAAGTACAAGGAGGCTGTGATGTGTATTATGGAGAATGTAAGTGTGTTACATATGTTTTATTCAGGCATGGATTGGTCATGGGTTCAGTAAACTATATGTGTGTGTGTGTGTGTGTGTGTGTTATATAATAAGGTGGCTTTAAACAAGGACTCATGTGAAACAAGATTGTGTATTCATTGGCTGATGAAACTTGTTACTAGAGGCTCACAGGAACTTAATCCTATATTTCCCCTAAGAGTAGTGGCTCAGTATTTGTGAATTCCATATCCATGGCAACTTTATAAAACATAATTGCCATGATTAATGAGAATTGACTATATGGGGTCAAGAATAAGAAGAAAAAAATAATTTTAATCTAGCCTCTCAATGCAATTCTTAGGTTTGTTATATTGGATTTTACTTGTAGGCTACAGTTTCTCCATTTGTTTAATAAGAATAATAATTCTTATCTGAAAAGTGTTGTTTTAAAGATTAAATGAGGTAATATGTATGAAATTCCTTTGTCAACTGAAATGCTGTAACAAGAACAGTGAGTATAATTTACTTAAGGAGTGGAAAATATGCTAAGGATTTTATAATTACTACTATTTACCAGTGTTTAATGAGGGTATGCAATTTTTTCTTGGTTTAATAAGACTACAAATCACATTGTTCAGCTGTTTAAACAGTTTACATCTAAAATTCAAATTTCATTTTAACTAGGATCATTGTCTTTTCTCTATGTTTTTCAACTTGTTAAAATATATTACATTATATGGGAGCAAAACTGAATATTAAAGAATACTGTGGGTTTGCATGTATTTGTATCTTTTGTTTTCTCTGGGCTGCCTCTGCTTAATTTACTAACACATAAATCTTTCCTACTCTTAGAGCTGCAAACCAATTTAGCAGAGAAACAATGAAGCTGAATTCTGTTCTGCCTCATGCATCACCAAGAAAATTGCTAGGCCAGTTAAGTTTTGATTGCAGAATATTTATTTTTGGTGACAGATGTTGCTGATGTAAGAACCTAGGCGATCACAATTTGAATTAGTCCTGGGTTGTGATTGGAAAAAAAAAAAAAGGAAATGGAAAATCTTAATGAAGGGAAATATGCAACATCAAGACATTTTTGTGTGTGATTTCAGACGATATTTGTGTGATGGATACAGTGTGACTATATTTGCATGTAAGCAGTGACTTAGGGGCAGAACGGAGGACCCAGACTTCTATGAAATCCTGTTCCCAAGGTTACAGTGAGGTCTCAGATGGTAAAGAATCTGCCTGCAATGCAGGAGACCCAGGCTCAATCCCTAGGTCAGGAAGATTCCCTTGGAGAAGAGAATGGCTACCCACTCCAGTATTGCTGCCTGGAGAATTCCATGGACAGAGGAGCCTGGCGGACTGTAGTACATGGGGTTGCAAAGAGTCAGACATGACTGAGTGACCAACACACACACACAGAGCCTAAGAGAGGCAAGTTTGCTACATTCCAAGCGCTTGTTTGGATTGAAGCAGGGTCTAGAGTGGAGACTATGACTAGAAACACATAATTTCTGAGAGGAAGGGGCTGCTTTATTATCCCTACGCTTATATCTATCAAAATACTTATCACAGCATATTATAATGATTTTTTTCTCTATCTTTGTGTTGTGATCATTCACAGATGACTAATATGTGCAACGATGCTCACAAAGTGAGCACATAATAGATTTTCAATAACTATTGGGTGAAAAAATCTGCATGAGAACAGATTCCCCATCTCTGTACTGAATGCACGTACAACTTCACACAAGAGAAAAGAGTCATTGGCATTCTTGTGTCCTGGGCAGTCTTGCATAGTGATATGTATACTGGTTTTGTGGTCCCCAAATGAATCGCTGATGAAGATATGTTAAGGATATGTCAGAGGGAGCCCCACTAGAAGAGCCTGGGAGTAATTTTCTCATTACAATCCCATCTTCCCTCTTTAAAACTAGAAAAAGGTAAATTTGTCCAAACCCATAGCATGTACAACACTAAGCGTGAATGGCAATGAGCTCTATAGACTCTGGGTGATAACGATGTGTTAAATTAGGCCCATCAGTTGTAATAAATGCATCACTCTGGTGGAAGATGCAGATAATGGGGGAGGCTGTACGTGTGTGGGGAGAGCTTTCTGGGAAATCTCTAGCTTTCTGCTTAATTTTGCTTTGAAGCTAAAACTACTCTAAAAAATAAGATCTGTTTTAAAACAATAGCAACTTGTTGGCCAACAATGATCTTCCATTCTCTGCAGTTTTTGAACATGTGAAAAGGTCACCAGAAATCCTGTTTCTTACTCATTCCCAAGGTGAATCAAGGGATGATTCCTATGAAGGAAATTAGTAAAGGAGAAAAATCAGTAAGTTAGCTTAATTATTTTATCTGTCCTGACAGTACATTAGCTTTTTTGTGTACTAAAGTGAAGATTCGGTTTTAATATGAATTTCTCGTGTTTCAAGGTAAGTAAGAATTCAGTTGCTTTATTGATTTGTTTTGGCTGTGGTAGGTCTTAGTTGCTGCATGATGTTTCTCTTTTTGCAGGGAGGAGCTACTCTCTGATTGCATTGTGCAGGCTTCTCCTGGCGGTGGCTCCTCTTGTGGAGCTTGGGCTTTAGTGGCTGCGGCACACGGCCTTTAGTTGCTCCGTGGCAGGTGGGATCTTCCTGGGCCAGGGATTGAAACCATGTCCCCTGCATTGGTAGGTAGATTCTCCACCACTGAGCCACCAGGGAAGCCCAGTTCCAATGTTTTGAGGTATATTAGAAGGAAGAATGATTGGAAATATCTAGTAAACTGTATTTTAATTTTACAAAGTGTATTTTAGTAGCCATTCATACGTGTCCATTTCATCACCATATGGCAGGTAAATTTGCCAACAGCTTTTATTGTTTTTCTTGGTAAAGGACGTTCACCCATTTGTCCTGGAAACCTAAATAAATGATTATGAATCATGAGCAAAAAAGCGCAATGAGTTGTTTCTCTGCCAAGGACAATTTTTTGCCCTGTAGTGTTTTTCACTAGATACTTTCCTTTTGCTGAGATGTGGGACATTTTTCTTTTGAATTTTGTTTGAAAGTGAACTTTTAAACATGGAAACACAAACACATACACGTACACACAGAGGAGCACACACAGTCAGAGAGGAAAGTCTGGAGTGCAGGAGTGGGGAGTCATTGTGATGAAACCTGGCCTCGTGTTAAGTGGTCTAGAACAGGGATGGGGGCACCCTTCTTGGTGACCTCAGGCTGCAGGTCATCAAAAGGTGAGCAGAGTCACTGATGTGATATGATGCTTCTTGCCTATGAATGGCCAAGTCCCAGATGTCTGACAACTCCACTTGACTCTCACTTCCTTCAGTGTGAGAAAGGAGAGGGATAATGTGTAATTTAGTGAAATGAAAAGGCAACACAGAGCCGTCAGATGTTCCAGCTCAGCCTCTTTGCCACAGGAAGCCCCAGGCTGAGTTGGTTCTAACTTCTCTGAGTTACTGATTTTATGTTGCCAGACAGACTAGTGATCTCAGTCCAGGCAACAATTTCTACCCGCAGAGATAGAAAGGCAGTTCCTAATATTCAGGTATAATTATCTTTTATACACATTTCTTTTTTCCTATTGTGAGATGCTACTAATATAAATCCAAAGCCAAGAGTCATTTTCTGGAGCCTGATTAAAAGCTAGGATTTAGATTCATAGTTAGTCCCAGCTGCATATGCCTATGGTTTCATAATAATATTTGAAATGTCAGTAAATGGTCACTGTGTACTGCAGAAACCAAATCTGTTTATTAAAGCTGTGGCTGATGGCAAATATTTAATTGCATTGATCCAAATCAATAACCTCAGATATGCAGATGACACCACCCTTATGGCAGTAAGTGAAGAGGAACTAAAAAGCCTCTTGATGAAAGTGAAAGAGGAGAGTGAAAAAGTTGGCTTAAAGCTCACATTCAGAAAACGAAGATCATGGCATCCAGTCCCATCACTTCATGGGAAATAGTTGGGGAAACAGTGGAAACAGTGTCAGACTTTATTTTGGGGGGCTCCAAAATCATTGCAGATGGTGACTGCAGCCATGAAATTAAAAAACTCTTACTCCTTGGAAGAAAAGTTATGACCAACCTAGATAGCATATTCAAAAGCAGAGACATTACTTTGCCGACTACAAGGTCCGTCTAGTCAAGGCTATGGTTTTTCCTGTGGTCATGTATGGATGTGAGAGTTGGACTGTGAAGAAGGCTGAGTGCTGAATTGATGCTTTTGAAGTGTGGTGTTGGAGAAGACTCTTGAGAGTCCCTTGGAGTGCAAGGAGATCCAACCAGTCCATTCTGAAGGAGATCAGCCCTGGGATTTCTTTGGAAGGAATGATGCTAAAGCTGAAACTCCAGTACTTTGGCCACCTCATGCGAAGAGTTGACTCACTGGAAAAGACCTTGATGCTGGGAGGGATTGGGGGCAGGAGGAGAAGGGGACGACAGAAGATGAGATGGCTGGACGGCATCACTGACTCGATGGACGTGAGTCTGAGTGAACTCTGGGAGTTGGTGATGGACAGGGAAGCCTGGCGTGCTGCGATTCATTGAGTCCCAAAGAGTCGGACATGAGTGATCGACTGAAATGAACTGAACTGAACTGAACTGAAACTAGTGGAGATAATGGAATTCCTGTTGAGCTATTTCAAATCGTAAAAGATGATGGTGTGAAAGTGCTACACTCAATATACCAGAAAATTTGGAAAACTCAGCAGTGGCCACAGGATTGGAAAAGGTCAGCTTTCATTTCAATCCCAAAGAAAGGCAATGTCAAAGAATCTTCAAACTACTTCACAACTGCACTCATCTCACATGCTACTAAAATAATGCTGAAAATTCTCCAAGTTAGGCTTCAACAGTACGTGACCTGAGAACTTCCAGACATTCAAGCTGGATTTAGAAAAGCCAGAGATCAAATTGACAACATCCACTGGATATTGAAAAAGCGAGAATTCCAGAAAAACATCTACTTCTGTTTCATTGACTATACCAAAGCCTTTGACTGTGTGGATCACAACAAACTGGAAAATTCTGAAAGAGATGGGAATACCAGACCACCTTACCTGCCTCCTGAGAAATCTATGCAGGTCAAGAAGCAATAGTTAGAACCAGGCATCAAACAACAGACTGGTTTCAAGTTGAGAAAGGAGTACATCAAAGCTGTATATTGTCACCCTGCTTATTCAACTTATATGCAGAGTACATCATGAGAAATGCTGGGCTGGAAGAAGCACAACTTGGAATCAAGATTTCCAGGAAAAATCTCAATAACCTCAGATATGCAGATGATACAACCCTTATGGCAGAAAGTGAAGAGGAACTAAAGAGCCTCTTGATGAAAGTGCAAGAAGAGAGTGAAAAAGCTGGCTTAAAACTCAACATTCATAAAACTAAGATCATGGCATCTGGTCCCATCACTTCATGGCAAATAGATGGGCAAACAGTGGAAACAGTGACAGACTTTATTTACTTGGGCTCCAAAATCACTGCAGATGGTGACTGCAGCTATGAAATTAAAAGATGCTTGTTCCTTGGAAGAAAAGTCATGACCTAGACAGCATATTAAAAAGCAGAGACATTTCTTTGCCAACTAGGTCCATCTAGTCAAAGCTTTGTTTTCCAGTAGTCATATATGTATGTGAGAGTTGGACCATAAAGAAGACTGAGCACCAAAGAATTGATGCTTTTGATTGTGGTGATGGAGAAGATTTTTGAGAGTCCTTTGGGTAGGAAAGAGATTAAACCAGTCTATCCTAAAGGAAATCAGTCCTGAATATTCATTGGGAGGACTGATGCTGAAGCTCCAATACTTTGATCACCTGATGCGAAGAAGTGACTCACTGGAAAATCCTGATGCTGGGAAAGATTGAAGGTGGGAGGAGAAGGGGACGACAGAGGATGAGATGATTGGATGGCATCACCAACTTGATGGACAGGAGTTTGAGCAAGCTCCAGGAGTGGTGATGGACAGGCAAGCCTGGTGTGCTGCAGTCCATGGGGTCGCAAAGGGTTGGACACGACTGAGTGACTGAACTGAACTGAATATGGCAGGTTTCTCAGAAGCAGAGAACTTTAAAGTGTCGTTCTTGCCGGCTTTGTGCATGTCTATATGCAGCCTATTAATCCTGGTCTCTTCATTCACTTCTAAAAGGTGTTAATTCATCAATACTGAGTAGATACAATCTACACACCATGAGTCAGAGACAAAGAAACAGCTCATTTCAGACATCAAGTAACTTATTAGCTATGGTTTACATAGCTTCATTGTTTAATGGATTGTGTAGGTTCACTCTTCATTGTGAGACACGACTGAGTGACTGAACTGAACTGAATATGGCAGGTTTCTCAGAAGCAGAGAACTTTAAAGTGTCGTTCTTGCCGGCTTTGTGCATGTCTATATGCAGCCTATTAATCCTGGTCTCTTCATTCACTTCTAAAAGGTGTTAATTCATCAATACTGAGTAGATACAATCTACACACCATGAGTCAGAGACAAAGAAACAGCTCATTTCAGACATCAAGTAACTTATTAGCTATGGTTTACATAGCTTCATTGTTTAATGGATTGTGTAGGTTCACTCTTCATTGTGTTGACACTTGAGAAGAAATCAAGGGGAAGTGAACAGTTGTTAAATATTTGGAGTAAATAGCAATAGCACAAGGGGGTGAGTATTGAAAAAGGCACATCAGACGAATGCCAGGCAGGTGAGGAACGAGCAGAAACATCATCTGGTTGCTATCGAAGGGGCAGACGTGTCAAACATTTTGTTCATTCCCAGCCCCTGGAGTTTTGTTCCATCTTTCCTTCCTCTCTCTATGAAAATGAATGTAAATAGAAATGCTTGCTTTAGCTGACTGGAAATTTAGCAAAATCAGAAAGTAATATTTTAAGACTGGTATTCATATATGGAAAACAGAAATGCTATGACCTGCCGTCAAGGGAAAATTCTTCCAAATCAGAGAAACTCTCTACAAAGGTACAAGAGAATGAAGGAATTTTTAAAAAATTGAATAAGGTTTTAACTAGGTTTTGATGTGCATCATAGGGAATTTACTAAGAGATTACAGACAGAAAGCGACTTTACCCTTTTATTAATACATAGGCAGGCAGATACAGTTATTGCTTATGTGGTCTCAAGATAAACATTAACTAGTTTTCAAGTAAAAGGACTTAAAGTACTGTTTGTCACACAGTTCATCCTAGTTTCACCTGGTACCTGGTGTGACCATTTCTGTTAGCTAATTACTTTAACCAGAGGAAAAATAAATGTCTTGTATGTTTATGATAAACTTGGAGAAAGATGCCCATTTAGTTAGGCTCCTACATCCCAGAAACTGGAGACAGGGGCGCTCTCCCTCTCTTGATGTTTACATTTCAAAATGGTTCCTGGGTCCTTGAGAAACTCTTATCTGCATCTTAAAGCTCCCAAGAGGCTTATTTAGCTTTTAAAGAGATTTACATACATTTAAAAAAGAACAGAAAAAGACATTAAAAGTTTTCTAAAGTAAATGCCCTAAAGAAAGGAGGGAAGGGAGAATCTCTTATTTTCAGGAAGAAAGAATTGAGTGTCTTTAAGTTTGTATTTGTTCTTACAATCTCTTCCCCGTATAACTGTAAAGAAGCAACACTATAATTTTTTAATTATCTCCATTACTTTTCCTACCTACCTCTGAGCAAGTTGCAGTGTCTAAATATCCACCATGTTCATAGTCACGTAGTGTGAGCCGCCAGCTAGTATCAAAATCTTATTTCAAGGCACCCATTAAAAGGTACAGAAACATCCAGTGTTCACCGTATGTGGCTTTAAGTGTTTAAGTCTTGAGGCCATTTCTCTTTTGTGCGTTGGTTCTAAATCTAATTACACAATTATAGTCAACTATATATCTAGGCATTCATCTTAGTTTACTTATCTACCCTGGGACTGCACAAAATTTCTCATTCCCAAATTAATAGGGTAACATTAGACCTGTCTTTTGCAATCACTATCAGTAAATTCCAAATTTCTGTTTTTCTACTAATTAGGTGTCTTCCCTCTTCTATACTACCCTTCCAATCAAGCTATCTAACAAAGCATTTTTGCTTGACATTTGGGATCTGAGTACCTGGATGCACGTTAATTATTTTTTACTTTGTTAGTATAAAATTTGGAAAATGGAAAATGGCTCCACTTTAACTCTGTCAGTAACAATTAGATTGTTGTTATTGTAGATCAGATCATGTTTATACAGGGAATACAATCTAGAGCTGATTGGAAATAAGATTGTTGGAACCACTACTGAGAGTACAGAAAAAAGAAGTACAAACAAATAACATATTTTTCCTATTAAAATGTGATTCTAAAAGTAATAGAAATGGCCCTACCAGGATATGTATTAACCTTAGGAAGCTATTAATTTTTATGAATCTAGGTTTATTGTCTATAATGTGAACATCATAATACCTGTATTATGAGAGTAAATTAGTGATGAATTGAGATATTGTGTGTAGGTGCTAAGAACAGGTTCTGGCACAAACTGAAGAGATTTGACTGAAGAGATTGCTAGTATAAAGTGAACCCATCTACCTTTGGTTTTGAACTTTCCCATCAAATCCAAGACCACGCTCCATCAGTTTTCCCTCTGTTAGCTCATACCAGCATGTTTCCTAGTAGTATTTTTCCTTTGGTCTTTAAATATATTTACATATCCTCTGTCACAAAACAAATACATATTGTGTGATATATAACTTAATCTGACCTATTTTTAAAAAATTTACATTCAGTTCAGTCGCTCATTCGTGTCCGACTCTTTTCGACCCCATGAATTGCAGCACGCCAGGCCTCCCTGTCCATCACCAACTCCCGGAGTTCACTCAGACTCACATCCATTGAGTCCATGATGCCATCCAGCCATCTTATCCTCGGTCGTCCCTTTCTCCTCCTGCCCCCAATCCCTCCCAGCATCAGGGTCTTTTCTAATGAGTCAACTCTTCGCATGAGGTGGACAAAGTACTGGAGCTTCAGTTTTAGCATCATTCCTTCCAAAGAAATCCCAGGGTATGATGCCATCCAGCCATCTCATCCTCGGTCGTCCCTTTCTCCTCCTGCCCCCAATCCCTCCCAGCATCAGGGTCTTTTCCAATGAGTCAACTCTTCGCATAAGGTGGCCAAAGTACTGGAGCTTCAGTTTTAGCATCATTCCTTCCAAAGAAATCCCAGGGTTGATCTCCCTCAGAATGGACTGGTTGGATCTCCTTGCAGTCCAAGGGACTCTCAAGAGTCTTCTCCAACACCACAGTTCAAAAGCATCAATTCTGCGCTCAGCCGTCTTCACAGTCCAACTCTCACATCCATACATGACCACAGGAAAAACCATAGCCTTGACTAGACGGACCTTAGTCGGCAAAGTAATGTCTCTGCTTTTGAATATACTATCTTTCATTTCCTTAAGAACTTGATTCCTTCAGACTTAGTGATGGACAGCCACTGCCCTAAGTTTCTACCACACTTTACTAGTTTACTTGATAGGGGTTCAGGATGACAACTGCTTGTCATCCAGTCTGTAGTGAAGATCAGTAAGGTTAGGAGAAAAAAGAAATCACACAAATAGGGAAATAAAGATACTTAGGATGAGTTCTCTCTGAAGTGTATATATTGGACCTTTTCTGAAAAAATAAAAACAATTTTAACAGAGGGAAATTAAAAAATGGAAGGAATAAATCTTTCTTTTACAAAAGTTATGGGCTTTCCAGGTGGTGCTAGTGGTATAGAACCTGTTTGCCAATACAGGTAGACGTAAGAGATGTGGGTTCAATCCCTGGGTCTGAAAAATCCCCTGGAGAAGGGCATGGCAACTGACTCCAGTATTCTTGCCTGGAGAATCCCATGGACAGAGGAGCCTGGTGGGCTACAGTCCATTGGGTTGTAAAGAGTTGGACATGACTGAAGAGACAGCACAAACAAAAGTTAACATGCAGTCTTCTTGACAATAGTTATTCTGTTTATCGCCAATGAAGAACTCAGTCTTCCCTTTGCTATATATATATATAGCTATAATAAGAGTCATGAGATTTGCTATGTATAATATGGCTGGCAAACTCTACCGTATGAATATTACTTGACATGTACTTCTGTTTAATTCAAAAGAAAACAAATGCAAAAATCAATGGGTTTTTATTTTTTTGCAACATGCATTCTTTCTTTTCTCCACACACAAATATTTAGATCTTGGTAAAATTAGAGCCTGTCCACAGGAGGTCAAACTTGGGTGGTTCTAGAGAATTTTCTGGAGTAACAAATTTGCTACATCTTGTTTTCTGAGATGGTTGCATGGGTGCATGAAACAAAATCCAGTGACAAGAACAGATCATTGTAGGTAAATCTCAATTTTAAAGTGGGCAATTCACTAAGCGTTCTAGGCATTTCTTCTTGTAATTAAAAAAAGGATACAATCCTCCTCCTGGAAATAAGACTCTGCTATCTTTAAAAACAAACAAAAAACAGAGAAAGTTAAATTAACAGTTGACTAAAAAGACAAATTTGGAAGAAACCAAAACCTTGAAACTCTCAAAATCTTCGATATCAAACTAAGAAAACTCTTATTTAACTATATTCTCCAGTTCAGAATAAATGACTCTAGGCACAAGACACATTTCAGAATTCACTTGTCTCAAGAAAAGCAAACACAGACATTCTTTGGTTTGTACACAATCTCATTCTTTCTATTCTATTTCAAGTCAAAGCAGACATCACTGATTCATTAGAGTTTAGAATAAGAACTCTAAAGAATGAGAGAAATGCTATCGAGGCTTATAAAAGTAGAACACGAATGAAAGGATGGCTTTATCATAAACTAAAAAACTGAAATATGTCAAGTCACAAGGGATCTTAAAACCCATTCGTCTCATTAGTATTTCACAAACTACCTCACGGGACACTGATTTTTCATTCTCTTTTGATATTTCAGAAAAGGACAGACCAAGTGCTACTAGTTGAGCAATGATGTTTGGAATATATACAGAGTGCTGCACGGGACAAAGGGCACTGGGTGGGAGGGCAAGGTCCAGGGACTCAGCGTCTGTACCCAGTTGGGGCATATCCCTTAGCAGATTCATTCTAGGGCAACTTTAAATTTAAAAATTCTTTGATTTTAAAAACTTTGGGATCCTTTATTCAGATATAGCATTTATAAATAGAACAGTAAAACCAAAAGTATACATGGAGAAATACTGGCATGAATTGACTACTGTCATACTTAAAATAATTCTTTAAGTAGTTTACAGTTTCAGTTTGCCCTGATTTTTCCTAAGTCTTTAATGAGAAAGGTATTCTGTTTATGGATCACGATCTCTACTTTCCAGGAAGCTATCAGTACAAAGAGCAATAAAGCACTACTGCTACTGCTAAGTCACTTCAGTCGTGTCCGACTCTGTGTGACCCCATAGACGGCAGCCCACCAGGCTCCCCCATCCCTGGGATTCTCCAGGCAAGAATACTCGAGTTGGTGCCATTGCTTTCTCCAATGCATGAAAGTGAAAAGTGAAAGTGAAGTCGCTCAGTCGTGTTTGACTCTTGGCGACCCCATGGACTGCAGCCTACCAGGCTCCTCTGTCCATGGATTTTCCAGGCAAGAGTACTGGAGTGGGGTGCCATTGCCTTCTCCGAATAAAGCACTAGTCAAACCTATAAATTAGAAATAAAAAAGGAATGTTTTTTCCTAAATCCCACAGTGGAAAAAGTAATAGTTTTAAAGGAAATAGTTGCCTAGCTTAAAACTTATTCTACATATCTAGCATTCTTCCAGGAGCAAAACAACAATATAAATGGAGCTAATCACCTCTCTGTAAATTGTCAGTTTAATCAATTAGCTTTCAGACTTCTGGGACAGTTCTAGTCCCATAAGTGCAACCATAAAGACAGGATCATGAAACCCAAGGCCTCAAAAGTAAAAAGGCACTTACAGGTGAAAGGGCAGTTTGAAAAATAAATACACAGGGTGCGTTCTCCTATAAAAACCTACTCCTGGCAAGTCAAGCAGGGGAAAAGAATGTGTGATTTTCTTTGATGCCCCAAATGTCTAAATCCAGGAGGTAGCTTGGTAGAGCAGAAAAACATGAAAGTTTGAAGGCGAATAACTTGACTGTGTTCCAGGCCAAGCTTTGCCACTACCAGCTGTGTGACTCTGGACATATCATTTCATGTCTCAACCTCGGCTTCCTTATTTGTAAAACAGAGTCAGTAATACCTACAACTCTAGGAGACAGAACGTGTGTCTAGCACAGTGCCCAGGACACAGCCTCTGGACCAGAAATACTCTACTCTACCAGTGCAGAGTAGAATCGTGAAGAAGTGAGTTGAAAATCACTTTGGGACGGCAGTAAGTTTAAGGTTTTCCTGGTTTCGGGCGTCTTTTATCTACCAGGAACAAAAAGGAATTAGGAAGGTGTATACTGGAGATCAGTGGCGAAATAACTCCAGACAGAATGAAGGGATAGAGCCAAAGCAAAAACAATACCCAGTTATGGATGTGACTGGTGATAGAAGCAAGATCCGATGCTGTAAAGAGCAGTATTGCATAGGAACCTGGAATGTCAGGTCCATGAATCAAGGCAAATTGGAAGTGGTCAAACAAGAGATGGCAAGGGTGAACGTCGACATTCTAGGAATCAGCGAACTAAAATGGACTGGAATGGGTGAATTTAACTCAGATGACCATTATATCTACTACTGTGGGCAGGAATCCCTCAGAAGAAATGGAGTAGCCATCATGGTCAACAAAAGAGTCCGAAATGCAGTACTTGGATGCAATCTCAAAAATGACAGAATGATCTCTGTTCGTCTCCAAGGCAAACCATTCAATATCACAATTATCCAAATCTATGCCCCAACCAGTAATGCTGAAGAAGCTGAAGTTGAACGGTTTTATGAAGACCTACAAGATCTTTTAGAACTAATACCCAAAAAAGATGTCCTTTTCATTATAGGGGACTGGAATGCAAAAGTAGGAAGTCAAGAAACACCTGGAGTAACAGGCAAATTTGGCCTTGGAATGCGGAATGAAGCAGGCCAAAGACTAATAGAGTTTTGCCAAGAAAATGCACTGGTCATAGCAAACACCCTCTTCCAACAACACAAGAGAAGACTCTACACATGGACATCACCAGATGGTCAACACCGAAATCAGATTGATTATATTCTTTGCAGCCAAAGATGGAGAAGCTCTATACAGTCAACAAAGACAAGACCGGGAGCTGACTGTGGCTCAGATCATGAACTCCTGATTGCCAAATTCAGACTTAAATTGAAGAAAGTGGGCAACACCACTAGACCATTCAGGTATGACCTAAATCAAATCCCTTATGATTATACAGTGGAAGTGAGAAATAGATTTAAGGGTCTAGATCTGATAGATAGAGTGCCTGATGAACTATGGAATGAGGTTCGTGACATTGTACAGGAGATAGGGATCAAGACCATCCCCATGGAAAAGAAATGCAAAAAGGCAAAATGGCTGTCTGGGGAGGCCTTACAAATAGCTGTGAAAAGAAGAGAAGCAAAAAGCAAAGGAGAAAAGGAAAGATATAAGCATCTGAATGCAGAGTTCCAAAGAATAGCAAGAAGAGATAAGAAAGCCTTCTTCAGCAATCAATGTAAAGAAATAGAGGAAAAGAACAGAATGGGAAAGACTAGAGATCTCTTCAAGAAAATTAGAGATACCAAGAGAACATTTCATGCAAGGATGGGCTCGATAAAGGACAGAAATGGTCTGGACCTAACAGAAGCAGAAGATATTAAGAAGAGGTGGCAAGAATACACGGAAGAACTGTACAAAAAAGATCTTCATGACCCAGATAATCATGATGATGTGTTGACTAATCTAGAGCCAGACATCTTGGAATGTGAAGTCAAGTGGGCCTTAGAAAGCATCACTACGAACAAAGCTAGTGGAGGTGATGGAATTCCCGTTGAGCTGTTTCAAATCCTGAAAGATGATGCTGTGAAAGTGCTGCACTCAATTTGCCAGCAAATCTGGAAAACTCAGCAGTGGCCACAGGACTGGAAAAGGTCAGTTTTCATCCCAATTCCAAAGAAAGGCAATGCCAAAGAATGCTCCAACTACCGCACAATTGCACTCATCTCACATGCTAGTAAAGTAATGCTCAAAATTCTCCAAGCCAGACTTCAGCAATATGTGAACCGTGAACTCCCTGATGTTCAAGCTGGTTTTAGAAAAGGCAGAGGAACCAGAGATCAAATTGCCAACATCCGCTGGATCATGGAAAAAGCAAGAGAGTTCCAGAAAAACATCTATTTCTGCTTTATTGACTATGCCAAAGCCTTTGACTGTGTGGATCACAGTAAACTGTGGAAAATTCTGAAAGAGATGGGAATACCAGACCACCTGACCTGCCTCTTGAGAAATCTGTATGCAGGTCAGGAAGCAACAGTTAGAACTGGACATGGAACAACAGACTGGTTCCAAATAGGAAAAGGAGTACGTCAAGGCTGTATATTGTCACCCTGCTTATTTAACTTATATGCAGAGTACATCATGAGAAATGCTGGACTGGAAGAAACACAAGCTGGAATCAAGATTGCTGGGAGAAATATCAATAATCTCAGATATGCAGATGACACCACCCTTATGGCAGAAAGTGAGGAGGAGCTAAAAAGCCTCTTGTTGAAAGTGAAAGAGGAGAGTGGAAAAGTTGGCTTAAAGCTCAACATTCAGAAAACGAAGATCATGGCATCTGGCCCCATCACTTCATGGGAAATAGATGGGGAAACAGTAGAAACAGTGTCAGACTTTGTTTTTTTGGGCTCCAAAATCACTGCAGATGGTGACTGCAGCCATGAAATTAAAAGGCGCTTACTCCTTGGAAGAAAAGTTATGACCAACCTAGATAGTATATTCAAAAGCAGAGACATTACTTTGCCGACTAAGGTCCGTCTAGTCAAGGCTTTGGATTTTCCTGTGGTCATGTATGGATGTGAGAGTTGGACTGTGAAGAAGAATTGATGAGCGCAGAAGAACTGATGCTTTTGAACTGTGGTGTTGGAGAAGACTCTTGAGAGTCCCTTGGACTGCAAGGAGATCCAACCAGTCCATTCTGAGGGAGATCAACCCTGGGATTTCTTTGGAAGGAATGATGCTAAAACTGAAGCTCCAGTACTTTGGCCACCTTATGCGAAGAGTTGACCCATTGGAAAAGACCCTGATGCTGGGAGGGATTGGGGGCAGGAGGAGAAGGGGACGACCGAGGATGAGATGGCTAGATGGCATCATGGACTCAATGGACGTGAGTCTGAGTGAACTCCGGGAGTTGGTGATGGACAAGGAGGCCTGGCATGCTGCGATTCATGGGGTCGCAAAGAGTCGGACACGACTGCGCGACTGAACTGAACTGATGCGTTTGTCCGCAGTCCCACAGAGTGGCTTCAAGGATTCCAGTGAATCTGTTTCCTGCTTGAGTCTGAGATGAGTTTCAGGACATGCTCACTGAGCACAGAGTACAGCATTTGAACTTCTTCTTTTCTCTTCTATATGAAAAACTCTCAAGTTTATGAGTTAGGTTATACACTTAAAGCTAACCTGCCATTATATTAACAAAGTCAGTGTGTAAGAGATTACTTACATCCAAGAAAAATAATTTTTTTTTTGGCCATACTACACGGCCTGTGGAACTCCCCTGATGAGCGATCAGACCCATGCCCCTGCAGTGGGAGTGCAGAGTCTTGACCACTGGACCACCAGGGAAGTCCCCAAGAAAAGTAATTTTTAAATGGAATCTTGAGAGATCCAAGAACTTTAGTGTGGACTCTGGAACCAGACATGGACTTGAATCTTGTCTCTATGACTTATTGGTTGTGTGACTTCAGACAAGTTAAAAAAAAAATCCTCTTTGGTTATAATAATGTGTCATTCTGATACTGTGAGGATTAAATGGGCTAAAAAACCTAGAATAGTGCTACGAAAACAGTATTTCCTATTTTAGTATTCTTATCATTGAGGCTGTTATTAGTACTGTTATGTCCATACTGACAGATTTACAATAGATGCTTGGAAAACAAGAATCAATAAAACATATTAAGTGCCATAAGAAAAAAAGAGTTCTGAGAGCTAAAAATGTAAGTGAATATCTGCAGTGATCACAGTCATTAATATCAAATGTACTTTAGCATATATTCATCCATATAATATGTTAAAAATGGTAACTATCCTGTAATTAACTCTCCGTTAATACTTGCTTATTTCTGTCAGTTGTACTACCATTCCTAGAATTGGTATTCCTAGACTTATTCTCCTCTGATTTCTTTATCATCCCTTTTTTCTTATCTACACTGAGTCCTTATGTCAAGATTTCAAATTCACCTCTCCGTGTTTCCACTGTCACCACCTTAACCTAGAAACTATTCTCACTTTATGTTTGAATTGTAAATTTCTTCTTTTACCTCTTACCTTTATCAAAAATATATATTTATATGGTTCAAAGAGTCAAGTGGTTCTATAGTACTTAGTACTTTGTCGCTCAGTTGTGTCCGACTCTTTGCGACTCCATGGACTGTAGCCTACCAGGCTCCTCCCTCCATGGGATTCTCCAGGCAAGAGTACCGGCGTAGGTTGCCATTTCCTTCTCCAGGGGATCTTCCCGACCCCGGGATTAAACCCGGGTCTTCTGCATTGCGGGCAGACGCTTTAATCTCTGAGCCAAGTGGTTCTATAAGATGTGTTTAAGAAAGGCCCTACTGTTCGTGTCCTATTCTCCTTTCTTCAGGAGCAAGCACTTAGATATCTCTTTTTAAAAAAATGCTATATCTCTAAATATTATATTTGTTATTTCTTGATTTTTTTTTCAGTTTTAGAAAATGGGGATTGAGTCTTTTGCACCTTACCCTACAAACATATACCACACATACTTTCTCTCACACACTGACTTATCCCATGTTGTTATATTGTAGTAAAAGGTAGATAAACATTTAATGTTTACCTTATTATGAGTAAGTCGTGTAGTAAACTCTCATTATTTTTCCTTTCATGAAAACTTTCTGTTTTCTCTGGAGTTTCTTTTTTCCTTTTTTTTTTGGTATAGTTTTCCAAGCACTTATCGCTTATACAACTCTAGTCTATCAAGAGTTGAAATCTTCCTTCAATGTATTCAGATACACCAAATATTCAGAAATCAGAAAACGATATAAAAGTTTCTCCCCAGACCCTTCTGATCTGCTCAAATAGAATAGTGGGTACACTCTCCTTCTTGGTACAAAGCTGTCATCTAAGACTCTCTCTTCTCCTAGAGATCCCCTTCACCCATCTCTGGGGTAGCACCCCATTTTCTTATATCTTAATCTTCCCTTTCCTTGGTTTACTCTCTTGTTTTGGTGGAGGACACCATATAGTGACTTTATGAGAAAGAATGAAAAGGAAATATCATAGGCCCTGACGTAGGAACATTCCTGAGGAAGTGCTAGGAGCTGGTGTATCTGGAAAGAAGTGAATAAGAAGGAGAGTTTTAGGAATTAAGGTCTAAGAGGTAACAAGGGCCAGATCATGGAGCGTCTTGCCATGGTAACAATTTTGGCTTTTACTCTGAATGTGAAAAGAAGTCGATGGATGGCTTTGAACAGAGAAGTCTCATGATCCCAACTAACATTTTATCTGGATCACAATGACTGCTGTGTGGAGGGGGGGAAAAAACCTAAATGGAAATAAAGGTAAGGCAGAGAGGGTTCTACAATTAGTTTACTGCAAGAATCTGAATGAAATCTGATAGTGTCTTGTACTGAGATGGCAGCAATGAAGGAGGAAAGAAGACATCAGAATCTGCATATATTTTTTAAATAGATTGGCAGGCTCTGCTGAATGGATATGGACGTGGGAAAAAGTGAAGGATGACTTCAAAGTATTTGGTCTCAGCAACTAGAGGGATGGATATGCCATCTAACAAAAGGGAGAAAAAAAGTCAAAGTCTGATTTTGGGCATCTTAAGTTTGAAAGGCCCATGAGATGCCTCAGGAAGCTGGATGTTTAGTCTATAACTGCAGAACTGAATCCTCAAGCACTCCAATGTTTAACAATCAGTAAAATTTGGAGGACTCAACAGATGACCCAGAGAAGGCATATCCAGTGAGGTAAGATATAATAATGGAAAGTGGGGTGGTCCTAAAAAGTGAAAGAAAATGCTGCAAAATAGAGCATGTGATCAACTTGTCAGAGCTTCTAATACTTCCGGTAGAAAGAAAACTGAGGACTAACAGCTAGATTCACATGAGCATGCAACACGGAGATCAATCCTGGCATTTACAGTGCAATTCTGGCGGAGTAGTTGCACAAAGGCCAGACTGGAGTGAGTTCAAGAGTCATCTGAATGTGGAATGTACCTAGGTAGAATTCTTGCCCAATGTATTTTAACCTGAATCAAATCATGAAGAAATAATCAGACAGATCCTAATTATGGGACATTTTTACAAGAACCCTTGACTCTTCAGATGTGTCAATGTTATAAAAGCAAAAATAAACAATAAATAAAACAGAAAGCAGGGAATTGTTCTGGCTTACTAAGGATTAAAGAATGTTCACAACCAAATGCAATGTGCACTCCTTTACTGGATCCTGGATCAGAGGGAAACTAATTATAATGAATATTTGTGGAATAACCTGAAGAAACAAATACAGGCGCTATATTAAATAATATGAAACCAATATCTCATTTCTTGGGGTTGATAATGGCATTGTAAGTTATTTGGGAGAGTGTCACTGTTCTTGGGAAATTTATGTGCAAGTATTTAAGGGTGAAGTGATGTAATGCCTGAAAATTACTTTAAGATGTTTCATGGAAAATAAATATGTGGGGTAGGGTTGAGTGGGAGGAGGGAAAACCAAAATCTGGCAAAATGTTAACAACTGTCAAATTCAAGTGAAAGGCACAGTGTGAGCTGCTGGGAATTACTAAATAATGGAAAAAAAAGTCACTCCACTTCTAACTTGTGTTTCCCTTGAGAGTAACTGACAGGATATTTTGTATTCTTGGACTACGGAAGGCAGTCATCAGCTGACTGCTGGTGCCCTGGTGTCTCAGCTTACTGCAGTCTCAGCCATCTCTTCCCAACAAGCAATGTTTGAATTAGTGACAGAGAAATATAGTTATACCGCTTAATGTTTAATTACTTTTATGTTAAGCATATCAAGTGTTATTGATATGTTAAGTACTTGTACATGCAGTATTTCACTGAGTCCTCTAAAACATTACAGAAGATGAAACTAAAAGCTGCTTAGTTTGTTAGTGGTAGGGTTATGGTTAGATTTTAAAGTAGAGCCAGAGCCCATACTTCAAAGCCACCACTATACTCTCTAATCTTCTTTGCCAGGAGAGGACAGACTGCTGAGCTATTTCAGAAGCAAACCTACAGGACTCAGCAAACTGACATGTTCTTAGGGGATGAAGGTGGGGTTTTACTTTGAGACATTTAAAAAAATTAAATAATCTGCATCTGATCAAGACTGTTATCATCTTGATTTTCTACTAGATCTGCTTCAGCTATAGGATCACCTGCTAGTAGAAAAAAGCATTCTCCTTACATTTAATGTAACAATATCCCAGTGACATAAACTGCTTGAAAAGATTTGGCTACACTTAGCTGTTTCTATTTACTCCAAATGTCCATTTCCCCAACTTATTATTGAAATTCTACACAAGACTTCAAAGAATAGTAAAATCATCAGTCATACACCTTTTATTTAGATTTGTCAATTATTGACATTTTGCCAAATCTTCTCTTTTTCTTTCCCTTTCTTACACATTTTTTCCCATTGAAATATCTTAAGTTGCAGGCATTATATAACTTTACTCTTAAATACTACTTGCACATGTGTTTCCCAAGAATAAAGACACTCTCTTACATGACCTTCAGTTCCATTATCAATCTCAAGAAACTTGACAATGATGCAATAGCATTATTATTATACAGTTTTCAAATTTCTGTCAAGTTGTCCCCAAAACACATGCTTTGAGAGATGTGGGTTCAATCCCTGGGTTGGAAAGAGCTCCTAGAGTAGGAAATGGCAACCCACTCCAGTATTCTTGCCTGGAAAATTCCATGGATGGAGGAGCCTGGTGGGCTACAGTCCATGAGGTTGCAAAGAGTCAGACACAACTGAGCAATTGAGCACAAAACAAAGCCCTACAGTTATAAGGAACTTGCTTTGTGAGGAGTCTTATATCTCCCATTTGTAAAGATGATGATAATGCCTCTCTAGATTGTTTGGAGAATGAAATAACAGTTAGTGTAAATATCCTTTACAAACTCAATCCATTGTACAAATTCAAAGAAGGCTGAAAGATTAGAAAGATGCCTTGGTATTGGTGGTTCTCAACTACAGTTCTCAACTACGGTAAACATGTATTATATATGTTAGCAACACACAGAGGTCAAAAAGTAGCACACATTTTCTCAAAGGCATTCTTCAAGGCCCACCAAGGAGGTAATATAAATTTGTAAGAATATATGTTTTCCTGCATTGGGACAAAAGCTATTTTACTTTAAAAAAATTATTCCCTGCTTATTGCAAATGTTTAATGAAACAGGAAGAGTGAGTGAAATAAAATTGAAGCTTCTTCCATTCCCATATATGAATTATTTTCATTTTAAAAAAGAAAATAAAACACAGCTCATAAATACCTTAACCTTTTCAGAATTATCTCGTGTAAAAAACCTTCCGTATTACTGTCCTTAAGGTTTCCCAGTCTCCAGGCTCTCCATCTTCTAGTTTACTCTCTCAATCATCAAGAGTTATATTTCTAGAATTCTAATTTTGGCACCTGCATAATCAAAAGCTCTCGGCCTCTAAAAGCAATACCTTAATGTTACAAGTTATCCAATCTTAATTCTCATCTCTCTTCCATCTTAATCTTCAAAATAATATCCCAGTCATGTCTTTGCAAAGGCTGATCTCTTTTTGGACCAGTCCACTTTCTTTCTCTATTGTGAGCCTATAAATCCTGCAAAACTCAGCTCAAGAATCACCTTCTTTCTGCCTAATGTCCAAAGGACAGAGTTAATCATGCCTCTTGTGCTTTTGCTGAACCTGAAGCACATACCTACTCTAATACTTTATACAGACTTCTACCATTAGTTAGCTACATAATTGTTTTTCCTATTCCACAGTGTCTGTCTTAAGGACATGTTCATATGTAATCTGTTTCCCTAGTGTCTAGCTTAGTTTTGGGTACCTTGTTGGTACTTACTAAGCACTTTCTACATTGACTCATTTGCACAGTACACTGACTCTCAATTTTACACACTAAGTAAAGGGCTTCCCTGGTGGCTCAGTAGTAATCAATCTGCCTGTAATGCATGAGATGCAGGAAACGTGGGGTTGAGCCCTAGATTAGCAAGATTCCCCAGAAGTAGGAAATGTCAACCCATGCCAGTATTCTTGCCTGAGAATCCCATTGAACAGAGGAGCCTGGCAGGCTACAGTCCATGGGGTTTCAAGAGTCGGACACAACTTAGTGACTAAACCACCGCCACCACCAAGTAAAAGAAGCTAGCAATTGAATGAGCCATAGGTTGATGATCCAAGCCAATGTGTGGCCACCAGTCAGTAATATGCCAGATTTCTTACCACCTACTGATCCAAGGTCACCTTCTCCTGGACTCACCAATGACAGGTAGAGCAGAATCAATTACAGAGAAATTGGATTTTAGATCATTATAAATATTGGCCCCAGAATTTCAGTGAGGCTGCAATTGAAAAGTTCAGCAAGATACCTGGTGAAGGCAAAGGGGAAGTGCTCTTGAATCCAACTGCTCAACTTCACCTCGTATAAGTGAGAACAGAGATTGCAGAAGCAACTTTGAGGCTCCCAGTTGATCATTAGCATTTACTTCTGCAGATTCTTCATCACTAACGGCATGTGTGGCTACATGTATATTTTCTTGCGTTAAAGGTGTGGTATCTTCTGAAGAAAGTCCTTTGAGAGTAAATAAAATGCCCATGTTAGAATAAATTTCCATCATGGTAGAACACCTTAAAATAATTATGCCTTTTAACCATAAAGTTTTCAAATAAAATTGATGATATGAAAAAAAAACAAAACAGCACAGAAGCCACAAGTTATTTTCCTCATTAAGATTCTGCTTGACATCTGATTCTTTCTATTAGCAATTAGTTAACAGAAGCAATTCTGTTAGTTCTATATGAACTTTTCTATTTACAATACATTATAGATTAAGAATCTAATTTATGTTCTTAATTAAAAATATTAAAAAAAGAGAGATCTAAAGAAAAGTATGTAGGTTAAAATCTGACCAACAACGTGACTCTCCCAAAGGAAAAATGAATTAACTATAATTTGAAGTCATACCTGCTCCAAATGAAATAGCACTAAATGAGAACGTAAATGTGGCTATCATATCAAAGGCTAAAGAAGTTAAGCCATCTTCTCTAAACTCTGGTCTGATAACTTAGAACTACCTCTGGAGCCCAGAAGAGCAGAGGGAATCAGATGTCCAGAGCTAATGGTCACAGAAACTTTCTTCCTAGTAAAAAAGAGTAAAACAAACTTGGAAAAAAAAAAATCAGCAAGTAAATCCTTGGCCCAGAGCTCCTGAAATAAAATATCAAAATTTAAAACTCTAAACATAACACATTATAACTTTACCCTTCACTGAAATCTCAGCATGAGTTCTAATTTTCATATTGAAATTGAATAGACTGTGTACATCTGTACTTACCTTCAGCTAGTCCGTCTAGGGAAGACTCTTTCTCAGTAATTTAGTATATGCATACCATGGTTGAAGATGCCTTTGGCCTGGAGATGGCCTGCCATTTTATTTTGTAGGAACGGTATTTGTGAAAAACAGGAATGATTTTTCTGCTTTCTAATTTTTTAACTGCAATGGTGGTAATGCCAATGTAGGAAGAGAAGCTTTCTATACAGAACTACAAAGAAACTAGGATAAATACTGTTTTCTTTCCTTTTTCTTCCAGCCATACTACTATACCCAAGACATTGAATTACATAAGAATGTGATAAGGCTAATCATCCAAATTCTATATTTCTCTTAATTAAATTCTTCTTAATTTTTCATTAAATGTTTGGTAGAATTCACCAAGGGGCTTCCCAGGTGGCTCAGTGGTGAAGAACCCACCTGCTAATGAAGAAGACCCAGGTTCAATCCCTGGGTCAGGAAGATCTCCTGGAGGAGGGCATGGTAACTCACTCTGGTATTCTTATCTGGAAAATCCTATGGACCGAGGAGCCTGGAGGGCTATAGCCCATAGGGCCGCAGAGTTAAACACGACTGAGTGACTGAACAACAACGGTAACAAAATTCACCTATGAACTAAATGTTTGGTAGAATTCATTTAATGAAAAATTAGTGTCAATCTTTCTCAGATTTTTCCAAAAATCAAAGAGCAGGGAACAGTCTCAATCTCATTTTTACAAAGCCAGCATTACCCTGATACTAAAGCCAAATAAAGAACTACATAAAAAGTAAACTATAAATAAATGTCTCTGTTGAATACAGATGCAAAAATTCTCAACAAAATACTCAGCAACTTAATTCAACAGCACATTTAAAGGATCGGACACCGTGATCAAGCAGAATTTATTCCTGGGATGCAAGGTTGATTCAACATACATTAACCAATCAATGTCATACAGCACATTAACGGAATGGAGGATATATAACACATGATCAACTCAATGGATGTGGGAAAAATTATTTAACAAAATTTAATATCCTTTAATGATAAAACTCTCAACATAGTAGGTACAGAAGAATGTACCTCAACATGATAAAAGCCTTATATGACAAACTCACAGATAACATCATACTCAACAATGAAAGGTTAACATATTTCCTTGAAGATCTGGAACCAAACAAGGATGCCTACTGTCACCACTCCTATTCAACACAGTACTGGAAGTTCTGGTCAGAGCAATCAAGCAAGAAAAAGAAATGAAAGGCATCCAACTTAGAAAGGAAGATGTGAAACTGTCTCTGCAGATAATATAATCTTACAGATGGAAAACCCTCAAGACTTCACCAAAAAACTGTTAGAACCAACAAATGGTTTCAGTCAAGTTACAGGATATATAATCACCATATAAAAACCAGTTGCACTGCTATATACTAACAGCGAACTATCTGAAAAAGAAAAGCATTTTATTTACAATAGTATTGAAACAACAAAGTACTCAGGAATAAATTTAACAAAGTAAATAAAAGCTACTGTTGTCCAGTTGCTCAGTCACGTCTGACTCTTTGCGAACCCATGGACTGCAGCACGCCAGGCTTCCCTGTCCTTTATCATCTCCTGGAACTTGCTCAAACTCATGTCCATTGAGTCTGGGATACCATCCAACCATCTCATCCTCTGTCGTCCCCTTCTCTTCCCGCCTTCCATCTTTCACAGCATCAGGGTCTTTTCTAATGAGCCGGCTCTTTGCATCAGGTGGCCAAAGTATTGGAGCTTCAGCTTCAGCATCTGTCCTTCCAAGAATATTCAGGATTGACTTCCTTTAGTAATGACTGATTTGATTTCCTTGCTGTCTAAGGGACTCTCAAGAGTCTTCTACAACATCACAGGTCAAAAGCATCAATTCTTTGGTGTTCAGCCTTCTTTATGGTCCAACTCTCACATCTGTACATGACTACTGGAAAAACCATAGCTTTGCCTATACAGACCTTTGTTGGCAAAGTAGCCCTCCAGAGTCCTCTGTCCACAGGGATTCTCCAGGCAAGATTACTAGAGTGAGTTGCCATGCCGTCCTCCAGGGGATCTTCCCAACCCAGGGATAAAACCCAGATCCCTCGCATTGCAGGTGGATTCTTTACCACCTGAGCCACCAGGAAAGCCCATGAATACTAGAGTGGGTAGCCTATCCCTTCTCCAGGGGATCTTCCCAACTCAGAAATTGAACTGGGGTTTCCTGTACTGCAGATGGATTCTTTACCAGCTGAGTTACCTGGGAAGCCTGAAAGCTACTGAAGAAGACACAAATAAATGGAAAGATATACTATGCTCATGGGTTGGAAGAATTAAAATATAACTACGCTTAGTAATCTTCAGATTCAGTGGAATCCCTATCAAAATTGCAATGGCATTTTTCAAAGTATTAGAAAAGGTCTTAAAATTTATATGGAACCATAAAAGATCACATATAGCCAGAGCAATCATGAGCAAAAAAAAGAAAAAAAAAAACAAAAAAAAACCAACAAAGTTAATAGCATCTGACTATGAGATTTCAAAAACTACTACAAAATTATAGCAACCAACAATAACATAGTTGGCATAATAACAGATGCACAGAACACTGGGACACAATAGTGCATCACAATAGAGCAATTAGATCTGTTTCTACACATTTATGATCTTTATCAAAAATGCAAAGAACACACACAATTAGAGAAAGGATAGTTTCTTCAACAAAGAGAGCTATGAAATCTGGTTTCCACATGTGGAAGAATGAAATTGAACTCATCTCACTACATATGCAAAAAATCAAACTTGATATGGAATGAGATTTGAACAGAAGACCTGAAACCATGCAACTATTAGAAGAAAATATAGGAGAAAAGCTTCCTGACACTGATGTAGGTAAGGCTGTTTTGGACATGACATCAAAAGTACAGGCAACAAAAGCAAAAGTAGACAGATGGGATTTCATCAAATTAAAAAGCTTCTTGCACAGTAAAGGAAACAATCAACAAAGGGAAGAGACAATCTACGAAGTGGGAGAAAATATCTGCTAACCATCCATCTGAAAAGGTGTTAATATCCAAAATACATAAGGAATTCAAACCACTCAATAGCAAGAAGACAATGTGATCGAACTGTTGGTGGAAATGCATATCGGTACAGCTATTATGAAAAACAGTACAAACACTCCTCAAAAATGTAAGACTAGAACTACCCTGCTGCTGCTGCTAAGTTGCTCCAGTCGTGTCTGACTCCATGCGACACCATAGACGGCAGCCCACCAGGCTCCCCTGTCCCTGGGATTCTCCAGGCAAGAACACTGGAGTGGGTTGCCATTTCCTTCTCCAATGCGTGAAAGTGAAAAGTGAAAGTGAAGTCGCTCAGTAGTGTCCGACTCTTAGCGACACCATGGACTGTGGCCCACCAGGCTCCTCCATCCATGGAATTCTCTAGGCAACAGTCCTGGAGTGGCATGCCATTGCCTTCTCTGAGATGATCCAGCAATTTCACTTCTGGGTATGTACACAAAGGGAACAAAATCAAGAATCAAAATGATTATCTATACTCTAAGGTTCATTACAGCATCATTTACAGTAGTTCAGATATGGAAATAACCCAAGTGTCTGTCAATGGATGAACAGCTGAAGAAAAGGTAATGCACAGATACAATGGAGTATTATTCAACCGTGAGAAAGAAGGAAATGCTACCTTATATGACAACTTGGATGAATTAGGAGGTCATCATGCTGAATGAAATAAGCTAGACAGAGAAAGACAAATACTACATAATTTCACTTATGAGTACAATCTAAAAAATAAAAATTTAAAGTGAAACTCAAAGAGCAAAGTAATATGAGGGTAACCAGGGGCTGGTGGGGCAGATGGGGAGATGTTGATCAAAAGGTACAGAGCTGCAGTTATGTTGGATGAATAAATCTAGAAGTCTAATGTACAGGCATGATGATTCTACATAATAATAATGCGTTGGAACACTGAAAATACACCAAGAGAGTAGCTTTTAGTTGCACTCATCACACAGTAATAAATGATAACTATGAAACGAGACATGTTAACTGGTTTGACTGAATTACGTGTATCAAATCATCATGTTGTACACCCCAAATATGGACGATTTAAATACATGAAATGTAAAATACTGCTCTGAACAAGGCTGTTCAATCATTTAAGAAAACTGAAGGTAAGGGTACCTGTGTAATACAAGTATCTTCTAGGTGCTCCACGCCCCACATGCTGTGTATTTTTAAACACTGTGACTATTTTGCATAAACCGTGGATTGCATAAACAGAAGCATATCAGAGTTTGCAAGAAAATAACTGAATGGCTTTGCAAGAATTATGCAACACTGCACACTAAAGAGCAGGTTTCTGTTTTCAGTGTTGTTAAGCTTTTAAGGAAATAATTTTGGGGCTTCCCTGGTAGTTCAGATGGTAGAAAAATAACATCTGCTTGCAATGCAGGAGACCCCAGTTCGATCCCTGGGTCGGGAAGATCTCCTGGAGAAGGGAATGGCAACCCACTCCAGTATTCTTGTGTAGAGAATTCCGTGGACAGACCACGGGGTCACAAAGGGTCAGGCACGACTGAGTGACTAACACAACACGTGGTGGTGCGACGGTGAAGCATCCGCCTGCAACGTAGGAGACACAAGCTTGACCCCTGGGTGGAGAAGATGCCTGGAGAAGAGAGTGGAAACCCACTCCAGGATTCTCGCATGGGAAATCCCATGGACAGAGGAGGCTGGCAGGCTGCAGTCCATGGGGTCGCAAGAGTTGGACATGATTAGTGACTAAACCCCACCACCAAAGAAACATAAATTCTTATCATACAAGTAATTAAGTAACAGGATATACTTTACACATAAAATTCAATAGGAAAATAATAGTTGGCCAAATTCTAGCTACATCAATTTTTAAACTACTTAGAAGTACATCCTGATTAATTTCACATTGCTAGGATAAAAAACTCGCATTGAGAAAAGTATTCCCAAAAAGTTGGAAGAAGAATGACAGGGGACATAAGGGCAGCCCTGAGTGCCCTTCCTGCTTTACAGTTCTTATGAGCTATTCCTGTGGCACACCAGTCAATCCTTCACTCCCTAGCCTCCCAATCGATCTCTAAACTGGGTGTCCTACCATCTTATAAACTCATTGTGAGAATTAAATGAGACAGTGAATGTAAAAGGCAGGTATCCTCCCAAAGAGCATCTTAAAATAACATCCTGAGGCTTTACTGTCACTTGAATTAAAAAGGTCACAGGACTTGTAAAGCACTTCTGAGACAGCACTGTTTTTTTAATTTGAAGAAAACATTAAGAGGGAAGTGTAAATAAAGCTAATGAAGCTCATATTTCTATTGTCACACTGAATAACAGGAACTATAAAAACATTGGAATATCAAATTGCTTATTTATTACTCACCAATACTATAAGTTTGAACACGCTTGAACTTATTTTTAGTAAAGACAATAAGGAAAATAAATACTTGCGTAACCACGAGAACTCGAATGACTAGCATGTTGTGAATTGATACGTTCATAATGTACTAAAACATTTTAAAGTATTCGTAACAAAGCATTTATGTCATAACATGGAAGTTCCAGTATTTTTCCATGTGAATTTCAAATTAATTATTTTTCATGTCACATTGGTCTTACAAAAGTTTTGCTTGAGAAAATTAATATGTCATCAGTTAATAGGAAAATTCATTCTAATACATTAAAAGTTTTAATGGTAAAGATATACTTTAATGGTAAAGATATATTTATCATTAATGAGAAAAGCCAAATCAAAACATATACTGGTACATATAATTTCACCTTCACTACAACCTGTCATTCAACATAAATGAAGCTTTCTTGTGTCAGTATGAACCTATACATACAGACAGGAACAAAAAATTCTATTTGTCTTCCTCTGTGGGCTACGGTTAAAACTTGCCATTAACCAATTTGGTGTTCTATTTATAAGTATATGTAGGTGGTGACAGTCAAATCACAGGCCTTCATTTCACTTAGTATCTGTCAACTTCGTCAAGTTCTAAAATAGACATCACAGTTTACATGTACCTATTGAGGTTTTACACTTAAAGAAAAATTACTTGTAACTGCCTTGGGCCAGAGATTAGAGGAATAATCTTACCTGAGAGATTTTACTCAATTTATCATACGATAAAATTCAAACTGAATTCAGTGTCAGTTTTGACACGTAGTTTTATTCAACTCAGAATCCGTCTCTCATGGTGGTCAAGAGACACACCTGGGGGAGAACAGTGCTGGTACCCTTTGAAAGTGAAAGTGAAGTCACTTAGTCATGTCTGACTCTTTGCAACCCCGTGGACTGCAGCCTACCAAGCTCCTCCATTCATAGGATTCTCCAGGCAAGAATACTGGAGTGGGTTGCCATTTCCTTCTCCAGGGATATTCCCAACCCAGGGATCGAACCTGGGTTTTCCACGTTGGAGGCAGACGCTTTAACCTCTGAGCCACCAGGGAAGGCCTGGTACCCTTTATCTTAACTCATTAGGAATGTACTCTAACACTAAATTACTGGTAGTATTCTCCTTTAATAATCTAGCATTGATCTACCATTTGTTGATATATTGAAGAGATATTAACTGTTTGTCTACGTGACAGGGAGAATGATGTAACTAGATAACTTAAAGGTAAAAACCTCATAGCTAGTACTTGAGGTAGTAATTAATCAAGATAATGAAAAACTATCACAGGCAAAATGGGGTTTGAAAAGATGCTACGATGAGACACCAGGTCCAGGTAAAGACAGAAGCAAGGACTATACTCAGGATAAAACAGTGAAAGTAATGATGTCAACTAAGCTGATGGGGATGTCTGAGGATGGAAGAAGGGTTATTTAAAGGCTTAATGTATTTACCCTTATGTTCATAGCAGAACTATCAACAACAGCCAAGAAATGGAAGCAACCTAAATGTCCGCTGGCAGATGAAGGAATAAGGAAGATGTAGGACATACATTCAGTGGAATATTCCTCAGCCATAAAAAAATGAAATAATGCCATTTGCAGCAACATGGATACAACTAGAGAATATCATACTAAGTAAGTCAGAAAGATAAATATCATATAATAGCACTCATATGTGGAATCAAAGTATGACACAGATGACCTATCTATGAAACAGAAATAGACTCACAGGCACAGAGAACTGACCTGTGGTGGTTAATGGGGGGAAAGCTGGGAGAGGGATGGAGTGGGAGGCAGGGGTTAACAATGTAAGCTATATGATAAACAACAAAGTCCTACTGTATAGTATGGGAAGCTATATTTCAGTATCCTATGATAAACCATAATGGAAAAGAATATTTAAAAAAAACAATGTCTATTTATATAACGGAACCATTTTGCTGCATAGCAGAAATTAACCCAAAATTATAAAACTATACTTCAAATTAAAACAATATAAAAGTTCAATCATTTCAAATACTGTCTACTACTATTCAGAGTATAAGCATGCTTTCTTATATGCAGGTTAGTGTGACTTTAGAAAACAATCTGGTTTTTGTTCATGCTGGTCCCTCTGCCTGGTCAGTCAGCTTTTAAAGGGTAGAGGTATGCTTCATCACTGTGACATCAACAGTAAGCATAGTGCCAACAAACAGCACGTACTTAAAACACTTCTTGGGGAAAATGTTGGTTAATTGTTATATACCACAGAGTATACTACAAGCCCATATTCACTATGCCACTAAATCCTCACATTATAGATGAAGCAACTGAAATTAATCAGAGATTAAATGAGAGCCTTGGCTTGGAAGTCAAGTGCCTGCCTGTGAATTCAAAAATCAACTGCTTTCTAGTTCTGAAACTCTAGGCAAAGTCAATCTCTTTAATCCTTTATTTTTCTATCTGTTAAACAGGAAAATACCCTATATGGACCTCCTAAGAAACTTCATTTAGATGAGAGGTAAAGAAACAGTCATGTCTGACTCTTTGTGATCTCATGGACTCTACAGTCCATGGAATTCTCCAGCCCAGAATACTGGAGTGGGTAGCCTTTCCCTTCTCCAGGGGATCTTCCCAACCCAGGGATTGAACTCAGGTCTCCCACGTTGCAGGCGGCTCCTTTACTAGCTGAGCCACACAGGAAATCCAAGAATACTGGAGTGGGTAGCCTATCCCCTCTCCAGTGGATCTTCTGACCCAGGAATTGAAATGGGGTCTCCTGCATTGAAGGCGGAATCTTTACCAACTGAGGTATCAGGGAAGCCTGCCCATCAGAACAAGACCCAGTTTCCCCCCCAGTCAGTCTCTCCCATCAGGAAGCTTCCATAAGCCTCTCATCCTTCTCCATCAGAGGGCAGACAGACTGAAAACCACAATCACAGAAGACTAACCAATCTGATCACATGGACCACAACCTTGTCTAACTCAACGAAACTGTGAACTCCGTCATGTAGGGCACCCACAACAGTCATGGTGGCGAGTTCTGACAAAACATGGTGAAGGGAGAAGGGAATGGCAAACCACTTCAGTATTCTTGCCTTGAGAATCCCATGAACAGTGTGAAAAGGCAAAAATATAGGACACTGAAAGATGAACACCCCCGGTCGGTAGGTGCCCAATATGCTACTGGAGATCAGTGGAGAACAAACTCTGGAAAGAATGAAGAGACAGAGACAAAGCAAAAACAACACCCAGTTGTGGATGTGACTGGGGATGGAAGTAAAGTCCAATGTTGTAAAGAGCAGTATTGCATAGGAATCTGGAATGTTAGGTCTATGAATCAAGGCAAATTGGAAGTGGTCAAACAGGAGATAGCAAGAATGGACATAGACATTTTAGGAATCAGCAAACTAAGATGGACTGGAATAGGTGAATTTAACTCAGATGACCATGATATCTACTACTATGCGCAAGAATCCCTTAGAAGAAATGGAGTGGCCATCATAGTCAACAAAGGGCCCAAAATGCAGCACTTGGATGCAATCTCAAAAATGACAGAATGATCTGTTTCCAAGGCAAACCATTCAATATCACAGTAATCCAAGTCTATGCCCCGACCAATAATGCTGAAGCTGAACGGTTCTATGAAGACCTACAAGACCTTCTAGAACTAACAACCCCCAGAAGATGTCCTTTTCATTATCGGGGACTGGAATGGAAAAGTAGGAAGACAAGAGATACCTGGAGTAGTGGGCAAATTTGGCCTTGAAGTACAGAATGAAGCAGGGCAAAGGTTAACAGAGTTTTGCCAAGAGAATGCACCAGTCATGGCAAACACTATTGGAAGGACTGATGCTGAAGCTGAAACTCTAATACTTTGGCCACCTGATGCGAAGAACTGACTCCTTTGAAAAGACCCTGATGCTGGGGAAGATTGAAGACAGAAGGGGATGATAGAGGATAAGATGATTGGATGGCATCACTGACTCAATAGACATGAGTTTGAGTAAACTCTGGGAGTTGGTAATGGACAGGGAGGCCGGGTGTGCTGCAGTCCATGGGGTTGCAAAGAGCTGGACACAACTGAGTGACTGAACTGAAATTAACACTGCTATTTATTCACAATTCCATGATCTATCTACTTTCAACTAAGAACACTGAGTTTTCAAAGAAAGATATTAGGAAACAAAACTACATTCACTGCTTAAAAAAAAAACACAAAAAAAAACACACAAAACTTTCCCCTGGAGAAAGAAATGGCAACCCACTCCAGTATCCTTGCCTGGAAAATTCCATGGACAGAGGAGCCTGGGTCCATGAGGTGGCAAACAGTTGAACATGACTGAATGACTAAATTACAACAAGAGGCAGGATGAAGATTTTCAAGGTGTTCAAAAAATGGTTTGAGAGGACAGGGAATGGTGATTGGCTTGATGTATTTAAAAGAATACTTGATGAGCCTTGAACTTTGAACTTCCAGTTTGTGTTAAAGGGAGTCCTCAGGTTTTTTAATCAGCTTGCTCTGGCTAAATGGGAAAAACTGTCCAGAAGACCAAAAGATGTCAGTGGGGATTCCCAGGTGGTGCTAGTGGTAAAGAACTCCAGGAACCTGCCAACGCAGGACATGGTAGAAGTGGGTTCAATCCCTGGGTTGGGAAGATCCCCTGGAGGAGGGCATGGCAACCCACTCTAGTATTCTTGCCTGGAGAATCCCATGGTCAGAGGAGCCTGGTAGGTTTTCTATAGTCCACAGGGTCACTAAGAGTCAGATAAGACTGAAGTGACTTAGCACAAAGGTATTTTTATCCTAGATTAATAAAAAGCAAAAAGCCCAAAACTTTCCTTGACTCAACTGTTGACAGTCCTTCTCACTACATTGAGGCTAGATCAAATAAAGAATCTGAGGATTCAGAGACAATTAATGAAACAAACCAAACTCCACCACTTCCTTCAGGGTGAACCAACACCCTTTTCTCTAATCATGTTGCATCTTGCTAAGGCTGGTAGGCAGGAATTGTTCTGAAGAAGCATAGCTGCAACATACTCAGAAAGTGTGTGTGAAATGGTTCTGTGGCAAAGTATGTTAAGTCAGACATGAAACAGAACTTTTCTTTAAACATACTTCAAAATTAGAAAATGTCAAATAGCATAGTTTAACAATCAGGCTTAGTTTGAAGTCAGACCGCCTGGGATCAAATCCTGAGAGTGTCACCTGTCAGCAGTACAATCCTGGGCAAGTTACTTCTCTCTCTGCTTTCAGATTCCTCCTCTAGAGATTGAGGCTAATCGTGGTACTTAATAAGAAGATTAAATGAGATATTTCATACAAAGCAGGTATCACAGTGGCATTCATACACTAAGTGCTCAGAAAATATTCAAGAACTTTTGTTTTTAAAACTCAGCAAGCTGCAATCAAATTAAATATGTCCATGACAGTGAATTTGGAACTCTATGAATTGTTATTTGGTGATTTTTTTATATGTAACATAGAACTTAACATTTTAACCCTTTTAAACTGTGCAATACAGTTGACATTACATTCATAATGTTGTACACTATACCATTTATCACTTGCAGAACTTTTCATCACCCAAACAAAAACTCTGTACCCATTAAACACTAACTCCTCATTCCCTTCCTGCTTTACATCTGGAATCCTCTGTGGATGAAAAATGTTGCCTGCCGTATCAGTAAACAAAGAATGTTGCGGCCATCACATCATTAGCCCCTGCAGCTGCCCAGCTGCTAAGCCCTGAGAGAACTCAGGATGGACACAAACAAGCTGCGGGCACTGATATCAGCCACTGCAGCCTCTCCCCAATGGTACATCCTGAGGGGATTTAGGATGGAAAAAGGCAAGATACAAGCCCTAGATAATTATAATGCATATCAAAGGAATGATTTCAGTGAGTCCAGACTTTCACATCTTCCTATACATAGAAAAGCACTAAATTCGCTAACTTGAGAGTTTTCTTTATTTAACGTTTTCTAGTTTCCTTTATTTAACGGTAATTTTTCATCTGGTTTTTGTTACAAAAATTGCTTTTTTTCCCAGTTCTTACCTTACCTCTTGGAAACAGTCTCTCTGGAAAAAGGTTGACTCCTGGGTTTAAATCCTCAGAAAGTCTGCCAAATTAAACAATCTCTCTTCTAGGCTGTACTTCTTTTTTTCACGTCAACAGCTCTACTCCACTTTCTCCATGAATTTGCCTAGATTAAGCTCCTCGTGTGAGCAGAGCCACACAGTGTGTGTCTTTTTGTGTCTGTCTTGTGTCACTCAGCACAATGTCTTCAAGATTCATCCATGTTGCAGCATGTATCAGATTATTACTCCTTTTAAGGCTGAACAAATGTTTCCATATATATATATATATTTTTTCTTCATATATTTTATCAATGGACATTCTAGGGTGTTAATACTTTTTGGTTACTTTGAATAATGCTGCCCTGAACACTGGTGTACAGCTATCTGAGGCATTAGTTTCAATGACTCTGGGTACATATCTAGAAGTAGAATTGGTGGATTTAATGATAATTCTATGTTTAACTTTTCAAGGAGCTACCAAACTGTTTTCCTGGAGTCTATAGAATTTAAACTCCTCCACCAACATATCTTTATGAGGCTGCAATAGTTATGTTTCCCCCTCCCCCCATCTCAGATAAAAATAACATTACTTCCCAAAGATTGAGGTGATGTTTCTTAATCAACAGTATATACACCTCAAAGTTTCTATCATACAAAAATATTATACAGTAGTATTCTTCAGAGCATTTTAACTTAAATCCATGCCTCTGAACATAGTTTATGAATTCTTTTTCCTGCTTGCTGAAATCTGCTGTTGAACCCCCTTAACTGAAATTTTCATTTCAATCACTGTATTCTTAAGTTCCAGAATTTTGGCTTCACTTCTATTAATAATTACTAGACTAGATTTTATATACAACAGATGTGAAAAAGGACTTCAAGAAATGAACTTCATGAGACTCTAAAGGAATTTAATAAATGCATGCCCATGAGAGCTCCCACAGGCTGTCAGAGAAAAAAAAAAAAAATCCACCCGTCATATCAGTAAACACAGGATATTGCAGCCATCAAGCCATCATGCCATCACATTACAGCTGCCCAAAAGGTGAACGCTGAGGGAACTCGGGATACCCAATGAGGTACCCAGAGTCAGGACAAGAAAGCACAGGATACTGGTCCCAGAGGGCTGAGGTGCACGTCGAATGGATGATCTCAGCAAGCCCTTGCATCTTCCCATTTGTAGAAAAGCACTACATTCCTAAATTTGAGATGTCTCTTTTTCTTTAATTAACAGGGATCTTGTAATATTCCCACTACCTGGCCTTTGTTGTGAAATCTCCTATATATCTTGGCTCCTCCCTTACCTATTTGGAGCAGTTCTGTAGAGCTATATGAGAGGCTGCATCCTGGGCTTAAGTTCTCAGTTTTGTCTGTCAAAGAAAAGTATGATTCTCAACCATTAGGCAGTGATTCTTTTTAGTTGACAAAGATAATTATCCTATCAGACAACAATTTAATCTTGAAAACTGTGCTACTACTTGGAGTGTCTCCTAAGTGCTTGGGTTCGCCCTATTATGTTTTAATTTAATCCTTAGCCATTAATTTATAAGGACCTAGGTTGAGAGGATTCAGGTCTCTTACCTTAGGTCACAGGGCAGCTTGACTGTGGCCTGAGATCTTAACTACAGCGCTGTGCTGCTCCCTCTAAAGGCAGAGGCTGCCACCTGAGGGCATAGCAGGAGAATGCGCTGTTGCCCGGAGCAGCCGGTAATTACGCTATAATTACATAAGATAACCCTCTGACCCCAGGTCAGGTCAGAAAGGAGCTGACTCATTTTTCAACCTTGTCTCTCATAATACTAGTATGTAGTGTTAAGGAAAAGGAAGGGATATTTCCTTTTTAACTCCTTAAATGTGTTTAGCTAACAACTGAAGACATTTAAACGTTGAGCACTCTTCTGTTTTCATAGCACTAACTTGAACCTTTGAAAGAGGAAATTTTGGAAGGAAAAAGGAACAAAGCACAGCAAATGTAGCATACAAACTGCATACTCACATATTGAAATTTATTTCTGATTCATTTCCCAAATTCATGGCCAAGATAGGCATCAGCATACACAGGCGATTTGAGGAATTTTACTTATGCAATGGTTCTAAGAATCATAACATGAAATCACAGCAATGAAGACTTTTTTTTTCAATGTCACTATAAGGAAGGAAAGACATAAAAATAGCCACAACTTTATTTTATGACAGAGGAGCCTTGGTGGGCTACAGTTCATAGGGTAGCAAAGAGTCAGCCACAACTGAACTGAAGACATGAAAATTACTATTAATATTTCATGACTTGGGGGATGGGACTCAAATAAGGCTGAAAGACCACTCCTTTCACTACCTAAATCACCTGTTTAAAAGTGTTTTAGTAGGAATGTGCCATCATAGCAGACTCTGACATAAACATATTCAAAAGAATATCCTTATTTTCTTCTCAGATGCCACGAAGGACACTTGAGAGGAAAGAACAGTACTTCTTTCAGCTTGCTTGCTTTGCTGAGCTCCTAAAGAAGCAGAACTTCAGAAAATTTAATGAGCCACACGAACCACAGTTTGGTTCTATAAGCTTACCTTATTATTTAAGCACCTCGGTATCTAGCCAGACTGTCTTAAACTCAGAAAACATTATTTACTTTCTCCTTTCATATAAAAGGCTCACTTAGGGCACACAACTGTCTGCTGCTGCTGCTAAGTCGCTTCAGTCGTGTCCGACTCTGTGCGACCCCGTAGACAGCAGCCCACCAGGCTCCCCTGTCCCTGGGATTCTCCAGGCAAGAAAACTGGAGTGGGTTGCCATTTCCTTCTCCAAGGCATGAAAGTGAAAAGTGAAAGTGAAGTCGCTCAGTCGTGTCCGACTCTTACTGACCCCATAGACTACAGCCTACCAGGTTCCACCATCCATGGGATTTTCCAGGCAAGAGTACTGGAGTACGGTGCCATTGCCTTCTCCAACAACTGTCTAAGTAACCTAAATTCAACACTTAGACTTTATATATAGCAAATCTGAAAAAGTACTTCAAGAAATGAACTTCATGAAACTCCAAGGGAATTTAACAAAGGAATTCCCATGAGAGCTCCTATAGGCTGTTTCCGGGCAGAGTAAATGGAATGACTGTTAATAGGTACAGGGTTTCTTTTTGTGGTAATGAAAATAAACTAAACTGTCTAAAACTGACCATGGTAATGACTGCATGGCTTTCTGAATATACTAAAAATCACTGAACTGTATACTTTATCATATGAGTGAATTATATGGTATGTGAATTATATCTCAATTAAGTTGTTAAAAATTTATTGGTTTTAACTATAATTCAATAAAAAATAAAAAATATATTGATTTTCACTTGTTTTTAGGATATTTACCTAAAGCTCCACCAGATTTAGCCACAGGGAAAATTTGATGGAATGCAGCTTGAAACCCTGTTTAGTTGACTATATCAAGGGGATTCCATTCTCTTAAGGAAAAAAATATTCTCGTAATATAATGACAACTGGATTTTCCTGGGGACAAGTTCCAGGTTTTAGCATGTTTACAGAAATCTAGCCTCCAGAAAAACAGTAAATAATGCTCCTAATACTACTACTCCAATTTTTTTCCCCCCTAGTACTAGCTACTGGATACATGAAAAATTACTACACATTAAGCATAATGTGTGCGTGTGTGCTAAGCCACTTCAGTCGTGTCTGTTGGGTCCCTGTGGACTGTAACCTGCTAGGCTCCTCTGTCCATGTAACGGCGAGAATACTAGAGTGGGCTGCTATGCCCTCCTCCAGGGGATCTTCCTGATACAGGCATTGAACCCACGTCTCTTAGGTCTCCTGCACTGGCAGCTGGGTTCTTTACCACTAGCACCACCTATAAGCATAATAGTAAATAAATTCACCTCAATGTTTGTTTCCAATAAACAACTGTTGAGAGATTATAAAAAACTCCAGCTATAAAAAACTTACTTCTGGTTTGAGATTGAACATCATGTTCTATATGTCTTTCAAATCACATTTGAGAAGCTATTCTATTATTAGAAAAGTACTTATCTGCAAAACTGTGAGGCTTTATTTATGTAGAATCTTGGAATTAAATAGTGAAAAGAGTAAATATGCTCATGTCTAGATCTCTAACTATAAACTCTCTGCCTTTTTAATCCTAACATGCAGAATGGACTGGCAAAACATAAGATGGAAGAAATGCGTGCAGAGGGCTTTCGCAGTACTCCAGTTAAAGATGATGTTTAAAACCAAAAATGTACCAGTGTGTTGCTTACACATGAAAAACTCAACAGATACACTAGAGAGGAATTACCAGATTTTAATTGAGCTTAGACTGTACCATCTTGATTCAGAAATCTGAGAAATTCACAGCTCAAAAAGGAATTTTATAGATATATGGAGATGAACATCATCATTACACAGACATGGAAACTAAAATACCGAATGGTTAAAACTCACCAAGTGACCAAGAACCAGAAGTAATAAGATCTGAACTTAGGTTTGACAACTCATAATTCAGTTTTCTTACACTCTTAAACTCATTTTATTAAAGGTGTATAAAATACTTTTTAAAATAATCTGTATAAAAAGTGTCCCTAAGTTTGTAAATCATATATTTCGAATGCATTAGGAATACTAATTCTACACATATCTGCTCACTGGATAAGCACTAAATAATTTGAAATTATATAATCACACCTCGGGTAACTGGAATAAGATCATGGAAGAAATAAAAGAGGCCATCAATCTTGAAGCTATGACTGATTGTTACACATATGTAACTAGGTCTCAGTTCTTAAAAGCAACACAAGGTCACATTAGAAAGGAACAAATAACTTTTGACTTATGTTTACAGAGTTAATCAATTTACATACAAATAGTGCTGTATATATCATCGGTTTACACTTAGGTCTTTTAAGAAAATGCTTTCAAATCTCTCATCAAAATTTTTTTTCCTTTACGTCTACTAAGAAAAAGCAAAGAAAAAGGGATCCATTAATTGGAAAGCCAAATGATGAGTTACAGTAAAAAGTTGTCAAATTGCCCTACTGAATAAACAAGGATTTGTAGAAACTGCAAAGTTTTATATTTTACTCCAAATAAACAAATACAAATAAAAAACAGGATACGGATAGACTGACCATATTTCTCAATCAGCCAAAGAAGGAGAAGACGGCAGATGAGACAGTCCATTTTGCTCTCCAGAGCCTCACACAGGCCGTAGGTGTAGGTAAGGTGGCGCTACACTAAGGTGGCTCAGACGAAGGTGTCCGGAACTCTCTAGACCCACACGGTTCTGATCGAAAAATAACCAGAGGCTGTCTTTTCGCGAGGCTGCCTTATGATTCAGGCAAAAAAAAGTCCACAGCTCCAAATTTTAACTGCTAAATTATATGCCAGATGAAAAGTACTCTGTAACCAAAGTAATATAAAGCTAGATGTCTTACTCAACATTGTTATATGATGTATATCAACATCCATTAATGAAGTGAGATGCAAAGATCCAAAAAAGCTGTGTAAGACTGGAGTAGCCCATAAACTCCTGGTTAGAAATCAAAGCCAAAGTGACAATGAAAGGAAATTTTTAATGCTGATATTGGTAGAAAACGGTCTAACAGATATAGAAAAGGCTATATATACATATATATATATACACACACATATATTAAAAGCATCTAGGGAGAAGACATGTACAAAAAATGCCACCTTCAACACACTTATTATAGAATACTGGGAATAGCCATAAAGTGGTTAAATACTTCATGGTACACCCATACAATGAACACTATAGACATACATGTCACACAGATGGCATACCACACAGCTGTGTTTTGTGCGTGCTATCACAGAACTAGCGCTGGAACATATTAAGAGAAGAAAAACAAGAAGCAGGACAATACACACAGTATGGGATGGGAAGACTGTTTATTCTTAGTTAAAAATAATAATTAAAAAAAAATACCTTGTGGTATCTTCTTTACAGTGCCTCTTTTGCCTCTTGAACTTCTGCTTCCAGCTATCTTGTGGTCCTTTCTCAAGAAGGCCTGCCCATCTTTGGGGCTTTCACAAGAAATGTTTTCCGAGTTCTCACCTGCAGCCACCTCACAGCTTGGTGTGCAGCTTTCATTATTGTTCAGACTGTCCTGCTCCAACACTTCAGGTTTGCCCATTGCACTTTCACTGCTGGTTAGAAGCTCAAGCCCATCCCCATCAAGTTGATTTTCATTTTCATCTGATGCAGAAGGCAAGCATGTTACTATACTTTCCACGCCGTCACCAGGATGACATCCATCTTGTGGTTCTATCTGCAGATTATATGCAGGAGTTTCGCTGTCATCCATTAGAGCATCTTTTGTTGAACCATTTAAGTTTCATTAAAGTCCTTCAATGTCTACAATGACAAAAAGAAAAATCTAGTTCATTTTTTGAACTCTGGATTTTCAGTGATCTTTCATTTTCCTCTTCTCCTGGACTATTTTACGGTAAATATGGAAGAGACAAATGACAAGGCTCACTCCTAGCTCTACTTTTCTCACAACCCTACCCCACCTCACCTGGTTCCTGCTTGAATACAACGGTTCTAAATCCTGGGTGCATGTTTATTACCTGTGGAGCTTGTCAAAGGACTAAGCCTAAATACTGATATTTTTTTGAAGTTCTCAAGATATTCTAATGGTGCAACATGCTGGAACCACCTCCTTGATGAAAGAAATTATTATTTAAATAAGGTTGTCTGCTAAAACTAATCATTCATCTTATCCCTGGACACTTAATAGACAAGTGAAAGGTAAGTGTAAGTCCTTATATGGCCAAGCAGCAGCAATATTTACAAATGTAAACATTTAAGGATAGTTTGAAAATAAATTTTTAAAAAAGTATACGGGGGAAAATTCAGGTAGCATATATTCTCATTACATAGTTTACTTTCTAAAAATAAGCCCTGAAAAGTACTTTAGAATTGTCAGCAAATTTCTTTTATTCAATTTAAGAAAAGAGAGAACCATAATTAACTCTAGACTACTTAGTTTAGACTTGGAAAAAATGTAAATCTACACCAAGAATCCTTGTAACATTTTAAAGACATATAAAACAGACTTTAAGCCATTAAGACTTTAAGACTGTATCAGTCATGTTTTTTTCCCCTTCTTCTCATCCAAAAGTATATCATATTTTAAGAAAAATGATGCCACCCAGATTTAGGTATTTTATGCTTGCTAAGTTTTGCTTTGGGTTTGAATCAAATATAATTCAGCAATTTTGAGAAAACACAGTGATAAGAATTTTGTAAATTCTTCAAATTAATAAATAGAAATGCTATTTGCTCTTTAGAAACAATAAATATACACAGTAAATAGATATATTTAAGTAATTAAAAAAAACAGAAAACAAAGTATAAAACAAAACATCAGCCCTACACTGACTGTATCACATGCTTTCAATTATCTTACAACTGGAATATTTTATCTGATTCACAATAAAAGGACTGCTTATCAAATATAAAAAATATCTAAATCTGGCTGGTATCATTTTCCTTAAGATATATACTATATTTCTTCATTAACAGATACATAATATAAAAAGTAAAATGCTTTAAGTTGACTAAGAATGACTTAGTTTAGACCTAAAATGAATTCAAACTAGAGTATAATTTTTAATTGAAAAGTGATAAGTATTTTCAGGATCTCTATCATGGGAAAATCCAAATTCTAATAAGAGCTTAAAAGTGCATGTGGCTAATATGGTGTCCCATGATGGATAAAGAGATAAGCAAAATGTAATATATTTATACAACAGAATGTTATTCAACCATAAAAAGGAATAAAGTTCTGATAAATGTCACATCATGGATGAACCTTAAAAATAGTAAGCCTGACACAAAAGGATAAATACTATATGATTTCACTTATATGTAAAACTCATAATAGGCAAATGCATAGAGATAGAAACTAGATTACAGGGTCTGAGGGCAAGGGAGGAAGTTACAGCTTAATGGTTATAAAGATTTTGCTTTGAATGATGGATAAGATCTGGAAAGAGATAGTGGTGACAGTTACACAACAGTGCCACTGAACTGCATACTTAAAAATGGTTAAAATGGCATATTTTTGGTCATATATTTTTACCACAATAAAAGTAAAAATAGTGAAAACTTTATGTGGCTATGTAAGAGAAATGTCAGTTCTTAAAACTGTCAACAGTCTCAGCTATTTTCTAATGTAAACAATCAAGTTATTTTCTGGCATGTATCTGCAGTTGAAAGCATAAAGGTTTTATTTTTATCTGAAAGAGACACAGAGATTTCTTGCCAAGGCGGAAGGCAGAAAGCGATCTGGAGAGCCCCAAATAATAACAGTCACCTCTTGCTGAGTCTCTGTCATGTGTTAGAAGCTGTGCCAGGCACTTCATGTATCTTACTTCTAATCCTCCAAACAAGCCTCCATGGAGGTATTCATACTGTGTGTGAGATGAAGACTCTGAGGCTTGGAAAGGCAAAAATATCTTGATTAAAATCATATTTTTTCCTAGATAAGTGGAACTGAATCTGAAACCAGGTCTTCCTGATTTGAGTCCTGTGCAGTTCAGCATAATGTCTGAGAACACAGGCAGACCAAGGCTCAATTTCTGGCTCTGCCATTTAACAAACTATGTATGTGACCTTAGGCAAATTACCTAGCATCTCCAAGCTTTAATTTCTCTTTGTAAAAGTGAAGAACTGTAATACCTACCTCGAAGAGTCATTTGTGAGGCTCCGATGACATGGCAGGTAAAGCATGTAACCTGCTCACAGTACCTGGCCCACAGTAAATGCTCAAGAAAGTCAGCCATAAATGCTGCCCCCAAAATCTCACAGATGGGCATAGTAACAGGTTTATTCGAGTGGCTTAAAGTTCAGAAACAGAGCTTTTCTAAACCTCCTGAAAATTATTTATTGTGGAAAAGTCTGAGAGAGATGGGAATACCAGACCACCTGACCTGCCTCTTGAGAAATCTGTATGCAGGTCAGAAAGCAACAGTTAGAACTGGACATGGAACAACAGACTGGTTCCAAATAGGAAAAGGAGTACGTCAAGGCTGTATATTGTCACCCTGCTGATTTAACTTCTATGCAGAGTACATCATGAGAAAAGCTGGGCTGGAAGAAGCACAAGCTGGAGTCGAGATTGCTGGGAGAAATATCAATAACCTCAGATATGCAGATGACACCACCTTTATGGCAGAAAGTGAAGAGGAACTACAAAGCCTCTTGATGAAAGTGAAAGAGGAGAGTGAAAAAGCTGGCTTAAAGCTCAACATTCAGAAAACGAAGATCATGGCATCTGGTCCCATCACTTTATGACAAACAGATGGGGAAACAGTGGAAACAGTGTCAGACTTTATTTTTTTGGGCTCCAAAATCATAGCACATGGTGATTGCAGCCATGAAATTAAAAGACGCTTACTCCTTGGAAGAAAAGTTATGACCAACCTAGATAGCATATTCAAAAGCAGAGACATTGTTTTGCCGACTAAGGTCCGTCTAGTCAAGCCTATGGTTTTTCCAGTGGTCATGTATGGATGTGAGAGTTGGACTGTGAAGAAGGCAGAGCGCCGAAGAATTGGTGCTTTTGAACTGTGGTGTTGGAGAAGACTCTTGAGAGTCCCTTGGACTGCAAGGAGATCCAACCAGTCCATTCTAAAGGAGATCCGTCCTGGGATTTCTTTGGAAGGAATGTGCTAAAGCTGAAACTCCAGTACTTTGGCCACCTCATGCGAAGAGTTGACTCATTGGAAAAGACTCTGATGCTGGGAGGGATTGGGGGCAGGAGGAGAAGGGGACGACAGAGGATGAGATGGCTGGATGGCATCACTGACTCGATGGACCTGAGTCTGAGTAGACTCCGGAGTTGGTGATGGACAGGGAGGACTGGCATGCTGCGATTCATGGGGTCACAAAGAGTCGGACATGACTGAGTGGATGAACTCAACTGAATAACAGACTAACACTAAGCAGCATCATTTGAGAATGCTAAGTATTAATTTATGATAGGGATATCTCAGCAAGTTCCTGGAACTTTTAACTATCTCTTCTATATACCATTTCAGATGATAAAGATATCTAGAAATTAGTGATTAAGGCTCCCTGGTGAGTATGAAATTACAAATCACATTTTGCAACTTTATCAAGCATCATGTGCCAGTTAAACTGTTCAGACCAACACTCTATTCAATTCTCACAATTTCTTTAGCACACAGCTAATTTTTAGTCCTATTATACTAGTGAAGAAACCAAGTCTCATAATCTTGTCAAAGGTCAGCTAATAAGTTTAGAAATAGAACATGAAATGGTTGTGATCCTGAGGCTGCACTCATTAGTTATGCTCTATGGACAGTGGGGCAAAAGCAAGTGAGTATTTCACCCCAGCTATGGTATACCTCAGAGAAGAATCTCACCCTGCAACAGAGGACACACTTCTAACAACCAAGAAGCTCAAGCTCCTGGAAGTTCTCTCCTTCCCTGGGAACTGCTGGATTTATACAATATACAATTTCTTATCTAGCCCACCTTCTTCTGCTGAGAACTTAAAAAAAAAAAAAAAAAAATATATACTAATATACTATTTATGTTAAATATCTATTACCAGTAAAGTATGTCTTATTTCTTTGGGCCTAAAGACATTTTGCCTCCTATTATTTTGTGATGATGTAATTAGTTGAATTCTCAAAAGCCCACTTTGTAAACTATTTTCTAATACTACACTTTTAAGTATGAATGTCCTGTAATTATTATTAGATACTGACCAATTCTTTTTGGCTTGGCACAGAAGTCACTCCATTTGTCCTCCCTGACTTCTACATTCTGTAAGATACAGTGTATACCTCTACAGCATTCATGCAGAGTTTCTCCCAAATCCAGTTTTGCACAGTGTATATATGTACATATGTACATATGAAGGAGTACGGGACTTATTTTCTACAGTTTCCCTCTGAAAAGCAAAAAGGCACATGGATTCCTATATACTCCTCTGCCCATACTCTGAGAGGTAAAGGAAACTATTACATAATATTTGGCTTCTATCTTCATTTTTAACAAATTTTATTTGGAACACTTTAAGCAGTAGGATAATATTCTTAATGAGATTTCAAATTAGTACAGTCCTACTGCTTTTAGAAATAGTTATAAATTAAAGTGTTATTTTGGTCTCTTCCTCCTCTTCCCTTTCCCTCAACGCCACACTGACAGCATTTCAAAAAGTTGATATTCAAGTACACCTGTATTGCACTATATAAAAGCATTCAGCCAAGAGAAAATCATAGCAAGAAGCCTCAGTTAACACACAGTACCTTAAGATATGCCCTAGTACTATACTGGCTTTCCTAGTGGCTTAGTGGTAAAGAACCCACTTGCCAATGAAGGAGATGAAGGTTCAACCCCAGGTTGGGAAGATCCCCTGGAGAAGAAAATGGTAACCCACTCCAGTATTCTTGCCTGGGAAATCCCATAGACAGAGGAGACTGGCGGGCTACAGTCCATGGGGTCGCTGAAGAGTTGGACACGACTTAGCGACTAACAACAACATTGGAAGTTAGAAGTGCAGTTGAAATGGCAATCTAAGTCATCTGTGGTCTCTAAATTCTATGTCTATTATGTAAGAGTCCCTGTGACTGCACCGATTCTCACAAAAGAAACAGTGACACAGTACAGTGACTGCACAGCACTGACTAGGGCATAATTTCTGCCAGTTTTTGCCTTTTTAAAGCATGATAGTAACTGCTGCCGAGTTTTCAGCCTCTTGTGGCAAAAGAACATACCAAATATGTACCCTGCATAAAACTTACTTGACATGTTGACTCCATGCTGAAGAATTTTAAGCAAACTATTCGTGAGGCTTACATAAAACTTGAAAAAAAAAAAAAAACCTGAGGAAGCAGCTTTAAATAAATAGACTAACCAACAAATCTACATTTTGTCAAAAACAAAACAAAACAAAACAAAAAAACCCAATCTCACTCCCAGGTATGATTTGACTTCATTTTACTATCTGAATCACCAGGGAAGCCCCTGACTTCCTTTTTTTTTTTTAACTTAAATTTATTTGACTTCATTTTTTGATATATCTTAATGGATTATCTGGCAAGACTAAATATCAAGTGTCACTAAAATTGAAACATTAATTTATAGGAATGGTTATGTATATAACATTATTCAATTTTTTAATTAAAATGCTTTAAGAAGAATTTGAGTGCCATTTTTCTGCAATTCATGTAAATGAGGCCTAAACACTATAATTTTACCTTTGCAAGAAGCCAAGATTCTTCTTAAAAATTAAGATGCAACCCCAAGTTTAAATTTGACTTACAGTCAAACCAAAATTTAGAAGACAGATTAACAAACCAATAACATATTCTATTAACCATAAATTAAAATCTGCCTACTCATAATAACTCAGAATTGAGGAAGAAATTCACTACAATCCTACGTTGTGTCTATGAAGGTAACTATGTATCACTTTTCATTTTGCCATCTTACTCACTTGATGTGTTCTACAGTTTTCTGTGATTAATGTTTTGTTTAGACATATGTACCTATAGAAAATATTTAGTATATCAGCAATCAAAAGCATGCCCCAGAAAAACAATTCTCAAAAATTTTGCAGCCCCAAATTAACAATTCATTTTTTCATTGAGATCATGTACATACAAAATACACACTAAAAAATTAAAAAACTGAAGCAAAGGTTAGACTACACACACATGAAGCACTCTGATACATTCTCCATTCTGTTCAAAAAACTCTTATTTCTTTAAATGCTACTCAAGGTCCACTAGGCAGATTTCATACCCCACTAATGAGCACCAATCACAGCAATAAGGCAGTTTCTAGGAAATACCAGAATCTCAACCTGAAGACCACAAACTGAGCACCAGATAAGTTTGCAATTATCTCCACAGCTTTTCTGAAAATGATGCAGACCATATGACACTCAGACATAAACCACTTAAAATGTTATCCCTGTTAATAACAATAAAATAATTTTTGCTAATTTATATCATTCCCTTCACATTAAAATTCAGCTAAAATAATATGCTTGATTCAGGGTCTTTTAGTTGACATTTTCAGTTGTTAGCTATACTCTATATCTATGTTAACCAATGGTAGCCACTAACTACATATATGGCTCCTGAGTACTTGAAATATGAACAGTGAGACTAAAGAACTCAATTTTTACTTTAATTTTAGTTAATTTAAATTCTGAAACAGTTGTTGATTCAATTATTGAAAAAATTACGCATGTTTGGAATAAACTGGATATGTGAATCTGCTTTTTCACTTAAATTCTAGTAAGATGCCTGGTTCCAAATAGGGAAAGGAGTACGTCAAGGCTGTATACTATCACCCTGCTTATTTAACTTATATGCAGAGTACATCATGAGAAATGCTGGGCCGGATGAAGCAGAAGCTGGAGTCAAAACTGCTTGGAGAAATATCAATAACCTCAGATACGCAGATGACATCACCGTTATGGCAGGAAGTGAAGAAGAACTAAAGAGCCTCTTGATGAAAGTGAAAGATGAGAGTGAAAAGGCTGGCTTAAAAATCAACATTCAGAAAACTAAGATCATGGCATCTGGTCCCATTACTTCATGGCAAATAGATGGGGAAACATTGGCAGACTTTATTTTGGGGGGCTCCAAAATCACTGCAGATGGTGACTGCAGCTATCAAATTAAAAGATGCTTGCTCCTTGGAAGAAAAGTTATGACCAACCTAGACAGCATATTAAAAAGCAAAGACATTACTTTGCCAACAAAGGTTCACCTGTCAAAGCTATAGTTTTTCCAGTGGTCATGTATGGATGTGAGAGTTGGACTATAAAGAAAATTGAGTGCTGAAGAATTGATGCTTTTGAACAGTGGTGTTGGAGAAGACTCTTGAGAGTCCCTTGGACTGCAAGGAGATCCACCAGTCCATCCTAAAGGAAATCAGTTCTGAATATTCATTGGAAGGACTGATGTTGAAGCTGAAACTCCAATACTTTGGCCATCTGATGAGAAGAACCGACTCATTTGAGAAGACCCTGATGCTGGGCAAGATTGAAGGCGGGAGAAGGGGACGACAGAGGTTGATATGGTTGGATGGCATCACAGACTCAATGGACATGAGTTTGAGTAAACTCCAGGAGCTGGTGATGGACAGGGAGGCCTGGCGTGCTGCAGTCCATGGGGTCGCAAAGAGTCGGACATGACAGAGTGACTGAACTGAACTGAAGATGCCTGCGTAGTAATCTTTCTAAATAATATCTATATGATAATATGTACAAAAGTAAGCTAGACTGTTTTACTTAGTAAGAATAAAAAGCTCTATCTCACAATAAGGAATTTACTCTTAATAAATTGAAAAGTCATAGAAAACTTAGGTCTTAAGAAGGAAGATAAAAATATAACAAAAGACACAGATGCAAAAAACTACATATAAAATGGATACACAACAAGGTCTTACTGTATAGCACAGGAAACTATATTTAATATCCTGGGATAAACCATAACAGAAAAGAATACAAAAAAAGAATATATATATATGTTTGTAACTAAGCCATTCTGCTGTACAGCAAAAATTAACACACTGTAAATCAACTATACATCAATAAAAAAATAAATTAATAATAAAAACACAACAAACTATATAACATTATTTACCAGCTGAGCCACAAGGGAAGCCCATGAATATCTGAGTGGGTAGCCTATCCCTTCTCCAGCACATCTTCCTGACCTAGAAATCGAACCGGGGTCTCCTGCATTGTAGGTGGATTCTCACCCACTGAACTAGCAGGAAGCCCAGATGAAGCAAAAGTGGCTCAGTCATGTCTGACTCTTTGCGATCCCATGGACTATAGAGTCCATGGAATTCTCCAGGCCAGAATACTGGAGTTGGGTAGCTATTCCCTTCTCCAGGGGATCTTCCCAACTCAGGAATCGAACCCTGGTCTCTCGCATTGCAGCCGAGAAAGCTACCAAGGAAACCCAAGAATACTGGGGTAGGTAACCTATCCCTTCTCCAGAGGATCTTCCTGACCCAGGAATTGAACTGGGGTCTCCTGCACTGCAGGCAGATTCTTTACCAGCTGAGCTACCAGAGAAGCCCTATATAACACAACTAAAAGAATATAAAAAGAAAGTCAAGAAAAACAAATGCTCGATTATTGTAAAATGTGAAGGTAATGATTCTAAGAGAGAATACAACAAACATGGATTTTATTTATGCATAGAAGGTATTCTTGCAATAACCTAGAGGGTGGGATGGGGAGGGAGATGGAGGGAGGTTCAAGAGAAAGGGGATATATGTATACCTATGGCTGACTCATGTTGAGATTTGGCAAAAACAAAATTTTGTAAAGCAATTATCCTTCAATTAAAAACTAAATCAAGAAAAGAGAAAAATTACTATTTGATATACATTAGATTTCATTACTGTATGACCTACATCACTGACTCTTTTCTAATTTCTCTTTACATTTTTGTATTGAGATTGAGGGCTGAATTCCAAATCAAACTTCACATATCATCCAATGAACTACTACTTTCTTCAACTGTATAAAATTTGTTGCTTAATTTGTTCGCTCAGTTTATTTTTGTGATTTTTATTTTTAGAAGTCATACCATACTACTTAAAATATCTTTAACTTTTTGATAGCACCATTTTCCTTTTTATCCCATTTTATTAAAATAAGTATATAATTATAAAGAAAATACTCATTCTTAGGAATCTGAATCTATTGTTTGTTGTTTCTGTCGACTGTTGATCCCAGTGAATTATTCTGTGATTTTGGACAAGCTGCTCTGTAGGGATCTTGCATAGGCAGATTTAAGGATCACCTCTTCCAGACTGCTTTAGCTTTTGTCAGGTATCCCTGGTTATGTTACCAGCCAGGGCCAATTATTGTATTAATTCTTAACTGAGGAAAGCATTAATATGAACTTCAAACTTCAGAGTTAATAGACTCATGATTACAAACACAAAAAGAAGAAGCCACTTTCCAGCAGAGTATCAGGGCAGAGACAGAAAAACTCCTCATCTCTTTGCTACTAGGCAGACGCCCCCTTCCCCTAAATCTATCACTGGAGAACTGAGGTCGTCAGGGTCCTGGCTGTGTATGCAGCTCTCAGTTCCCATGTCCTGTTCAGGTTCCTTGGCTTGGACTTAAGGCCTCCTTTTCTGTCCCAATGTGGCAGTTAAAATCCAAGTCTACTGGATAATTGTCCCTATTCTGTTGTCCTAAAACAGCTGCTGATTATATGTGATTATTTATCAATATTTAATGAATGCCAGGTATTACACTAACACTTTATGTATCTTATTTTATTTCATTCTCATGGAAATCTTTCTATTTTTCATTTCATTCTAGTGGAAACATAAAGGGAAATGAGTAACTTGCTCAAAGTTTATATGCAAGAAAGAAGCAGGACTGAGATTTGAACCGAGATCTATGTGAATCTGGAATAGCCCTGTTAATTACCATACACTGCCACTTTTAAAAACATCTTTCTAGTGCCGAGGCTAGTGCTAGATGCAAAGAAACCACTCAAGAATTGTCTGTTGAATGAACATTCTCCTTCAGTGTGTAAGCTTGGTATTGGAAATCCTGAGAACAATTAAGTATTTAGTAAATTTTTAATGTGCTTAGTCGCTCAGTTGTGTGTGACTCTTTGCGACCCCATGGATTGCAGCCTGCCAGGCTCCTCTGTCCATGGGGATTCTCCAGGCAAGAATACTGGAGTGGGTTGCCATGCCCTCCTCCAGGAGATCTTCCCAACCCAGGGATCAAATCCAGGTCTCCCACACTGCAGGCAGATTCTTTACCAACTGAGCCACCAGGGAAGCCCAAGTATAAAACAGTGGGTAGATTACAGGATATCACCCAAACTACTGAGTAGAAATAATGTTGGAGGGCACTTCCAGCTATGATTTATACTTGAACCACAATATTAAAATGTTTGATGGACCAATTATGAAATTCTAATGATAGCAAGATGCATGATATTGTGATGAATAATTGTTACATTTGTCATCATTATTGAAAAAGAATGCTTCCTTGAGAAGAACTTATAGGCTAGTGGACAGCACATGTGTATAACGTATAGTCAGACATAATGAATAAATACTTAACAGAAGAAGAGAAAACCAGGAAAAAGAAGTTAACCAAGGATCTGTAAATTCATAGGATGATAAGTGAACATTTCCTGATAATATTAACTGACTCCAAAACTTGAGGTGGGAACTATTTGTATGTTAAAACAGATGTTATGAAGCATAATTTAAAAAAACATAAAATTCCAAAACTATTTAGGTTCAAATACATGCCTTCATAGAATGATTACACTTATTGTGAGGAATAACCGTAACAACAGAGTGTGAGAATAAAAGCAAATATTCATATGGTACTTACTCTGTGCCCTGTATATATTGATCCATTAAGCCTCACAACAATCCTCTTAGGTAGTTATTATTAGCACCTCTATTTTATGGGTGAGCAAGACAAAGCTCTGATAGGTTAAGTACTTATCAGATCAAACAGCTGTCAGAATTGTAACTTAAACCTAAGCTGACAGGCTCCAGAGTCTGTGCTGCCTCTGATGAGGACACACAAGGTAGAATCTGAGCTAAGCTGCTGAAGATGAAAAGTTCGGACAAATTAGGAGGAGGAGGAAAGGAAACTGTAATATAATTTACAATAAATATAATACAAATTTATTCTTTGTCCTTAGAGAAGTCCAGTCATAGATGGAGACAGCTTATACTGGATCTATGCTAAACATTTACAAAGATTTTTTTTTTTTTAAACGAAGTAAACACTGTATTTATAAAAAGTATCTAGTGTAGCCTTTTAGGCATCAGGGACTAGTTCATGGAAGACAATTTTTCCATGGAAGGGGGCAAGGGGGTTGGTTTCAGGATGAATCAAGTACATTTCCTGTGCACTGAATTTCTATTATCACATTGTGATACATCATGAAATGATATACAGCTCACCATAACACGAATCAGTGGGAGCCCTGAGCTGGTATTCCTGCAACTGGATGGCCCCACCTGGGGCTGACAGGAGACAGCGACACCTGAACTGCGCTGCTTATGTCCAGTCGACTCTGCGATTTTGTTTTGGTTGCTGTCCCTGCAGAAAACTCCGCTTCACAAAAACAGGATGGTGGAAATATAAGCAGGCTTTTCAGGGCTTTTGTGGAAATCTCAGGATACTCTGCCTTGACTTTGATCTAGAACGTGTGAAGATTTGAAGGTGACTTAAACCTACTTTTAGGCCACCATCATTTGCGATCTCAAGTAGCTGATCCTCTTCTACAGTGGACAAAACTGATTCACCTAGCATCCATTTCTTCCCGGTCCAGGGGTCTTTTGTGGTAGGGGAGTAATGCTCAAACTCTTCTGAAAGCTGAGACCAGTGATAATGCATCCAGTTGGGAGAAACAAAGCCCTGGCTCAATCTCTTTAAAAAATGTTCAAAATTTCAAAAATTCCAATTGTTCACTCATCGCTCCCATAATTAGAGTCTGGCTTCTAATGCAGCCACTGTATCTGCTGACTTGAACACAGCTGTCGTTCTCCCCTGAAGTGACAGAGTGAGTTCTTTGAGCAGGCTGACTATGTCATACAAGTAATCAACTTTTGCCACCCATTCTGTGTCACTGAAATACACTGCCAGTGGTGACTGTTCTTCTAAAAGAAATCTCTGGAGTGGCTCTTGTAACTCAAAAACTCTGGCCAGTGATTTTCCTTTATAAAGACACTTCACTTTTGTGTGTAAGAGAAGACGTGTGTGCTCTTGTGTCCATCTCACTGAGCCGTGCTAACAGACGTGAATTAAGGGAATGTACTTAAATGTGATCATTTTAATCACACCCTGCAAAACGTTGTTATGTTCAGGTGACATTTTTCAGCTAACTAGGATTTCTGCATGGATGACAGTGCACAGACTCACATTCAGAAGCAACCTCTTGGTGACCTGAGTAGTGTAACCAGAAAGTTTTAGTCATGGCAGCAGCTCTGTCTGTATATACTGACATGGAATGACCAATCCATGTATCACCAATTTCCTGACATGTAATCATCCAAAGACTTGAATAGTTCTGCAGCTATGGTGTTGGCTGGCAACAAAGGTGCATGTAACATATCCTCATGTACATCCTCCTGAAAAATATATGCACAAAAACAAGCATTGTTGCCTGGTCGTCAACACCAGTAGACTTGTCAACCTGGATTGTGTACCACAGTGACTCATTAATCCTCTGATAATTATGCCTCAATATCCTCTGCTATTTCATCAGTTTGTTAGTTATGGTGCTAGCCAAAGGAGGAACACGAGCCATCTTGTGAACTGCAGTCTCTTCTAAAAGTTCACGACAAATGTCCTAAGCAGCAAGCAGATCAACTCTTCACCAATAGGAAAGGGCTTCTTAGCTTCAGTAATGCAGTTAGCCACTAAGAAAGATGCTCTCAGTGCAGACACGTTTGATGAAGTGGTGGCCTTCAATAACTGCTTCTGTTCTTCATGTTCACACTTTTTCCTTTGGAAAACCTCCAAAGGCTTGTCCTTTAATGCAAGGTGCTTTGTCTCCATGTGGCAAAGCAGTTGTGAAGGTTTCACGACTTCACTGGATAGTCAGTCGCCATGTATTACAAAAAGCAGGCTTGGAGAATGTGAATCACTTGTTGCCATGAACCCATAACTTAAGTAAGACTCTTGGTATTTTCTTTAAAATGCAGCTTTCTTTTGGTTGGCAGTCTTAGAGTCTTCTGCTGTCTCATCATTGGGTCTTTCCCCCTTTTCAAAGAAGCTCTCCAGCAACATTTGTTTTTCACTCACTTTGATGAAGGTTACATTGTGGGCTTCCCAAAATTGTGTGAGACAAGTGTGCAGTGTGGGAAAAAGAAATGGATGGAAGTGCTATATAAAATAAAGGGTGGACCACACATGGACTAAAATAAATGTTGGATTCTGACTTAGAGGCTGCTACCAGATGTAGTTTAATTGTCACCTGCCACTTACTCACTGATAGAGTTTTGATGAGCCTGCCAACAACTGATTTATTATGGTCTCTGCAGTTAACCTCTTGGCTAATGAATCTGTATCTGCAGTCACTCCCCAGCGCTAGCATCACCGCCTCAGCTCCGCTTCCGATCATCAGGCACGAGATTCTCATAAAGAGTTCACAGCCTAGATCCCTCACACGCACATCCACAGTAGGGTTCTCATTCCTACGAGAATCTAATTACCAGAGGTGGAGCTCAAGACAGTAACGTGGGCGGTGGGATGTGGCTGTAAATACAGATGAAGCTGTTTACTCACCCACCACCTCCTGCTGTATGGCCTGATTCCTAATAGGTTTGGGGACCCCCATCTAGTAGGTGCTGCCTCAAATTTGCTTACTTACTGCTTTAGGGCTTTTTCACAAGCTATTCCAATGCAAGCATATTATTTCCCAAGGTAGAATCCAAGTGCCTAAAGTAAGAGAATGTGCTACTTCTTTTGCAACACTTACCATAGTAAAGCCTAATAGGTGCTAAATAATGATTGTTCAATTGAACTAAAACACTAATGTCTCTTTTTCACTACCTTTTATCTAAGGAAATATGGTTATCTAGGTTTCCTCTTATCTAGGAAAAATGGTTACATCACCCAATATTTAAACTTTATTTAACAAAAAAGACCCCACAAATATTATCTGGTAGGAAACAAAAATAGAGGGGAAACTCTAAAAGAGCACTTTTGTCATTGAAAGATTAAATATAAGGGCAATTCAGCAAATCTGACCAAAAAAAAAAGCAGCAGCATGAATTAGAACAAAAAGCAAAGATTCAATTAAATGGGCCCACTCTACTTTCTGGTCCAGAAAATTTTGAGTCTGTAATTACAAATCCTTCATTTTATGCTATGTAAATTAAAGGATAAGGTTTAACTATTCAAAGAACATACAGAAGATTATGTATGATTATTCTCCGTATGAGAATCTAATGTTTTAAGTTCCTTTCAAATATAGAGATGAGACAAACGGAATGAGACCAAGGTCAAATTTATTTTAATCTAGAATTTCCTTTTTTTTCAACAACAATTTTACTTGAAAGTTTCATCTTCTCACATTCTTGACTGGATTTCTCCACTAAAGAACAACATAAAAGATATTTCCATGCTCACTTAAAAGACAAAATGAAACCAAAGAAATAAATGGAATAAAACTGGTTCCAATAAAAATTATGACCACTCTTACTGAAATTAAGAAAATATATTATTTTACTAATAGAGTGCTCCTGAAATTTTAAAAGTAAAAGGCTAAAATAATAATCTCAGAGGTCCAAGTGAAAGTAGCAATATAGTTGAGAATCTGAATGATGGGTATAAAATAGTGGATGAATTACAGGATATCACCCTGATTACTACTGAGTTTCCTTGGCCCAAAGTTAGCTCAAAGTCAGACCCAGAAGAATGGTCAGAAGGTCTAGAAAGAGAATTAGAATAAGGAGGTAAAAGCAGGAGAGGGAAGAGGCTATGGGGCGGGATGGGGGGGGGGGGTACAACAAAGTCATGATAATAGTGCCACAGGATTACTGTTTACAGTTTTATTTCATAAGAACTGCCAATTGTGAAGATGTTTTAACCACAAAAACATTTGCACCTGAATCATTTTAGTACACGTTCTTTTAGTTACTAAAAGGAAGATGTCCAACTTAGCAATATTTAAAAAAACCTACAGCTTTGCAATGATCCATCAACAACAGAGGGTAGGATAGCTTCTAAAAAGCTAAGAATTAAATTAAGAGAATTGTCTGGTGGCCAGTGGTTAGGACTCCTTGCTCTCATTGCTGAGAGGGCTGGTTCAGTGTGACCAGAAAAAGAAAACCAAAACCCCAAATCAATATTTTACGGAAAAAGTGTTACTTTATTTGCTCCATATTAGAACAAGACTTCCAAAGGTCTGCACTCTGGCCCAAGCTTAATTTTGAAGGTCAAGTTTCCATGGCTCCCAGAAGGTAAAGTTAAAACCCTTTATTAACATCTACTGAGAGCCAACTAATTATCTAACACCAGGCTCAGTGCAGTGTACACTGCGGGTGGAGTAGGGTGGGGCAGGGTGAACAGGAGCATAGGACAAAAAGAACTGAGGTGTAATTTGTGTTCAAAGTGCTCTATTTGAGGTGACAAAAGCATATATGAAAGAAAAAAATCACAGGAGAGGCAATAATAATTGAGAATAAGTTAAAAGAAAAAAGTGATAAAAGCATATCACAAAAAATTAGGCTACAAATACTGAAATCTGAATTCTAACCAAGCCCTAAACTTGTTTGAAAAGCTTGAACAAGAAACCCCCCTGAACCTTAACTTCTTTAGCAATAAAACCATGGGCCCTTTTAATTCTAACTATTTATGCCATTATTCCTCTTGAAAATGGCTATTAAAAGAAATAATTATGATAGCCCTTATGAATTGACAAATTATTTTTACTTAAAATTAAAAGATGTAAAAAGAGAATTATGTGTTTATAACTCCAATACAATTATTAAACCAAAACAAAATTTAATGCAAGCAATAAAAACACCAATAATATTAAAATTAACATTAATTTAATATGATGTATGATGCTGCTCTGCAAAAATTAAATGTCTGTTCATAACCTGAATTTGGTATTCACTGTGATAACACAGGTTCCTTCAAGTTCAGCACCTCTATTTACCATGAGCACCTTAAGACTCAGCTTTCCCACCAGTTTTGTCTACTAACTACTGAGAAACCTTTGTTTTTACAACATGCTATAATGTTGCTCCAAAGATGTAATTTATTAATTTTACCCCGTGATTATAAAAAGAAATCTGAGCACTGAAATCCCATAGCAGAAAGTTGTTTTATGGCAGTGTTCATAATGATCTTGAATAAGTTATGCTATTTTCTTTTGGGAGAAGGCAATAGCAACCCACTTCAGTGTTCTTGCCTGGAGAGTCCCAGGGACAGAGGAGCTTGGTGGGCTGCCATCTATGGGGTCGCACAGAGTCGGACACAACTGAAGCGACTTAGCAGCAGCATTTTCTTTTTTCTTATCATAAAAATGAAAATAGGAAAATTTTTAAATTCTAACAATTTTTTCTTTTTGTACTTCTCTCTCTTTTATACATTCTCTATGATAAACATGCATTTTTTTCCAACTGAGCTTTTAAATGATAGCTTTATTGAGATATCACTCACATACCACAGAATTTACACATTTAAAATGTACGAGTCAACCGTTTTCAGTATAGTCACAAAGCTGGGCACATATGTCACAATAAATTGTGGAACATTTTCATCATTCCAAAAAGAACCTCCCTGCTCCCCAATCCCCACATACCCATTAGTAGTCACTTTCCATTCTCTCAGCTCTCGGCAATCACTGGTCTACTTACTTTCTCTAAGATCAATCCATTCTGTGTATTTCGTATCAAGAGAATCATATAATATGTGGTTTTCATAACTGTCATCTTTCACTTAGCATAATATTTTCCAAGGTATATCTATGTTGTAGCATATTATCAATACTGCATTTCTTTTATTGCCAAATAACATTCCATTATATTGGTTTACCACTTTATCTACTCATCAGTTGTTGGATATTTGGGTTGTTTCTACTATCTGGCTATTATGAATAATGTTGCTACAAACATTCCTATATAAGACTTTGGGTTGTTTTTTTAAACATGTGCTTTCAATTCTTTTCAGTATGTACCTAGGAGTGGAATTATGAGTCATATGCTAATTTGACGTTTAAGTTACTGAGAAGGCATCATACTATTTTCCACAGAGGGCCTACCATTTTACACTGTTACCAGTAATGTACAAGGTTACAATTTCTTTATCTAAAGATATGAAGTAGTATACATAGTTTTGATTTGCATTTCCCTGACAGCTAATGATGTTGAGCATCTTCCATGTATTTATTGGTCATTTGTGTTTTTGGAGAAATGTCTATTCAGATCCTCTGCCCAATTTTTAAGTGGGTTATTATTTATTGAGCTGTCAGTTGTATTATTTTTGTTCTCAGAAAAAAAAATTTTTAAGGCATTGAACATATGCTAACTTATATTTTTTAATCACAAAGAATGTGGCAAGGTTACTATAAACACCGAGAGTTATGAAGAAACTTCCCTCACCCCTGGTGTCTTCCTTTGGATTCATCTCTGGGGAGGTAAACTGATTTATCAGTTTGGTAAATTTGGTAATACCTAAGCTTAATGGTCTCAGCCATCTTCCTCTCTTGAGTGACCCTGCCAGCAGAAAATAGACTGCTCTGCTCTGCTGTTCTGGCTGGGTAGGCCTCCCATACAGGTAAAGATAGAGGAGAAAAGATTGAAACAAAGACTAAGAAGGAAAAATTAGACAGATGGACAATAAAGAGAGGTGGGATAGGACAGGCACTATGGTACAGATACAAAGACTAGGCGTTGTTAGAGGAAAATGAGTGTGATAGGTTGGCTGCATGGGAAACGTATAAGAAGCAGCTAGAGGCCCACTGAAGTTGCCTTTTCAACTCACATTGCCCTCTATTATTGTTTAGTTAAGTCAGGTCTGACACTTTTGAAACCCCATTGATTGTACCCTGCCAGGCTTCTCTGAGAGCCTGAGGCTCCTGGAGGGCTACAGTCCATGGGGTTGCAGAAGAGTCAGACATGATTAGTGACTAAACAACAATCTTCTATTAAAATATAGGCATTGTCACATGCTGTTCAGTTCGAATATAAACTGGCACAATTTATCAGAAAACAATTTCATAACATGTTCCTGATAGCTCAGTTGGTAAAGAATCCACCTGCAATGCAGGAGACCCAGGTTTGATTCCTAGGTTGGGAAGATCCGCTGGAGAAGGTATAGGCTACTCACCCCAGTATTCTTGGGCTTCCCTTGTGGCTCAGCTGATAAACAATCTGCCCGCAATGCGGGAGACCTGGGTTGATTCCTGGGTTGGGAAGATCCCCTGGAGAAGGGAAAGGCTACCCATTCCAATATTCTGGCCTAAAGAATTCCATAGACTGTAAGTCACAAAGAGTCAGACATGACTGAGCGACTTTAACTTTCACGGGAATGATTAAATAAATCAGCTTATACCCTGCTGCTGCTGCTAAGTCGCTTCAGTCGTGTCCGACTCTGTGCGACCCCAAAGACAGCAGCCCACCAGGCTCCTCCGACCCTGGGATTCTCCAGACAAGAATACTAGAGTGGGTTGCCATTTCCTTCTCCAATGCATGAAAGCGAAAAATAAAAGTGAAGTCGCTCAGTCGACTTCAAAACATGTATATTGTGACTCTATAACATAATTTAAAATCATAAATATGATCTCAACTGTGCCTATACACACTCCAGGGACACTGAAAGTACATATACAGAAATGTTCACAGTTCTTGCTGTTGGCTGATGAGAGTACATTTTTCACTTTTCTGTATTTTGCTATATTTCTTTTTTGTGTTACTTTCTGGATTTCTGTACAATTAACACACAATATTGTTTTAAGAAAAATGTTAAAGCATTGAATCAAGGACACAACATTTTTTAATAACTCCTAAGAATGCTACACAGTAAATCAATATATTAACACTGTTCACCTCTTTACAAATAATCCAAATAAATACAAGGTTATCACAAAGTTTAGCAAATTAAAAACAAAACAACCAATTTACTAAGTGCTCTGTGTGCTTAACACTGAGAAAGATAGTCACTTTAACATGCATTATATCATGTAATAAATGTGTGGGGTTTTTTTTCTGTTGGAAACTGCTTTTATCCACAATCTCAAAGGACTCTCATTGCCTTAAGACCCTATTTTAGAGTAGCAAATAATCACCGGATATATTTGCCAATAATCTACAGAAACAAGAGTTCCTATAAAGACAGTGCTCAAGGGCATAAAGTAGAAACTTCTATGGTGGAACACTACAGATCTTAGGAATGAATTCATCTAAACTGTTACATAACTTTTCCTATCATGTTTACCAAGTGATGTGAAAATGCTCAGTCGTGTCCGACTCTTTGTGACCCCATGGACTATAGCTTATCAGGCTCCTCCATCCATGGGATTTTCCAGGCAAGAGTGCTGGAGTGGATTGCCATTTCCTTCTCCAGGGGATCTTCCTGACCCAGGAATCGAATCCGGGCCCTAGGTCAAAAGGTTGCATTTAAAATTCTGGAAAAATGAGGAAATAAATTCTACAAAATATTTAGTAAATTAACTGTAAGTTAGACAAAACTAAAGAAGGTTTTCATGTAAATTTCCTTCTTTTTCTTAAAAAATTACCTGTATATATTTGAGACTTGAATTTTTCATCAAATGTTTTGATGAAAGGGCTCATTTTTACTGCATTTCACATAGTACTTAGTATGATGCTGATCACCTATGGGCTCAGTTCAGTTCAGTCACTCAGTTGTGTCCAACTCTTTTCGATCCCATGAACAGCAGCATGCCAGGGCTCCCTGGCCATCACCAACTCCCGGAGTTCACTCAAACTCATGTCCATTGAGTCGGTGATGCTACCCAACCATTTCATCCTCTGTCGCCCCCTTCTCCTCCTGCCCTCAATCTTTCCCAGTATCAGGGTCTTTTCCAATGAGTCAGCTCTTTGCATCAGGTGGCCAAAGTATTGGAGTTTCACCTTCAACATCAGTCCTTCCAAAGAATACCCAAGACCTCTGAGCTCAAACATCAGCCAATGAACTAACAGGAACTAATGCTAGGTTCAAGGTCATGGACAAGCTACCATATTTCAAAACTATTCACCAAAGTGTATATGGATATTTTAATGTGCAGGTTCAAATGGATATCAGTAAATTAAAATCAACCTATCAATTCAACTGGAATAAAGAACAAAACCATTTTAACAGTATTTTAAAATTATAAACCTAAGCTAGGAGCTCTCCAGTTTACTCTCTAGTTCCCTTTTGAACAAAAGGGAAAAATTTATTAATTCTTTCCTTTCAGAAGTTATGAAATTTCAAAATGAATTTAGGCTGATATATTTATTTTAATTAAGGTTTTCTCTAGCTACCATATTTCAAAACTATTCACCAAAGTGTATATGGATATTTTAATGTGCAGGTTCAAATGGATATCAGTAAATTAAAATCAACCTATCAATTCAACTGGAATAAAGAACAAAACCATTTTAACAGTATTTTAAAATTATAAACCTAAGCTAGGAGCTCTCCAGTTTACTCTCTAGTCCCCTTTTGAACAAAAGGGAAAAATTTATTAATTCTTTCCTTTCAGAAGTTATGAAATTTCAAAATGAATTTAGGCTGATATATTTATTTTAATTAAGGTTTTCTCTCATAAGCCAGAGGCAGATTACTGTTCAGAAAACACTACCTTTGAAAAGCAATGATACTCCCATAAAAGTTAATTTATTTAAAAATACTAATAAACTTTTAAAAAAGAATACACTGTTTTTGTGTTTTGCATAGGAAAAACTGTGACTTAAGAGACTTATGGAATGCATGTATCTTTTTGTCTCAAAAATCTATAACAACATTATTGTCTGGCCAATTTAGCAACTGCCACCCTAGTCTTAGAGTTTACTGCGCATCAAAACACTGTATTCACCTCAAGTGAGTCTCCATATCTCCAACTACCAATACCCCATTGTCTTGGCTCTAAATTCCTCTTCTTTCTAACTCTCAATCTTTACTGTCATTACCTCACTACCATTACCCAGGTGAATCACATCAAGAACGCCAGACTCAGGAGTTCCCTTGTGGCCAAGTGGTTAGGATTCTAGGCTTTCACTGCCAAGGCCTGGGTTCAGTCCCTACTTGGGGAACTGAGATTCCACCAAGTAATGCATCATGGACAAAGTGAAAAGAAAAAAAAGAACAAAATTAAATTATTAAAAAACAAACCAAAAACTCCAGACTCCTGCATTTTCTTTCTTTTTTTTCTTTAAACATTAGTCAGACTCCTGGCATTCTTTCTTTTCAAGCACAATTTATGTATCATCTCTAGCTACTTCCTTTGTTATCTTATACATCTACTGCACCCACCCTATAAACCCCAGGCCTGATCAACCTGACCACCTTCTCTGATCTTATACCCAGGCTGCTAAAGAAAATCATAACTATGCAGATTGGAAACTATGAAAGCAGTATCCTTCCAACATCAGGTGCAGCCTCAATGCTGGCCAGACATCCTTCCCCAGTTAGCCCCAGAACCACATCCCCAGAGCGATGCTAACCTTCACCCCTGGCTTCCAGTCCTCTTCCTCTTCCTAGCTCAGCAGTCTCAACTGGGCCACGGGTAAACAGAAGTTACCAGATGTCAGTTGGTAATGAGTTATTTCCCCTTCTTATCTCAGTAGTAGAATGTTTCTATCTGCTGTTCAAGGGTAATCTTTCTACTTGTACCCAGTTTCTTACTTTTTTCTACTTCATCAGGAGCATGTGTATATAATCAACCTATCCGTGAATGCATTCCTCTCACTGGGTAGGGGAGCCTCATAAAATGCAGCTTTCCTTTATTCTGATTCTGAATTTATGAACAACTCTTTAACTGCCCGGAAAAATTCAACCACTAAGAATTAATCATCTTTCTGTAAGATGCACAGATGGTAAACAAATTTTAAAAACAAACAAAGTAACCAAAGTAACCACAAAACTGTGTAAAGGCATACAAAATAAAAGGTAAGATATTTGAGGAAGATTTCCTTTTTAAAAAAACAATCATTGTGCTTTTTCTCATAAAATAATCTATTAAATTATTTTTGTCATAAATAAAGTATTACCAAAAAAATAAAGCTTATATACAGGAGTGTTTATAAAACTATAGCTGCTTATAAGGATTAGCAATTTATAACCAAGCTCAAATTAATTCTGTGAGTCTTATCCTCCTTTAGGGTCATGGACCTTTTGAAGAATCTGACAAAAGCTAAGAAATGTCTCCTCAGAAAAATACACATTAAAAAAAAAAAAAAAGAAAAATGCACATATTCTACCATTAAGTTATGAGAGTTATTTAGGTGGTGCACAGACCCCTTGAAGCCTGCTCTTGGACCCAAGGTTAAAAAATTCTGTTTCCAGAGATTATATTTTATCCATGTCAAATAGGTAGATACTATTTTCCTCTCCTATAATAAAATATCTAAATAACATTAATGATATTAATTCTTACTGTGATGTGACACAACAGTGACATGCTAATTTATATCTCCAGCATACCAAAAGTTAATAGGAAGGCAAGAATGGAGATAGGTGTAGAAGTGAATATGTCTTCTCACTGTCAGCCATTCAAGAGAAATATTTTGATGGAGGTTTGGGGGAAAAAAAAATTCCAGAGTAAGGCAGCTTATTCTAGGTAAGAAATTCTTAGAAAAGAATAATAAAAAAAAAAGTACAGAAAAAACCTTAGAGGAAGATAACTTGCAATGCTTTGAAAGACTGCTGATAGAATATGATTTTTCCCCAAGATATTTTATTTCAGTGGAGAATATTCTCTAAAGGAAATACACATGACAAAAGAGACACTATTAAACTTATTCTAGCAGGAATTCCTTGGCAGTCCACTAGCTAGTTAGGCCTGAGTGGTTTAACTACTGAGGGCCCAGCTTCAGTCCTTGGCTGAGGAACTATGATCCCACAAGCTGCATGGCACAGCCAAATAAATAAATAAATTATATATATAATAAATAAAATATATATGTGTATATATTTCTAGCACTGTCTCATATTAGTGCAAAGTTTCCCTGTGTAATAGGGAAGAACAAATCTGATATCTTATTGGATCTATTTCTTCTCCTTTAACTCTTTGTATTCTATCATTTTTCCCAGAAGTTTAGAATGTTGCCAATAGCCTAAAACATACGTTCCATTCCGTTCAGTTGCTCAGTGGTGTCCGACTCTTTGCGACCCCATGAATCGCAGCATGCCAGGCCTCCCTGTCCATTACCAACTCCCGGAGTTCACTCAGACTCATATCCACTGAGTCCGTGATGCCATTCAGCCATCTCATCCTCGGTCGTCCACTTCTCCTCCTGCCCCCAATCCCTCCCAGCATCAGGGTCTTTTCCAATGAGTCTGCTCTTCGCATGAGGTGGCCAAAGTACTGGAGCTTCAGTTTTAGGATCATTCCTTCCAAAGAAATCCCAGGGTTGATCTCCTTCAGAATGGACTGGTTGGATCTCCTTGCAGTCCAAGGGACTCTCAAGAGTCTTCTCCAACACCACACTTCAAAAGCATCAATTCTTCAGCGCTCAGCCTTCTTCACAGTCCAACTCTCACATCCATACATTACCACAGGAAAAACCATAGCCTTGACTAGACGGACCTTACTCGGCAAAGTAATGNCTGGTTGGATCTCCTTGCAGTCCAAGGGACTCTCAAGAGTCTTCTCCAACACCACAGTTCAAAAGCATCAATTCTTCGGCGCTCAGCCTTCTTCACAGTCCAACTCTCACATCCATACATGACCACAGGAAAAACCATAGCCTTGACTAGACGGACCTTAGTCGGCAAAGTAATGTCTCTGCTTTTGAATATACTATCTAGGTTGGTCACAACTTTTCTTCCAAGGAGTAAGCGCCTTTTAATTTCATGGCTGCAGTCACCATCTGCAGTGATTTTGGAGCCCCAAAAAATAAAGTCTGACAATGTTTCCACTGTTTCCCCATCAAGGGCTGCTTAATTTCATCCTGCATTAATTAATTAATTAATAATCACATCCCCAGACTATGATTGGAAATAGGACTGTAAGAATGGCACAAATACTGTTTATCCAGATTTTCTTTCCAACCCTGGGAAGCAGGGAATTAAAAAAAAAAAAAAAGGGAAACACACCCAGGGGCTCCCTGAACTAGCACCACCAACAGATCAGCAGGAAAGTGGAATTCTTCCGGGCAGCCTTCTCCGCCCTCACCTCCTCCTCTGTTATACAATTTAATTACAAGTTTAATCACTTCAGAAACCTCATCCATTCCCTCCAGTGTAGCGAGATCTCTCCTTTCCAAGCAGGCGTCTCAGTGATAAGCGGCTGTCCATGCAGAGTGGATGGGTCTCTTGAAACCTCTCCTTGGGCGAGCCAGAAAGACATGACTAAATAAAAACTGAGATTGTGTTGACATTTCACTGCGGTGGTTGTAGTTTTAATAATAAAGGAAGAACAAAGTATTTGCAGCTTTAAATAAAGAGGCAGCATTTGGCATTGAAATCACAGGGGATTTTGTACGAGGTTTTATTTTTGCTCATTGGGAAACAAGAAAAAAAAAAATGAACTTAGAAGAGACAGAAGTTCAAGACAAGAGAAAAACAAGAGGCTCTGATTTTGCTTCATGCCCTTGATCATCACTGGGGTTCTGTGTCAAGGGTGGGTTCCTTTTCTTCAGAGCCTACTGCAGGTCCTTCCTCTTGGGTCCTCGGGGAGAAAGATGATTTTGGATTTCGCTCACCACGTTATTGAATGTGATGAATGAAGCTGTTTATCTAGCGCATCCTCTGAGGCAGGGCGCCGTGCGTGTTTGTTTTCCCGTGATTTGATTTTTATCATGATCTTCTCACAATTACCCTGTGAAGTCACTCATCATGTTCCCCATTAAACAGAAGCAAGAAAAAGCAAAAACAAAAAACTGGATCCCAGGGCATTGCAACAACTTGCCTGAGATCATGCAGAGAGTCTGCCAAGGAGCCAGGCCTGAGCATCTTCCACACACTCGCCCCTGACAGTATTTTAAGATCAATTTACAATTAACTACTCTGCTTTGTTATACATTTATCTGCAGTGTTCTCAGGGTGTGTTTTTAAAAAGCGTATCCATCACCATCTCTCTTATCTCTTCGAGTTCTGTCTTCATCCCTCTTCCCTCTCCTCCCCTTCTCCTTTTGGCATCCCTCCACCCCCGCCGTCCCCTCTTGAAAATATAAAACAAAAATAGGAGAGTCGCGCGAGCTTCCCGGTGGAATTCCTAAGTTTGCTTGCATACCATATATTTAGTTTAGTAATGAAAAATTCCAGCTCCGGGCGGTGCAGAGGATAGCATTTCTAATGTTTTTTAAACAGCTATTAATGTAGTCGAGCGCTGTGTGGGTTTTCTTTCTTTTTTTTTTTTCTTTCCCTTCCTCGTCTATATAATCATCTGCTCAGTGTACACTCGGAAAGGGAGAGCAGGGGCCAGAGGAGGGGCGGGCTGTGATTGATGGATCAGCTCCAGGAAGGAGTCCCCTCTGGGGCTGGTTTGGGGAGCAGTCAGATGTTGAGGAGGAGGTCAGCCGGGCGGCCCCGGCCCCCCCTCCTCCCGCACCCCCGCCGTCCCCACGTTGCACAGCGCACACACCCTCGCTCCTCATCGAGGCTCTCTCCTGCCAGATGCTCTGTGGCGTGGCACGGCACAGCTGCCAAGTTTATGGAGGAGAAAGGAAGCAGGGTGGTGCAGCAGGTACATTTCCCCCATTTTTCTGTTTCACTCGAAACTGTGCTTTGAATGGAGTGGAAGCCTTTCTTGGTATGAAGTCTCTGTTAGTCTCTGTGTGATGTGGATTTTGCTCCTTGAATCATGCCGGGAGGGAAAGGAGAGGAATTCAGCCAAGTGTGTGTGTGTGTGTGTGTGTGTGCATGAGCATTTCTGCTTGATGTGTAATAACTGAGCTGGTCTTCGAACCCGCAGGTTAATGATGTAATTTTGCATTTCCCTTCTTTGGTTTCAGTGCCCCCAGGGGTATGATGCAGTTTTAGCTCTTTTCCGTCCAGCACTGGAGGCTTTTCTCTGAATATGCGCAGTTTCTTGCTGGAGAAGTAGAACAAACCAGGCTGAGAAACTCAAGTCGACCAAACTGTCAGCAGGACGGATAACTGCAGGCAGCTGAGAAGGGACAGTCCCCTTTCTTGAGCTGGAGTTGGTGGGAGGGGTGGGTCCCAGGGCAGGAGACACCGCTTTTCTAGGTGGTGTGGAGAGGTGTAATCAGTTGGTTTAGGAGGACTGAACCATTCCCGTGCATTTCTTTACTAGAGGGGCTGTGTTTAGGCCAGAAGAGGTTTGAGGGGACGAGAAAGGGACTGGGAATGGGTAAATTTCAGATTCAAAAGGAGAAAGGATGCTCTAGAAGTTTGATGATTAGAGTTGGGAAAACACACACAGAGACGAGAAAGAAAAATACTTAAAAGTCCACCTTGGCAGGCACGTTTCCCCCTCAGTAAAAGTCAGACAGTTCACAGTGAAAAGAATAAATCCGTTCCATGCTCTGCCACGTAAGGACTCTTTTCTGCAGTTGAAATGTGCTTTGCATTAGATGGTGAGCCAAAATATTTTGCCAGGTCCGATGGGCTGCCAGTCTTGGTTCATTTATTAGTTTCCCAAAACTACTTTATTAAACCACTCAGAGCTGTGCCTGGGAGAAGGGGATGTCTAACAAAACAAAACCCCACCAAAATATTTTAAAAATAGGACCTCCTGTTTTCTCTCCGGCTCTGCCTCCTGAGAAAATTAAGGGTGTGGGATGTTTCAGCAACCCAGGAGATTCTCCTTGTATTTGAGGGGTGTCTCACTGAATGCCTGCAAGCAGCAAAGTCCACACGCTATGCTAATGATCAGATTACGGTATTTGTCTTAAAATAGCAATAATATCCTGGCTATTTCATGCTTCAGTAAAATATTTAAATTGAAATGGCATTTTTTTTTCCTTTGGTGAATCAGACTTGGTTGCATTTTAATAACCCATTTTTCTCTCTGTAACTGGAGTGCAAACTACCCACCGGGGTGTTTCGGGGAATGAAGGGGGTGGAGTGGTTCCCACGTCATCTGGCTGTTGTTGAGTTGCTGTTCTAAGTGAGATTTGGCTCAGGAGGATGAAGAAGTTTCTTTTCCATTTATCCTAATAGATGCTCTTGATTTCAAATTTCTACCCAGTTCTGCAGCAGCCAAGGGTGGGTTGGAAAACACGAGGTCTTGGCATCTTTCTCTTCCCTTTTGTGTATTCAGCAGTAACCCAGGGAAGTCCAGGCGTTGAAAATCAGATGCTGCTGCTGCCGCTGCTGCTGTTAAGTTGCTTCAGTCGTGTGTCCAACTCTGTGCGACCCCATAGACAGCAGCCCACCAGGCTCCCCTGTCCCTGGGATTTTCCAGGCAAGAACACTGGAATGGGTTGCCATTTCCTTCTCCAGTGCTAGGACTGCAAAATCACTTGAAGCCCCTCCCCCCGATGATGTGGTTGTTCAGTCGCTAAGTTGCAACCCCTTGGACTGCAACCCCTTGGACTGCAGGCTTCCCTGACCTTCACTGTCTCCTAGAGTTTGCTCAAACTCATGTCCATTGAGTCGGTGATGCCATCCAACCATCTCATCTTCTGTCGTCCCCTTCTTCTCCTGCCCTCAATCTTTCCCAGCCTCAGGGATGATACGGAGGTACATGCAAGGCAGAATCACCCTCTGCTCTCAATCAATACCCCCACAAGCATCCTGACTCAGGAAACATCAGCATCTCTGTGGTCATTCCACTTATTTGGGAAAAGCAGGCATTTGGCATTAGAGGAGAGGGATGATCCTCAGACAGTAAAGAATCCGCCTGCAATTTTGGAGACCTGGGTTCGATCCCTGGGTTGGGAAGAGCCCCTGGAGGAGGGCATGGCAACCCACTCCAGTATTTTTGCCTGGAGAATCCCATGGACATAGGAGTCTGGCAGGCTGCAGTCCATGGGGTAGCAAAGAGTCAGACACAACTGAGTGGCTAAGCACAGCACAGAGGGATGAAGGGAGCTTCTGCAGATCAGAGAATGTCTAGTCAGCATGTTCTGGATAATTGTTGCCTGTCCCCACCACCAACATGAAATTGACTTCAGCTTCCCCTCATTTCCCCCCACTCCCCTCCCCGGAGCATGTTCAGGTGACTTAAGACTTGTCTTGACCCGGAGTGGAAAAGATGCCCTTAATGTGAATATGGACTTCCCAAGTGGCGCTAGAGGTAAAGAACCTACCTGCCAAAGCCAGAATATAAGAGACACAGGTTTGATCCCTGGGTTGGGAAGATGCCCTGGACGAGGGCACAGCAACACACTCCAATACTCTTACCTGGAAAATCTCATGGACAGAGGAGCTGGTGGGCTACAGTCCTTAGGGTTGCAAAGAATCGGACATGACCGAAGCGACTTAGCATGCAAGCACAAGGCGAATATATTTTTTTCCAGAAAATTCTTTTCAACCATGCTAAGAATCCAGGAGCATCACTAGGGAGGAAAGAAAGACATCTCCGAAGCCCTTTGAAGGTGAAGAATAATTCCATAGGAAGAAGGATGATCTTAATTAAATATTAGATGTAATTAGCTCAAAGTGCAAATGTTGGGAATATTAATTAGGGTCTCTTTGGAATGGTTGTCAGTGTTAATAAGAAACCACAGGGGGTCCCACCAACATCTGTCTGAGTACTCCAGGAATGGGAGTGCATCTCAGGCTCCAAGGACTTGATGCTACCTGTAGGCTCCTTGGCTACCATGGACACTGTCTGTTAGAGTTGAGCACCCTGGCTTTATTTTTCTGGGCTCCAAAATTACTGCAAATGGTGATTGCAGCCATGAAATTAAAAGACACTTACTCCTTGGAAGGAAAGTTATGACCAACCTAGATAGCATATTAAAAAGCAGAGACATTACTTTGCCAACAAAGGTCCGTCTAGTCAAGGCTATGGTTTTTCCTGTGGTCATGTATGGATGTGAGAGTTGGACTATAAAGAAAGCTGAGCACTGAAGAATTGATGCTTTTGAACTGTGGTGTTGGAGAAGACTCTTGAGAGTCCCTTGGAGTGCAAGGAGATCCAACCAGTCCATCCTAAAGGAGATCAGTCTTGGGTGTTCATTGGAAGGACTGATGTTGAAGCTGAAACTCCAATATTTGGGCCACCTCATGCGAAGAGCTGACTCATTTGAAAAGACCCTGATGCTGGCAAAGATTGAGGGCAGGAGGAGAAGGGGACGACAGAAGTTAAGACGGTTGGATGGCATCACTGACTCAATGGACATGGGTGTGGATGGACTCCAGGAGTTGGTGATGGACAAGGAGGCCTGGAGTACTGCGGTTCATAAGGTCACAAAGAGTCGGACACGACTGAGCAACTGAACTGAACTGAGCTGAACCCTGGTTTTGCCAGATTGGTACAGGTTTGGGTGGAGGTTGGGGGTTTGTCCTGGCTCCAGTGGTGCCCCTACTTGGTCCTTGCCATTGCCTCTTAGAACCTCAGAGCCTTCAGAAGCCAGGCTTCAGGCTTGAGGTGGCGGAAATTTCCTAAGCTGCTATTCTGACACTTGCCAAGGGATACCTCTTGCCCCTCCCCAGTCTGGCAATCGGAAGTCTGGCCTCTTTGAATCAAATACCCTAGCACTGGGGCCTTCCTGTGTGGCACTAGTGGTAAAGAATCTGCTTGCCAGTGCAGGAGATGAAAGAGACGAAGGTTCCATCCCCAGGTCAGGAAGATGCCCTGGAGAAGGAAATGGAACCCACGCCAGTACTCTCTCCTGGAAAAAACCATGGACAGAGAAGCCTGGAGGACTGCAGTCCACGGGGTCGCAAAGAGCTGGACATGACTGAGCAGTTGACTGACTGAGTCTAGCATGTGGCATGCCACCTGATGGAAAACGGGTCTCAGGGTCACTGTTTATGTGACAGAGAGTGGCTTATTTATTTAAAATCAGAAACGTATCTCCCCACCGGGGGATCTTCTTGCCAGATGAGAGATACCTTGGCATGGGATAAACATGGCTCTGGTTCAGCTCCTGGCTTTCCTCAGAAATACCTGTGGCTGCGACCTCACAATGTTATTTACCAGTTCTGGGCCACGGTATCCTTTACAACGAAATAAAGTGGGATTCCAGATGTAAAGCAGAGTCTAGACCTTGGCACTATTAACCTTCAGAGCCGGATGATCCTTGGTGGTGGGGTGGGGTGATCCTGTGCATCGTAGGGTGCTCAGCAGCATCTCTGGCCTCCTAGACGCTCTAGATGCTGGCGGTGCCACTTAATCCCCAGTTGTGACAAATGAAAGTGTCTTTAGTCATTGCTTCATGTCTCCTGGGAAGAAATCATCCCTGCTTAAGGACTTTTGCTATAAAAACGCTCAGCACCACGCCTGATGCCCACTAGGTGTGAGTCTCACTCGCTTTGTCTTCTGGGCTCTGGTTTGAAGAGGATGTCTTTCAGATGGAGCAGAGAAATGTGACGCCATCATTGGTCTTCTCATAAGCCCACTTTTGCTGGGTTTGACGAACTCGTGTGTACAATGTAGATGTCTGGTGATACAAAGAACATTCTGGAAAAGATTCTATGGTATCCTTCTCCCACCATGCTTAACACTGTTGATCTTCAAGTCTGGCTGAGCCACCCCATCCTTGGTTTAGGGGGAAGGCACCCCCTTTTCTCTCCCTGCTTCACCACTGACTGTATTTCTTGCCCAAACCATTTGTGCAACCACAGCTTCTTAACTGATGCCCCCATGATTCATGATAAGTCTGCCACAACGTGAGAAAACCTTTTCTGCAAAGAGCCCGATAGTTCAATAGTTTCAGCTCTGTGGGCTATATGGTCTCTTGTCATAGTGACTCAACTCTGCCATTGGGGCACAGTGAGCATGGTTGTGTCCCAATAAAACTTTATTTACAAAAAAAAGTCATGGGCCAGATTTCTTCCAGAGTTCATTTGCCCATCCCTCTCCTATCCCCACCCCCTCCATCCTGTTGCCAAATGAAGCCTGACAGAGCCCAGAGTTCACTGGCTAAGCATGCACTCACTTGGCAAACACTGGGGTCTGTTGACTTTGCAGCTAGTGTGCTTTGGAACCCTGGAGATAGAGCAGAGAACGTGACGCCATCTTCTACCCTCTGGGCGTTCACAGGCAAATCACCAGGCAATGGCGGTACCTCGAGTTACGTGGGAAGTGAGCAGAGCTGCGGTGGAGCTTAGAGGACAGGCAGCTGATGTGATGTAATTGTCAAGGAGACTGACTGGGGGATCGGGAACCTCAAAGAGAAGCCGAGGGCTCCCCTGGTAGCTCAGCGGTAAAGAATCCGCCGGCCAATGCAGGTGACACGGGTTCAATCCCTGGTCCGGGAAGATCCCACGTGCCAGAGGGCAATAAAGCCCATTCGCCACGACCACTGAGCCTGTGCTCTTGAGCCCAGGAGCCACAACACTGAAGCCCATGTGCCTAAAGCCCGAAAAAAAGCCACCACAATGAGATACCCACACACTGCAAGTTGAGAGGAGCCCCCGCTCTTTGAACTAGAGAAAAGCCTGCACAGCAATGAAGACCCAGCAGAGCCAAAAGTAAATAAACAAATATTTTAAAAAAGAGAGAGAGAAGCTGAGACTAGCCAGGCAAGGGAGTAGGGGAGAACTTCCCAAGCATAGGAGGCAGCAAACAGGAAGACATGATGTTGTTTAGAGGATAAAGAGACCATACGCTTCCTAAGGTCAAACCCTTCCCTGGGCAGTGCAGAGAAGGGTCAGATCCTAGCACGGAGTGGCTGCTGTTTTGCAAAAGCAGTGGGACTGGTTCTGTCTTCCTGAGATAGCTCTGCCATGCGGAAAGGCTAGGTGGGAATATACGTTCCTGTGAAAGAATTTCTACTGAAGGCGGAGCAAGGAAAGCTGTGTCTATATTGACCATCTTTCTCGACCCCTGATCCTATGAGCATTTCAGGCTCCCTTGGTGTTTTTTACAAGACTGTCTTTCAGAGACAAGCGAGGGGAGGGGCAGGAGAGGCTAAAATAGATCTTTGGGTGGAAGTGAAAATCTGTCCTAGTGTATTTCCCTTTGGAGGATTCTCAAGGTCCCAAAGCTTCTAGGACATCTCATGAGCCAGAAAGAAGTTGCATTGCATGGAATTTCTGTGCACAAGTCTATGTTCTTTGAGCAGCCCTGTAGAAGAAAAGAATGCTAGTCGGCTGATACACAGTATTTTTGTTTTTGGTATTAGTCAAGACCTTTTTGGTTGCATGTAATGGAAAATCAGACTTACACAGACATTTACAAAGTTATGGAATTTAAACAGCAGCTGACTGCAGAAAGAGCTGGATCCAAGACTTCAGATGACGTCAGGGGGACTCAGTGGGTCTGCATCTCCATTTCTGGGCTCCATTTTCCTCCGGGTCGGCTTCTGCTTTAGGGAGGCCCCCTTTCAAGAGGCATTTCTTGGTAGCTCCAAGCTGGTATTATGTTTTCCAGTTACCAGTCATCGTAGTGAAGGAACTTCCTCTCTGAACGCCAGTCAGGTCCCAGGATTAAGCCTCACAGGAATGGCAAGGGGTCAACTTGCTAACCGGCTTAGAGGGATGAGCATGAGCCCCCATCACTGTGGCCGTAGGAGGAGAGCCCTCTCTCTGCTCAGCCAGGCTGGGTAACGTGACCCAGAGGTGGGTTCGGGCACATCTGCAGGTCGTGGGCTGGGAGTGGACGTGTCCCCTGCGAGGGAACCAGGCTTATCCTTGAAGAGGCTGAACAGTGAGCGACAGTGACGGTGAATGTGATTTCCCAAGGACAGATAGTTAACTTTGCACCTCAAGCGTCCAACTCCAGCACAGTCGGACCCTCACAGCCCCCAAGTGATGTGAAAAAATGTTGCCAAGAAAGCCACGGCTGTGCATTTTTGCTTCCGATGGCACAGACATTTGGAGAAATTAGTCCAGGGGAGGAAAGGGCCTGCTGGGGGTGTTTTCACTTGTAAAATGTTTTAAACTTATCCTAAGCGCTGTTCTCTTCCAAGTGTCATCTTTAACATTCTAATTAAGGTTCCTTCTAAACAAATGCACCAGCTCTTGGCACCGCTCTGAGAATAAACTTTTTTTCTACCCTCTCTGTCATAATGGGTTTTGTTGCACTCAAGTTGCTTGGGCTGAAGATGCTCTCAAATGTCAGTGGCAGGGACTCTGGAGATGGGAGAGATTCTGACATTGTTGCCCTGGTATCATTACAGGAGGGCTGAAGTCACATCTAATTGACCACAGACAATGGAAGAGGGAACTATTTGGTGGGCTTAATTGCTAAGCTTTTCCTCTCTCTCTCTGGCTGTGCAATCCCATTTCTTAAGACCATGGAAAATTTAGACCTCTGGGTTACAGTCTCTGATGCTGTGTGTGTGTGTGTGTGTGTGTGTGTGTGTGTGTGTAGGGTAGTAAAGTTGTGGGGGTGGGGGTAGAGAGAGAGGTTTCCTGAAAGGCAAACATTTGAACTCTTCTTTTTTTTATTCTTTTGACTTGACTGTAATTATCACATTGCATGTTTTGCCTAGATCTGAAGGGTGAATTGTTATATAATGCTCTGCTTATAAAAAAAAAAATTAGTCAGGGAATTGGGGGGAGGCATTGATTAATGAGGCCAAGAGTCAGATCCATGTTTTGCAGAGACACTTAAAATGAGACTATCGTAGAGGGCCATCATTGTCCAAATTAGGTCTTGAATTTTCATCAGCCACTTCATGTTGGCTCTGAGAATGTCACACACACACACACACACACACACACACACACTGACACTTGCAAGGACCACCACCCCCATCCCATTATGTGAGCCAAAGCACATAAAATGTTGTTAAATTCTAATGCTTACATGAATTGTCTCTCCTCTCAAGAACACACACGTTCAATTTAATCTCTCTTGGCATTTTAAGTATCAAATCAAGGCTCCGCTGTCACTGGCGACAACTACAGGCTCACACGTTCCAAGATGGGAATGAAATGAGAAAGACCTGCCAGAAAAATCCAGTGCAGAACACAGACTCTCACAGTGCGTGGCTGGAAGACATGCGAAAGGGTCTTCCACCTTTCAGTGCCTCGATTTCTGCATCTGTACAGTGGGGCTGTCACAGTGATGCCTGTTCTGTCCTTGTTCAGTTGCTAAGTCCTGTCTGACTCTTTGTGGCCGCCTGAACTGTAACCTGCCAGGCTTCTCTGTCTGTGGAATTTCCCAGGCAAGCATACTGGAGTGGGTTGCCATTTCCTTCTCCAGGGGATCTTCCCCACCCAGGGATAGAACCCACGTATCTTGCATTGGCAGGCGGGTTCTTTACCAGTGAGCCACCAGGGAGGCCCTGGTGATGGTTACTTCATCCTTATACGGTCTGATGAAGATGGTAGTCATCTCAGGCTCTGGGCACCACCCTGGCACCCACGCGACATCCGGGGAGCTGTTGTTCCTGGGCCTGGGGAGAAGGTTCTGCCTGGTGCCCGCTCATGCTTTCTCTCCCTCTCTGATTTTCTAGGGTAATCAGGAAGCAGCAGCTGCCCCTGACACAATGGCTCAGCCTTACGCTTCGGCCCAGTTTGCCCCCCCTCAGAACGGCATCCCCGCGGAATACACGGCCCCTCACCCCCACCCCGCACCGGAGTACACGGGCCAGACCACCGTCCCGGAGCACACGTTAAACCTGTACCCTCCCGCGCAGTCGCACTCGGAGCAGAGCGCAGCGGACACGAGCGCGCACACCGTCTCGGGCACGGCCACAGTAAGTGTGCGCTGGTTTCGGGGGGCGGGGCGGGACCCAAGGATTCCTGGAATGACTGCGGGGTGCACCTCTATACGACTAGGGGGGCCTCATCCTGCAAAGCGGTCCCAAGCTCATCCTTGGCATCCCAGCCCCGCCAGGTTCACCTCACTCACCTGCACGCATCCTCTCGAGACGCTGGTTTCAATCAATACATTTTCCCATTAACTGCGTGTTTTGTTAAAGGGAAAAGTTAATCTCTTTTCTGCTTCTGCAGTTTTGCTTTTTCTGGAATTATGTCATCTGTGTGAAATCATACATATGTAATCTTTTTTTTTTTTTAATGTCTTTTTGGAGATACAATTTACATACCGTAAAATCCACCTATTTGAGGTATACAATTCAGGGATCATTATGGTATTTACAGAACTGTACAACCACTGCCACAGTCTATTTTAGGAATATTTCCACCACCACCCCAATCCATCTGTCCTTTGCAGCCATCCCCTGCTGGGTTCCCGCCCCAGTCCTCCTTATCCTAGCCAAATTCATTCAAGTTGCACCCACATTGTGGCTTATGTCCCTAGCGTCTTCTTTACTGCATAGCCCCCGAGGTATGGGTGACCTGGGCTGCCAAAAGGCAGCAAGAGAATTTTGTAGAACTGTTTTGCATTTTGATGGTGGTGGTAATATACCTCTGTGCATCCAAAAGTCAACTTTCTTGTCTATGAATGGATGGAATGGATTAAAAACAAGCAAACAAACAGAAAAGATACAGTCTATCACCACTGCCAATGGAAACTAATATTGCTGGCTATTCATAAAAGCTAGTCACTCTAAACAAAAATGATGATTAAAAGCATACCATGTTTATTTGCATACCACCGGAAGTAACCATGCAATATGCATCTCAGGAGAGGTTTATGTAAACATTTGGGAAACCTTGTTCTGTGGAATTTTTGAGAAGTCTGGACACATGCAGCTTCTGCCCAGAACACTTTATAGGTGCAATGCACTTAGGCCTCTTTCTCCTGACCTCTGAAAAACTAGCATTTGTGAAGAAGTGTATCGGTTTGAAATAGTCATCTGTTTTCTTGTAACCAAGTTCAGTTCAGTTCAGTCCCTCACTCATGTCCAACTCTTTGTAACGCCTGGACCGCAGCACCTCAGGCTTCCCTGTCCATCACCAACTCCTGGAGCTTGCTCAAACTCATGTCCATCAAGTTGGTGATGCCATCCAACCATCTCATCCTCTGTCATCCCCTTCTTGTAACCAAGGCAATCCTCTAACTTTGCTACCTGGTACCTCATTCATTTGGAAGTTCAGTTTGGAGATTTTTCAAAATAATGTAAATTGAAAAGTTTTCTACTGCTTTCCCTTTTTTTATTGTGCCAACACACATATAAGAATTTTAACCATTTTATTGCGTATAGTCCAGTGGCATTAAGTACATTGACGGGGTAGCACATCCATCACCACCGCAGAGTCCCAGACGTCCCCATCACCCCAACAGGAAACCCGGTATCCATCAGGCAGACGTCTTCCATTCCTCCCTCCCCGCAGCCCCTGGGAGTCACCAGTCTGCTTTCTTTCTGTGTACATTTGCCTCTTCTGGCTTTTTCAAAAGACTCAGTCATACAGTATATGAGCTTTTGTGTCTGTCTCCTTTCATTTAGAATGTTTTCAAGGTTCATCCACGTTGCAGCATGGACCAGTGCGTCATTCATATTCTGTGAGTGAATCCTATTCCACTGTATGGATAGGTCGTATTTTGTTTCTCCATCCATCCACTGATGGGCATTTGGGTGGTTTCTACCTCTTGGCTATTGGTGCTGCCGCTGCCTTGTTTGCTGTAACTTAGAGATTTATTAAATGGGCTTGCAAATGTAGTAGGTGTTCATTGTCATTGTGTTGACTACCAGTGGTAGTGATGGGGCTGTTGTTCATTTGTGTGTGTGATAACCAATGGTAAGGCTTGTTATTTTAGGACTAAAAAAGTTCCCATCAGGCATTATTTATTAAGCTTCCACATGGACCAACCAGACACACTGCTGTGGAAGATTCATTCCTTCACTCACAAAGATTTATTAAACATCTGCTTAGGCCAGGACTCATACTTGATGATGTGAGTTAGCCAGATGGAAATAATCTTTTCCATCTTTTTTTTAAAAAATGTTTTTTGGCTGCACTGGGTCTTCGTTGCTGTGTGCATGGGCTTTCTCTAGTTGCGGGGCACAGGCTTCTCGTGGTGGCTTCTCTCAGTAGTTGTGGCACATCGGCTTTGTTGCCCCGTGGCATGTGGACTCCTCCCAGACCAGGGATTGAACCCATGACCTTTGGATTGGAAGGCAGATTCTTAACCGCTGGACCACCATGGAAGTCCAGCTCATTCCCTCTTAGAACTAAATGTGGGAGACAGTAAAAATGTAGGAATCAAATACTTCTATAAACACACATGGTGAGACATGCTGTTAAGGAAAAGACGGGTGCTATGGAGGATTAAAAAAAGCAGAGGTACCACCTGCAAATGAGTAGCCAGGGGACATTTCTTCAAGGACGTGATATTTAAGGGGAAAAGAAAAAGCTTCCAGGTAAAAGGAATGCCAAGGTCATAGGTCCCAAGGTTGGAAAGAGCTGGGCTTATTCAAAGACTTAAAAAGAAAAAAAAAAAAAAAAACCGAGGCAGTATGTCTAAGGGCTTGGGAAGAGGGTGTCGGGATGCACAGTGGCAAAGGAGAAGCAGCAGCAGCGACAGGGAACCTAGGTGTGTTCTATAAGGGGGTGGGCTTCCCAGCTGAAAGCTATGGGAAGCACTGAAAAGTGTTTAAGCTAGAAAAGTTTAAACAATGACATTTTGAAGGAAAAAATTAATTATGCCTGTGCTGTGCTGAGTCGCTCAGCCATGTCCAACTCTTTGCAACTCTATGGACTGTAGCCCCGCCAGGCTCCTCTGTCCATGAGGATTCTCCAGGCAAGAATACTGGAGTGGATTGCCATGCCCTTCTCTGGAGGATCTTCCAGACCCAGGGATCGAACCCATTTCTCCCACATTGCAGGCGAATTCTTTACCATTTGAGCCACCAGGGACGCTTACCTTAAAGGAAATATTAAGCCAGCCGGGGAGATGAGAAACTCAATATCCTTTTCTCACACAAAGAACTCTTAAGAGATCAACCCGGCGACTTTTAAATTGCAATTGTGTGTTCACAGTGCCCCCAGCACTACAGCGAGGTGATGTGTTGAGTAAACAGGCTCCCTCTATCAGAGAGCTTTTACACAGACAGCCAAATACATAGAGCAAAGATGGTTCCACCAGGGTCAATGTGAACAACTCTTTTCAGCGTTTATTTTTATTGTGTATTTATTTGGCTGTGCCGTGTCTTGGCTGTGGCACATGGGTCTTCAGTCCTGCTGTGGCATGCTGGATCCTTAGTTTTGGCACCTAGTTCCCCAACCAGGGATGGCACCTGGGCTCCCTGCATTTCATGCTTGGAGTCTTAGCCACTGGACTACCAGAGAAGTTCCTGCGACTTCTCATTAATGGTCGTTGAATGAAATGGTCAGTGCTAAAGGCAGTATGGTGAGCCATTTGCATAGAGAGCTTGAACTGACACCTTTGTCATGCGTAGGGAATGGAGAGAAAGTCAAGGACTGATCACTAGAGAGCTCACAGGTGGTGAGGTTTGGAAGAAAAGGCGCTATTGAATGAGATATAAAGAGGGTACCTGGATGGAGGCTTGAACCAGAGAGTGTTGTCATGGCAGCCTGGCAGGTATGAACTGAGGACATGATTGAAGCTGGCATATTGGACATCACCGAAGACCCAGGAGAAAGTAAAGTATTGGGGAGCAATTCCAGGAGGCTAGGAGTTGAGCAATAAAGGGGAAATACCAGAGTGGGTGTACGCAGTACCCTCATAAACCTTTAGAGTGAAGAGGAGAAAGAAAAGATAGCAATGGAAGAGCACAGAGCTCTGAGGAACCGGTTTGTAGGAGAGTGGATTTTGATTCAATATTTTACACCACAGAGAAGAGAGATGGAGGAAGGACAGGGAATCAGAGATAGGGAATAACTCGAGGGAGAAAGCAGCAGAGTATTTTAGAGGAAATAGGAAGGAATCTGACCGTGAGCACACAGATTCAGTAGGTAGTCTGGGAAAGGAGAAGATGTACTTTATTTTTTACAGCTCCACTGACATATAAATGACATACAATAAGTGTGCATGCTTAATAATTTTGTAATTGTTTAGTGTCAATAAGTACATACGTATGGAACCATTTCTACTCTCATGATAATAGATATATCTGTCATCTTCAAAGTTTTCTTTTTTTTTCCAACCTGGTAATCACTTTATTTTTGTTTATTTATTTGTTCATTTGTTTATTTATACTGAAGTGTAGTTGATTTACAATGTTGTGTTAGTTTCAGAAGTACACATATACAGTTGTACATATATTCAGTTATATATACATATATATGTACATACATATGTGTGTGTATATATATATATATTCTTTTTCATTTTATATATAGTAATTTGTATCTCTTAATCCTAGATTCCCAATTTATCCCTCCTCTGCCTTTTCCCTTGTTTCGTGTATCTGTGAATCTATTTCTATTCTGTAAATAAGTCCATTTGCTCCATATTTTAAATTCCACATATACGTCAGATCATATAATATTTGGCTTTCTCTTTGTGACTCACTTCACCTTGTACGATCATCTCTAGGTCCATCCATGTTGTTACAAAAGGCATTATTTCATTCTTTTTTACGTCTGAGTCATATTCCACTGTATATTTGTATGTAACAGTAAAGAAGTTCCTTAAAAAACTAAAAATAGAATTTTCATATGATCCAGTGATCCCACTCCTGGGTATTTATCTAGAAAAAGAAAACTATAACTTGAAAAGATACATGCATCTCAGAGTTTACTCATAACCCCTGTGTAATCTTCCCTCCCCATTCTCTCCCCCATTCCCAGGAATCCACTGATTTGCTTCTGTAGTTTAGTTTTCAGTTTCTAGAATTTTCTATAAGTGACAGCAAGCACTGCATGTGTTTTCTCTCTTCCTCTGGCTCCACTCTCACTCAGCATCATTGCTCACAGATTTGTCCACCTTGTTGCATGCATCAGTCCGTTCAGTCAGTTCAGTCACTCAGTCGTGTCCAACGCTTAGTGACCCCATGGACTGCAGGCACACCAGGCTTCACTGTCCATCACCAGCTCCTGGAGCTTGTCAAACTCACATCCATCAGGTCAGTGATGCCATCCAGCCATCTCATCCTCTGTTGTCCCTTTCTCCTCCTGTCCTCAATCTTTCCCCGCATCAGGGTCTTTTCCAGTGAGTCATCTCTTCACATCAGGTGGCCAAAGTATTGGAGTTTCAGCTTGAGCATCAGTCCTTCCAATGAATATTCAGGACTGATTTCCTTTAGCATTGACTGGTTTGATCTCCTTGCAGTCCAGGGGATTCTCAAGAGTCTTCTCCAGCACCACAGTTCAAAAGCATCAAGTCTTTGGCACTCAGCTTTTTTTACAGTCCAATTCTCACATCCATACATGACTCCTGGAAAAGCCATAGCCTTGACTAGACAGACCGTTGTTGACAAAGCAATGTCTCTGCTTTTGAATATGCTGTCTAGGTTGGTCATAACTTTTCTTCCACGGAGCAGGCATCTTTTAATTTCATGGCTGCAGTCACCATCTGCAGTGATTTTGGAGCCCCCCAAAATAAAGTCTGTCACTGTTTCCATTGTTTCCTCATCTATTTGCCATGAAGTGATGGGACTAGATGCTATGATCTTAGTTTTTTGAAAGTTGAGTTTTAAGCCAACTTTTTCACTCTCCTCTTTCACTTTCATCAAGAGGCTCTTTAGTTCTTCGGTTTCTGCCATAAGAGTGGTATCATCTGCATATCTAAGGTGATTGATATTTCTCCCGGCAATCTTGATTCCAGCTTGTGCTTCATCCAGCCCAGCATTTCTCATGATGTACTCTGCATATAAGTTAAATAAGCAGGGTGACAATATACAGCCTTGACGTACTCCTTTTCCTATTTGGAACCAGTCTGTTGTTCCATGTCCAGTTCTAACTGTTGCTTCTTGACCTGCATACAGATTTCTCAAGAGGCAGGTCAGGTGGTCTGGTATTTCCATCTCTTTCAGAATTTTCCACAGTTTGTTGTGATCCACACAGTCAAAGGCTTTGGCATAGTCAATAAAGCAGAAGTAGATGTTTTTCTGGAACTCTTGTTTTTTTATGATCCAGCGGATGTTGGCAATTTGATCTCTGGTTGCTGGCATGCGTCAGTAGCCTGCTCCTTATATACCACTTTGTAGAATGTGCCACATTTGTTGACTCATCTACCTGTGGATGGGCATCTGGTTGTTTTCCATTTCTGGCCACAAAGAAATGACCAGCTTACAAATCGGGACTGCCATGGATGCCTGAAAACATTTCAGTTTTGAGGCAAAAGAAAACTGTCGCTGTCCATTCTGGCTGCTGTAACAAGAATAGACAGCAGAAATTTATTGCTCACAGTTCAGGAGGCTGGAAGTCTAAGATCAGAGTGCCAGATGGTCAGGGGAGGGTCTGGTTCATGGTTCAGAGCCTCTCTGCCTTTTCACATGATGAGAGGGGGTGAGGGGCTCTATGAGGTCTATTTTATGAGGGCGCTAATCCTATTTGTGAGGGCTGCACCCTCATGACCTAATCACCTTGCCAAAGCCCCATCCTCTAATGCTATCACGTGAGATTTGAGGATTCTAACATGTGAATCTGGGGCAGTGAGTGGGGGACACAAACATTCATATCTTAGCAGGAAGGAAGAGTAAGTGTGTGAGGAAATGGATGAATCCTGAGGTCAAGAGACAACCTGAGAAGGTCTTTGTATGTGACCTTCATGCTCATCATCAACTGACAGAGTGAGAAAGGGAAAAATTTGGAAGCAACAGAAAAAGTCCTGAAATTGGGCAAACCTGCCAGGAATCTGGCTCAGACAATCCCTAGGGTTTTTGAAGGGCATGAACAGCTTCTCTGACTTTGGAGACTGTGAAGTTGTGGTGGGACTTGGTTATTTGGTGGCTGTGTCTATTTAGCGATGTTTGGATGGTACATACTGCTTACAGGAGCTCTTCCAGGAAAGAGGACCATGGTGAGGTGAAGCAGGAGGGATCTGTGTCTGATCCTGAAGCAGGAGGGAGTTTTAGAACGTAGCCTCTTAGCTGGTTTTGAGGAAGGAGCAGTCATCCTAACAGGTGCCATCTTATTGTCTGCTGCAATACATACTTGTGCTTTTCTCCCTTCTGCCAAAAGGGACGATGCTCCTGTTTGTCCGTGACCTACTTTTGAGTTGTAGTAACCTGGCCGGACTATGCAGAACATAGTCTATGACAAGTTTCTTCAAACTGCTTCTGCATCCTTGTGCTTTTACCAAGTGCACCTTCTCTTCGCTTAACCTCAAAGTGGGTCAGAGCCATGCTTCTCTCAACCCTGGAATACACAGCCCTGTATCAGACACCTCATTTATTGCCCACAGGGTAGAGTTGTACCCAGAATAACTCCAACTTTCCTTTGACAGGTGCACAAAGTGCTGATTGCCAGTCTGAGGTCACTCGAGAGGCCGTTATAGAGAAAAGATTGATCCATCTGGTAGGCTCCAAGAACATCTAATATATGCAGATGATTTCACACAAAGTGCAGGATCTGTAAAAGGGAAGCAGACTGCACCCAGAGTTCCCAGCCAGAGTCGAGGAAAGTACAGACAGAAAAGAACTACCAGGTCATCCTTTCAGCTCCCCAAGGGCTGAGATGAGTCCCCGCAGGACATTTTTCTGCTGAATGTCTATTTAATGCGGGCCTCCAAACACATCATGGATCACTGTGCTGACAGAGCCAATGCTGTATTATATTAGAGACTGCTCCTGACAAGGTATTTTCCTCTTGACATATTATAATTAGAGATTTGCAAGTGGTGAATTTCTCCATGTATCTCCAATAGCAACTTAACTTCTATTTTTAACACCTCTGCAGCCTGTCTAACAGTTTCCCACCAGCTCCAGGAACTAATGGGGAAAAGAACGTGGGACTTAGAGCTTGGTCTCTGAGCTCTGGGCTCTGTCAACAGAGAGAGGAGCTGTTTAAGAAGCCAGCTTTCACTTGATCTTCAGCTCCTTCTAACTGGAGTGCTAACTGTGTCCCCAGTTTTCATGAATACTTTTGAGAAGACAAGACTTGGGTTGGTGATAACTTCCTGTCCTTAATCCTTTACATGGCTGGCTCTTCTTTGGGAGCCAATTATGTAGTAAGGTTTGGAGGAAACTGGTCAGTGCACTCCTTTTTGTTAAACTGGCAATTATTATTATTACTATTAATTATTCTGGCAATTAATGTTTGTGGTTAAAAAAGTCACACACTAGAAGAGTGTATAAAATGAAAACTAAGATTTTCTTAGAAACAAGAGTCACCAATTCTTTATATTTCCTTCCAGAAATGCTTTATACAAACACAGACATGTGCCTGTGTCTTAGTCTGTTCAGGCTGCTATAACAAAAATATTATAAATTGGTTGTCTCATAAACAATAAGTATTTCTCACAGTTTGGAGGGTGGGAAGTCCAAGATAGTGGCATCAGTATTTTGGTGTCTGGTGAGAATTCACCTCCTGGTTCGTGAAGAGCCATCTTGTCACTGAGTCCTCACTTAGCAGAAGGGTCGAGGGAGCACTTAGGAGTCTCCTTTATTTTGTGTTTATTGGAATATCATTGCTTTACAATGTTGTGTTAGTTTCTGCTGTATGACAAAGTGACTCAACCATGTGCAAACATATATTCCCTCCCTCTTTGATCTCTCTCCCACCTCAGCCCCAACCCCGCCACCTACGTCATCACAGAGCACTGAGCTGAGCTCCCTGTACTTTATATCAGCCTCTCACTAGCCATCTGTTTTACACGTGGCAGTGTATATATGTCAATCCAAATCTCCCACTTTGCCCTACCCTCCCCTTCCCTTCGGGAATCTCCTTTACAAAGCCACTGATCTCATTCACAGCAACACTAGCGGTAAAGAACCCGCCTGCCAGTGCAGGAGACATAAAAAACATGGGTTCGATCCTGGGTTGGGAAGATCCCCTGAGGAGGGCATGGCAAGCCACTCCAGTATTCTTGCCTGAGAACTCCTTGGACAGAGAAGCCTGGTGGGCTACAGTCCATGGGGTTGCAAAGAATCGGACACAACTGAAGTGACTGAGCAGGCATACACAGTCTCATTCATGAGGACTCCACCCTCATGACCTGATCACCTTCCAAAGGCCCCACCTCCTAATACCTCGCCTTGGGATCTAGGATTTCAGCATATGAATTTTGAACAGATACAAATTCTTGGTTTATAGCAGCCTGATTGTTTCTCTCTCTCTTATTCAATCTTCACATCTTCTAACTTCTCACTAGTTCCATTCCCAAAAGGACAGAATTAAAGTCTATTAATCACTTGCTTTGGCACCTTTTATATCTTGGAGATGATTCTGTATCAAGCTTCACATTCTTTTTTTTTTTTTCATTTTGTATGCTGTCTGACATAGAGAGGTCTGCCAGTGATTCAATTTGGTTGTTCCTGGGGTTCATTTTGCAGGGCCTGTATTCTCAATAGGCTGTAGTGAGCAGCTGAGAGCAAATAGCACTGCCCACTTCCGGTATCTCTATGAATGGTTAAAGGTGCCTGGGTTTAAATATAGACCCTCCAGGGAGCCATATGCAGCCCACAGTCTTAAGAAGGCCTGCCGCCCTCACCCTTGCCCAGGACATTGTGCCATCCAGTTCAGTTCAAGGCCATTCCCCCGTGTGTCTGGGGCTATACCTCTCTTTAACAAAAGAAAGTAACTTGAGAGCTGTCTGGTGTCAAGGAGAAGAAAAGGAAAGACATGCTACCACTGATTGAGACCTGTTATGGTCACAGACCCTACTGGACACACTTTCATCCTTCATCTCATCTTGTCCTCACCAAACCTTTTATGGGGCTTCCCTGGTGGCTCAGCAGTGAAGAATCCACCTACAATGCAAGAGACATGTCTTTGATCCCTGGGTCGGGAAGATCCCCTGGAGAAGGCAATGGCAACCCACTCCAGTATTCTCGCCTGGAAAATCCCATGGACAGAGGAGCCTGGCGGGCTGCAGTCCAGGGGATCACAAAAAAGACAGACATGACTTGGCGAGGAAATAACAATAGCAAAGCTTTCAGATGCTGTTAGTGCTCCCCGTGTTACACTGAGAGACTGAGGTTCAAGATGCCATGAAGATGGAGGAGTTGTGAGGGCAGAGTAGAGACCCTCACCAGCTAGGTCTAGTGTCAAAGTCAGACTTTCCTCAATCTCCAGGCTCTTCCCTACGAGGTCTCCTGGCCAGCAGCTAAGATGACCAGTGCCCAGGACCAGGGTGGACAATCTACAGTTCCACCCAAGGCTGGTTTCTTCAGCCTGCTCTCCAGTTTAGAGAAGCGGGTCAGCTCAGAAGCTGAAATCAGGATTTGCCAGGGTTAACCCCTTGGCTTCACCATTTCCAAGGTGAGGGCTGTTGGACTGGTTGGTTGACCTCTCAGCTCTGAGAGTCCTACTGTTCCATTCCTGCATGGTGGTTCTGCCATTCTCCAAACACCCTCCCTCTTCCCTTCTAAACGTCACCAGAGAAAAATTTTTTAAAAATACCAGAGAGCCCCTCTTCCTGTCGGAAGACTTTGGCATCCCCTGCTTCCATTTAAAGTTTGGCAAAATGGCTAAAGGATGCCAGTCTAAAAATAGAGTAAGTAGCTCCAACAAAACAGAAGGCAGGGACTTCCCTGGTGGTCCAGTGGTTAACAATCTGCCTTGCAGTACAGGGGATGTGAGTTTGATGCCTGTTTGGGGAACTAAGATCCCACATGCCATGGGGCAACTAAGCCTGCACAACGTAACAGAAGATCCTGCATGCCACAACTAAGACCTAATGTAGCCAAATAAATACATAAAAATAAATATTTTAAGAAACAGGAGGCAGAGCATCCAGTCTCAGAAATAGCAGTGTTTGCTCATCGAGTCTCAGGCCGTGTTGTAATCACCGTACATGTACAATCTTGACCCTCCACCATCAAAAAAGAAAGAATAAAAGTATATAAGAGGCATTGTCATCCTCCAGTTGAAAAACCCGAGGCAAGTAACTTTCTGAAGGTCACTGAAGCTGACAATTGGGATCCAGGGCTCCAAACCAGATGTGTCAGACCAAAACTCTTCAGGGCTTGGAGCCCAGAAGGCACCCCCAGGCAGGTTGGGGCACACACCCGGGGCTCGTCTCTCTATCCACAGCCACGGCAAAGAAGAATGCTTCACCCAGGAATTCCTCTATCACCCTGGGGAGGGCCCTGGCAGATCCAGGCATGTGCAATATTACAGGCTTACCGCCGGCTCTTATTTGAGACCAGTGCCTTAAGCAAACTCCAATAACATGTTTCAGTGGCTTCAAAATTGTCTTTTCAGATGACGGTGTCGCTGAGCTGTTTTGTCAATACCAGTTCCGCTTTCCTAAGGTTCACATTTGCTTTAAGGACACAGGTACTATCTCTGGTTCCCTCATGAGGCTGAGTATTATGCGTTTGCTTGCTGTCTATGCTTTAGAATAAATGGTCTGTGGCTTTCAGGATGAATTAAAAGCCCCAATTCCAGGGCCATTTTACCATTCCAGAGGGCCAGTTGACCAAAGATCACCCAGTCCTGGGGGTCCCGTGTGTATCATTGAGTCCAGCTAAGTTCAGCTCAGTTCAGTCGCTCAGTCACGTCCAGCTCTTTCTTCAACCCCATGGACTGCAGCACCACCAGGCCTGCTTGTCCATCACCAGCGTCTGGAGCTTGCTCAAACTCATGTCCATCGAGTTGGTGATGCCATCCAGCCATCACATCCTCTGTCGTCCCCTTCTCCTCCTGCCTTCAGTGTTTCCCGGCATCAGGGTCTTTTCAAATGACTCAACTCTTCGCATCAGGTGGCCCAAGTATTGGAGTTTCAGCTTCAGCATCAGTTCTTCCAATGCATATTCAGGACTGATTTCCTTTAGGATGGACTGGTTGGATCTCCTTGCAGTCCAAGGAACCCTCAAGAGTCTTCTCCAACACCACAGTTCAAAAGCATAAACTCTTTGGCACTCAATTTTGGAGCCCAACTTAGGATAATTCTAAAGCCATGAGCATCAGAGACCCAAGTCTAATGTCTAAGAAGGATAGGCTTCCAGGGCTGCTGCCTGGAAGTTTGGAATAATTGAAGGTACTCATGACAAGTCAGGAAAAATGGTTCGGGATAAATAAATACCCTTAGGTATTTTCAGGAGAAGGGGCTTCCCAGATGGCACAGTGGTAAGGAATCCACCTCCCAGTGAAGAGATGCAAGAGATGTGGGTTCCATCCCTGGGTCTGGAAGATACCCTGGGGTAGGAAATGGCAACCAGCTCCAGTATTCTTACCTGGAGAATCCAATGGACTGAGAAGCCCGGAGGGCTACAGTCCATGGTGTTGCAAAGAGTTGGACACAACAGTTGCTCAGTCATGTCCGACTCTTTGTGATCCCATGGACTATAGCCCACCAGTCTCCTCTGTCGATGGAATTCTCCAGGCAAGAAGACTGGAGTGAGTTGCCATTCCCTTCTCCAGGGGATCTTCCTGACCCAGGGATGGAACTCTAGTCTCCTGCATCACAGGCAGATTCTTTATCATCTAAGCCACCAGGGAATCCCATAGCCACAGACACCCCCACACACATTATCATCACATTATCAGGACAGGTAGTGAAGCATCAAGATAAACAGCATGGAGTTCCCATCCCAGTTCTGACCCTGGGCGGGACCACTGGCATGGGATGGAAACTCTCTGAGCCTCACTTTCTCCCTTTAAGTACACGAGGCTGTGACGTCTTGATGAGATAATGCTGATGAAGGGCTTAGCACAGAGATGGGCAGATAGTAAATATTCTACCAGATGAACTATTGTAATCAGGAAATAATTACATCATTCTCCATGGGAAATCAGAGCATTCTCCTTTGTCCTAAATTCTTCCTTCTAAATTTTTTTTTTCAGGACAATAAATCCATCCTAAGAATTGTGAAATTTCCTGAGTTAAGGGGGAAACAAAGACTCAATTTCCTACATTTATTTAAAAAGGAATTCTTGTATGAAATGATTTCCATACAAATAGTTTTCAATCACTCATGCCTGAGTTCAGCTGATGGGTACAAGCAAGTCATTGACCTAAGTCTCGGTCATAGAGAGCAAGGTTAGGGTTTATTAAAGGGATATATAACTTAATGTTTGTCCCACATGGCTAAAGCCTTCTTGCTTTTGCTGAACGAGGGAAGAGCAGACCTATTCTATTTCCTTAAGGACTTTATTGTCGAATTTCCACTGGGGTGTTAAGTCACCAGAAATGTTTCTTTGTGACTTTGTCTTCTTTTGGTGTTTTGTGCTTGTTCATACCTATATTCATTGTCATCAATTTTACCCTCTCAGTATGACTAAGCAGTCTGTATCCTTGATGAAGATGTTAGTTCTTGAGCAAGTATTTGCGCAGTGTCATTGTAAAGGGTTGGGATAATGATTGGATAATTCGAAGATGAAGTGGACTGTCTATGAGGTACACAAACGACTTTTAGGTGTTGGAGGAACGTTTGCATACCCTGTGGCCTCATGCGGTGGTTTCATTCCTCTTGTTTGTTTTTATTCAGAGATTAATCTGTTTTGTGGGCAGCATTTGAATCACTTATTAGCCAGCCATCAGCTCATGCTTTTAATTCATGACCATATATTTTGCAAGTTGGTGGTGAATTCCTACAAAATCTGTGCTCTGTTGGATTTTAGGCAAGAGAAAGAAGTTGGCTGTGCTGTTAATTGAGGGTTTCTGGAGGCTTCCAGCCAGACTCTTGGAGTATTAGAGTTCGAAGGAACCACCTGTTGCAACCTCCTCATTGTACAGGTGTTAGGTGATCATGTAAGTTAAGGGCTGAAACCCAGATACTTTCAGGCTCAGGCAAGTAACGTACATATATGAAAGGGTTTGGTTTATGTTGGAGACATCGGTAAAAGAAACAATTTTCTCCATTAAGATAAGAATGATAAAACCTTAGGCATTAGGCTATGTGGGGCTCCCCTGGTGGCTTAGTGGTAAAATATCTGCCTGCAGTGCAGGAGCCATGGAAGACTCGGGTTCAAGCGCTAGGTCAGGAAGATCCCCTGGAGCAGGGTATGGCAACCCACTCCAGTATTCTTGCCTGGAGAAACCCACGGATAGAGGAGCCTGGCAAGCTACAGTCCATAGGCTCACAAGAGTCAGACATGACTGTAGCGACTTAGAACGCTTGCACACATGATGCTGTGTGACCCCTTGATTAAACCCTGTTGGCAGTCTAGAGGGCTCATGGCCCTTCCTCCCTTTCTATCATTCCATTCAATCTCTGCCATATTGAATTGCTAGCCCGGCATTGCAATAGCTTGATTTTATTTTCAAGAGCAAGCAGCATTTTGGATTTTTTATGTGCTCTCCCATTTGCTTCTATTTTGTTCCTTTTTGTTATCTGCCCAGCTTCTGAAGATACTAAGTTTATAACCCTTGACTAGTCTTTGAACCTTCATTTATTCTTCTTTAATAAAAGGTGAAATGAGGAAGCTTAACCCTTTGAGTGAGACTCTATTTCAGGTTTATAAAAAAGGCAGCTTGGCTACTTCGGCATGACAATACGGAGGTTCACAGAATGTGAGAGCTTGAAGGGACCATCTGGTCTACCGGCTTTGTTTACAAATGATGCCAAGGCTCAGAGAGGGAATGGGATCTGCCTCAGCCACACAGTGAACATCTCAGTAAAAACTAGAACAGGGGCAAGAAAATTTCCACTGTACCATGGCCCTCCCTATGCATCCTTCTGGCTATGAACCGGCTTTTTTTTTCTCTCTGTCTCCTGGATTCTGTAGTAGCTTTCAAAGCCCACTTACTTAGAGTTATCTCTGCATAAAAATAGACAAAGCCCACTAACCCTGTCTGTCGGAGCAAGTCAGGCTCTATGATTTAAGGCTCCGTTTCTCTGTGATATTCCATTTTGGTTCCTAGTCAGAGGTTTCAGCCAGCAGTGGACCCTGCTTTTGTAAAGGCTTCTGGAGTTATTTTCTCTTGTTCTCTCTCCTGCTGATCATGATGGTTGTACGAGTGGGGCTGTGAACACTCATTGTGTTCGGTGTACTGAACACTCATCCAGTAGTGTTCTGTGTTCCAGCCGGCTCCTGGGCCAGAACACTCTAACCAGGGAGTCCTGGATTTTATCTTTGCACCCCTGCAGGGCATGGAGGCTGTCAGATTGTCAAGTGACAGCCTCCGATGTAGAGCTCAGTCCAGGTCGTTGTCCCAGCTCCCCAGAGGGCAGAAAGTCAAGCGGTGGGTTCTGCCCACCTCAGCAGAGTCACCAGCCCTTGCGAGACAAGTCAGTCTGGCAGACGGGCCAACCAGAGTGCAGACCCCACAGAAATGCTCATGGGTTCTCCAACTCTTGGACCTGGGAGAGAAGGCCACGATAACACAGACTCGGGAATGTCAGATTGTATCCTGTCTAGAGGCCCTGACTTTTATGTGCTCTCTGTGTCCTTGGAACAAAACTACATGGGCAAGTTTGTTCCCCAATAAAACAAAATTTGCAGACTGTACAGTCGAAAACAAGCCCGGCCATCAGGACCAAAGTCATTTGAGGGCTTAAGTGTTGCAGACTTTAAAAAAAAAAAAAAAGCAATTATTCTCCAATGAGAAATAATTTTTTTTTTAAGTCCCTGTTCTAGTTTTTGCTGAAATATTCACTGTGTGATTCAGGAAGATCCTGAGATAGTGTATATATATATATATATACATTGTGCTATACCCTAGAGCGGTGGGATGGGAGAGTGGCAGGGAGGTCCAAGACGGAAGGGACATTTGTGTACTTATGGCTGATTCATTGTTGGTTTCTTCCATACAATAACGTGAATCAGCCATGAGCACACAAGTGTCCCCTGCCTCTCAGACCTCTCTGCCATTCCCCCATCCCACCCATCCAGGTTGTCACAGAGCACCAAGCTGAGCTCCCTGTGTTATACAGCAGCTTCCAACCAGCTATCTGTTTTACGCATAAAAGTGTTGATATGTCACTGCTACCAACTCAGTTCGTCTCATCCTCTCCTTCCCCTGCTAGGTCCATAAGCCTTATCTCTAAGCCTGCGTCTCTATTCCTGCCCTGCAGATAGGTTCATCCATACCATTTTTTTCTAGATTCCACAGATATATATATATCTTTCTCTGTGTTTGTATGTATTTGTTTTTCTCTTTCTGTAAAATAGGCTCTGGGTTCATCCACCTCATTAGAACTGACTCAAATCTGTGCAGACTTGTTTTGGAAGCAAAAAGGCTTTTCAGAAAAATCATGGAATGTGTTGCAAATAATACAGTTCAACAAGTTTGAGCTCCCTGTCTCTGAAAAGGGGGAAACGTTAATGTGCATCTTGACTGTGTGTGCATGCTTAGTTGCATCTGATTTGTATCTGACTCTACAACCCCGTGATGTACTGTAACCCACCAGGCCTCCCTGTCCACAGAATTTTCCTGGCAAGAATACTGGAGTGGGGTGCCCTGCCCTCCTCCAGGGGGCATCTGGATTGGTAGATGGGGAGAAACAAATAGAAATTTGGGAAACTGAAAGAAAAATATTTAAAAAAAAGAAAAAAAAGAGTCAATTATCCTGTGTGAGTAATGTCTAAATAACAGTATTTAGCAGGTAGTGAGTACATGTTAAATGCCCAGTGCAGCAATGCTCGCAGTGCTCTGGACATGATCTGATGGAAGCTTATAGCATCCAGAGGACGTGGGTACCATGATTAACCCCTTGTTACCGAGGTGAGAAAACCAGGGCATAGGGAAATCAAGGAGAGGGCTCAGGTCACATCACAAAGCCACTAAGGGCAGAGCTGAGATTCAGAGGAAGTCAGTTCAGCTCAGGGTTTGCTTCCTAACTCACTCGTGAGCCGCGTGCTATGCTGCAAATTTTACTCACATTCCGTAACCCATCATGGGATGGTTGTGATGATGCCAGAATGACAGGTAAGGAAACAGCACAGATGTTCAGTAACTTGCCCCCAGGCCGTACAACTAATAAAGGAAGGGGAATAAATGCCAGCAGAAGCCTGGTAGATTCTGAAACCTAAAATGTGTGACTTCCCCATCAGAAATCATTTATTTTACCAAAATGACATTCCCTGCTATTTTAAACATGATAATAATGTAGCAAACAAGTATCTTAGCAATCTTCCCGGTAATTCTTACTTTAGCTCTAAACTGCCTCAATTTACACACACACACACACGCACACACACACTCTTCCATCTCCCAATCACCACCTCCCCCCATAGCATCCAGTGACCCCCACAGAGTGAAAGGGACCCTCAGACCCCTTGGCAAGCTGACTAGAGGAAGCCTGGATCTCCCGGAGAACTTGCTACAAGGAAATCGCTAATTATAACCCAAATTGTATTTGACTTCTGCATCTCTGCTTCACGTTATCACACAGTAATTTAAAGAGATTGTTCCCTGGCCTTTTTTTAGGGGAAGAAATTAACTACCTTTTTTTTTTTCATACTTAGAAAAGCAGTGGTAGCAGCAGTACCCGAATGACAGGAGGTGGGTCTTGTCCCCCCTTTTCCCTCTAATTGGCTTGCAAGTGGGAGTCAGGTTAGCAGTTATGCGACGAGTTGCCTAGGGTTCAGGCACTGTCTCCGGGTGACACTCATCTGGTGAGTTCACAAAAGGGAAAGAGATCCTGGGGGTGGGGCAGACTGGGTGGACGAGCCTCAGAGTCTCCTTGACTCCCGGAGGTGGAAGTTTAGAGACAGCAGAGAGGCAAGGCAGCTTAGTCCTGGGATTTGAAAGTCTTTTGTTTTGAATATTAGAAAGTGAAAGTGAAGTCGCTCAGTCGTGTCTGACTCTCAGCGACCCCTTGGACTGCAGTTTACCAGGCTCCTCTGTCCATGGAATTTTCCAGGCAAGAGTACTGGAGTGGGTTGCCATTGCCTTCTCCATTTGAATCTTGGAAGCCCGTGGCATTGAAGAATGGAGGGGACCTGATCAAAGGTTGCAAAGAGAAGTAGGGAGCATGGCATAGACCCTGGAGCCTTGGATGTCCTTCTGCCTGGTCCAGCAGCCCCCAGACCTCACTCCAGTCCAGCCATTCCCTCTTCTTTCCAGCCTTCACCTCTCCCAGGCCTTTAGTATCAGCATTAATTAGCTAAGCCAAGGCTTGGCAAACTGACCCAATGAGTCAGTTCTGGCCCACTGCCCCTTTTTGTCAATAAAGTTTTATTGGCACACAGTCATACCAGTCCTTTCATGTATTGCCCATGGCTACCTTTGCATTACAACAACAGAGCAGAGTGAGTGCAAAGAGACACAGGGCCTGCAAAACTCAAAATTCTTACCCTTTGCCCTTCTGAAGAAAATGTTGGTTGATCCCTGAACTAGACAGAGCTTATGTATTGTTGGCCTGCTGAACTTGACTCCATACCTCAAGCCTCCCAAAGGAATTTACTGCTTACATTTAAAAATGGGTGATTTTATAGTATAATCTGGCTTTGATTAAAAAGTGCAAAAGTCTTACAAACCATGATAATGATGTAGAAATGGACTGTCCCTCCAGACAGTATGCTGTGGTCACCAACATTCCCTATACTATTTCACCAAGCTTACCTCTTCCATCTACATGGACTGGTCCTCATAGGCGTTTGAATTTGACTAGGGCATCTCGGTCTTCTGGATTATTTTTTAATGAAATAATTCTAATTTCTCCCCTGACCAAAATTGCATTTATTTTATTCTTTCTTCTCCATCAAACTGGGCTTCCCTATGGAACTCTGGCAAGGGAATAAATGTTTGCGCAATGCCAGGATTTAGTGACTTTCATAGTTCTATCAGAAATGTAGCATCTACTTCTATCTCTAAACGCATCCATACATACATGTAGTGTCCACTTTTTCAAGGAAAAAAAAAAACCTTCTTTGAAATTGAAATCTGTATCACCATCTGTATCACCATTGACTGACTTAAATCAAAACAGGATTAGTAGGTGTTACCTTCATCTGAGATCATAAAATGAAGGACTTCCCTGGTGGCCTAGTGACTAAGACTTTGCACTCACAGTGAAGGGGAACCAGGTTCCATCCCTGCTCAAGGATGCCACAGCTAAGAGCTTGCTTGCTTCATCTAAAGGTCCTGTGTGCCACAACTAAAACCTGATACAGCCAAGTAAACATTTGTAAAAAATAAATCATGAAATGAATATCACAGTTATTATTGATAGACAAGTATTAGTAGTTCTGGGTAATGTTTTCAGGCTTTAAGTCCATTATTTGAAACCTAGTGGAATGTATAGGAAATGGAAGTGACAGTGTTAGTTGCTCAGTCATGTCCGACTCTTTGAGACTCTGTCGACTGTAGCCTGCCAGGCTCTGTTACCCCCATTTCACTGATAAGGAAAGCAGAGCCTAGAGGTGATGCATACTGCCAGAGTTTGTAACACCAGGAAGTGATGGGCACAGAACTCCAATCCAGACCTGGCTGATACCAAAGGCACTGTTCTTTCTAATACAACAGGGTAGGTCTTTATACTCACTGGCACAGATGAGAGAAATATCAATAGCTCTTAACTAAAATAGGCAACTGGTGCCCAGTTCTGAGACTGACATGAGAATGTGGTGTGTGTATATATATATATATAAAGTGTCCTAAGAGATCACTTCTCCTGTAGCTAGAAAAGCTGACCCCCAGAAGAGCCTCAAAAGGCTTGGTTAGGGCCATTGACGTGAGTTTTTGGTGACCATCTTTCATTGCTCTCAACAAATCTGCAGCAACTGTTTTTTCCATGGTCTTTAGCAAGCTTAGCAGAAGGAGAACTGAGGTTGAGCCTAAATGGGGAATGAGGTGCTTATAGGGCAGGAGACTTGCCCTGGCAGAGAGAAACCCTAGTAAACAGGACCCAGGTTTTGTTGGGTAGCTGAGTTCTTGCAGAGAGCCCAGCCTGGGAGGCATCTAGACTTACCCTGGTGTGGTGTGGTATGGTGTGGGTGTGTGTGTGTTGGGGGAGGCTTTCGGAAGCCTTGTGTTTGTTTTTTCTTAACTGCATCCTGTGGCATATGGGATCTTAGTTCCCTGACCAGGGATCAAACCCATGCTCCCTGCCTTGCAAGTGTGGAGCCTTGCCCACTGGACCACCAAGGAAGTCCCGGAAGCCTTGCGCTTTTCCTTCTGCCGCTTGGGTAGTGAGTTTCACAGGCTTTCTGAGAATTCACAGGGGCCTGACACTGGGGCCGAATCCTTGATAATGACACTGTAGACATGAGATAATTGCAGATCCGCTACTTCCCAAGTCAAGCTAAGTGGACCTCTGATTATTATTCTGAGTATAATAGGAGCATAACTAACACTGAAGGGAAATTGTACTTCTCTATTTTATTAACCGCTTTTATATTCCCTCGTGCATGGCTATGATGCTATGAAATCTTCTTAAATTGATATTACTCAATATAATACAATAATAACGCACACACTGTAATGTATTGGATTACTTTGCAAACAGCCTTTCTGAAATTGAATTTCCCATCATTTCCCTGGGCCAGCTCAAGGCTTCTGGGCTCACAGGTCCTTTCTGGGGCTGGGAACCCAGAGTCTACAATCACTTAGGTTTTCATAGATGTAAGCAATCGGTCCCATCATTGTTATTCATGGTAGGGATGTTGGCAAGCCCTGTTTCCAGACATCTTGCTGTTGTTTGTCATGGCTCAAAAATATAAGCAGTTTTTGATACCTCAGTACAGTTTAAAAATGAACTGGGTTAGAAAGCATCAAGAAGAAACTTTGCTAGGCAGAAAGGATACCTTGCACATTGGAATTAAATTCTGAAGTATTGGTAACTGCCTTTGCTGGAGATCCTATCAAATCTTTACTTACTCCCAGGCTTTGTTCATCTGTAAACCTTTTTCTGTGATACCATCTCCAATCCAGAATTGGTATTCCCTTTACATGCTAGATGCGCCTTAAGAATTCACCCCTGTGGCATCCAAAAAAAAAAAAATTGTTTCTTGACCTCCTGCAATATATCACAATACACATTCATCTACTAAATGCCCACCCAACGACTTTACAGTAATTTAAAACTTTCTTTTTTTGCCATACAGCTGGAAAGTCCTTGAGGACACCATGGTACCTTACTCATCTTTTTTATTCTCAGTTCCGAGATAAAATAGATACTCAACAAGTGTGTGTCATTCATCAATTCATAAAGATGTCTGGAGTTTCTACTATTTGGGAGGTACAGTGCTTGGCCTTGGAGGTATAAGAGTGAAGGATAGATGTGGACTGTCCTTTAGGAAATTAGATTCTAGTTTAAAACATAGTCTATAAACAAATAGACAAAAATCACTTGTATAATTGAATAATTATGTTTGTGGAAAATGCCATAAAGAAAAGGTATGCCATGCTCTGCCTAGTCGCTCAGTGACATCCGACTCTTTGTGACCACGTGAATTGTAGCCGTCAGGCTTGTCTGTCGATGGGGATTCTCCAGGCAAGAATACTGGAGTGGGTTGCCATGCCCTTCTCTAGGGGAAAGATCTTCCCAGCCCATGGATTGAACCTAGGTCTCCTGCATTGCAGGTGGATTCTTTACTACCTGAGCCACCAGGGAAGCCCAAGAATACTGGAATGGGTAACCTATCCCTTCTCCAGGGAATCGTCCCAACCCAGGAATTGAACCGAGGTCTCCTGCATTGCAGGCAGATTCTTTACCATCTGAGCTGACAGGGAAGTCCAAAGAAAAGGTTTGGGTACACATTTCTTCCCAGGTAACAGAAATGTCATGTTCGTAGCTTGAAATAGCCTTGAGAGTCTTTACACCACAGAAATGGGCAGTGATACCGAACAGGGCTTTGGGGTTTTGTTTTTCTGTAAAGCTGGTTGTTAACCATTTACCACCTCACTCCTGGTGAGGAGGAGCTTGATGTCTTCAGACAGGACAATGTCAGCGTGGCTGGACTGGGGAGGAGAGAAAGTCGGCCCAAGATGAGCATAAAGAAGTGGTCAGGCAGCCGTCCCACTACTGGCCATGTACCCTGAGAAAATCATGACTCAGAACGACACATGTACCCCAGTGTTCATTGCCGCACTATTTACAATAGCCAGGACGTGGAAGCAGCCTAAGCATCCATCAGTAGATGAATGAATAAAGAAAATGTGATACGTATGTACTGTGAAATATTACTCACAAAAAGGAATGGAATGGAGTCATTCGTAATGACGTGGCTAGACCCTAAATCTGTCCTATGAAGTAAAGTAAGTCAGAAAGAGAAAAGCGATCATTGTGTGTTAATGCATATATATGGTATCTGGAAAATGGCACCGATGAGCCTATTTGCAGGGCACAAATAGAGGCAGAGCCATAGAGAAAAGATGTGGACACAGTGGGAGAAGAGAAGGGTTGGATGAATTGGGAAAGTGGGATTAACGTATATAACTATCATGTGTAAAATAGATAGCTCATGGGAAGCTGCTAACACCAGAGTTCAGCGTGTTGCTCTGTAGTGATCTAGATGGGGGTGGGTTGGAAGGGAGGTTCAAGAGGGAGGGAATATATGTATACACGTAGCTAATTCACGTTGTTGTACAGTAGAAACTAGCACAACATTGTGAAGCAGTTAGACTCCAATTTAAAAAAATAAAAATAAAAAAAGAAGTGGTCAGGCTATGCTCACGAATGGCCCTGTGAGCCATCCTGGTCGTGGGAGTAGTAGCTAGCTATCCTTTGCGCTGGAAAGCCATTGGAGGATTTTAAGCAAGAGGATGACAGGATTTGGTTCTGATTTTAGGACTGATCTAATAGCAGTATGGAAAAATGAATGGGAGGGACACAGAGATGGTGTGGGGTAGGAGTGACTGAAAGAGCAGTTAGGAAGCTCTTGCGGTGGTCTAGAGAAGAGACGACAACGTGAACACGTGTGATCTGGACAATAAGTTGATTGTAGGATGTAAGAAAGAGAACGGGCTCCAGGGTGACTCTTAAGCTTGAGCCTGAACAAATGCTGACTCTTATAAAGCTGAATTTTGGTGATCCTAAGGATCACCTTCCCAAGAACAGAAAGAGTTGAGATCAAAATCTCAATGTGTGTGTATGAACTTTGTGAGACACCTAACTCGATCATTAATCAAGGCTCTATTTTTCTCTCTCTAAGTGGAAAGAATAATGCCTGTCTTATTGGCCATGATTCTTAAGTGCACTGATTTATGGGGAAGCACTTGGCATATAGGAAACAAGCAATAAAATATAGATGAAGCTGATTTTCTGACACGTTTAATCTGTGTTCTTTTAAAAATAGGACAGCCAGACTGGCATTAATTGATCAAGTTTTAGATTTGGTCTGAAACACACAATTGTACAGATTGAGTTTCATTGTCTAGAGTCATGGGGAGAAAAAGGCTTCAAGTCGTCAGCTCTGGTTTCAGTTTGGTCTGCTGTGCTTCATCGCTCATTCATGTCAGATTCTTTGTGATCCCGTGGACTGTAGCCCACCAGGCTCCTCTGTCGTGGGGATTCTCCAGGCATGAATACTGGAGTGGGTTCTGGCCTCCTCCAGGGGATCTTCCCAGCTCGGGGATCGAACCCACATCTCCTGCATTGCAGGTGGAGTCCTACCGTCTGAGCCTTTGGGCATTCACTTAAGTAAGTCACTTAGGGCACTGATCACCAGTGATAGTGTCAGGCTGTCTTGGTTCAAACCCTGCTTGACCACCTCTTAACAACTTAAGCAACTTACTTAATCTCCCTGATCCTCTATTTTTCAGAATATGATTGTTTTAACTTTGTCAATTTATGAGCACAAGATATTTCAGGCACAGCTATTTAGGACCCTGTGGGGCACGTAATTGACACTCAGTCCATGGGGGCTATGATTAGACAGCATCTTGAGTTCTGGTTTTCCCATCTTCTAAATGGGCACAATAGTAATCTACAGGCTGCTTGACTCACAGAGTTGGAGTAATTCTCAAATGACTGAAGAATCTGCCAAAGCTCTGTGTAATATGCAGTGTGCAAAGGTGTGAAGTTCTGTTGGGCTTCCCTGGTGGCTCAGTAGTAAAGAATCTGCCTGCAAAGCAGGAGACAGGGAGATCCCCTGGGTCGGGAAGATCCCCTGGAGAAGAAAATGACAACCCATGCTAGTATTCTTGCCTGGAGAATTCCATGGACAGAGGAGCCTGGCGGGCGACAGTTCATGGAGTTGCAGAATCAGACACGACTTAGCGACTAAACAAAACAACAGAATGTCTGTTACTAGTTTGGAGGGCTATAGTCCCTTGTCATCTCATCCTCAGATTGACCATCAAATGTAAAGGTAATGATGCTCTTTTTACAGATGAGGAAATTAGGGCTTGGGGAGTTGACATGACTTGATGGTTTTCCCAAGGTCGCGTCACTAGAACGTGGCAGATTTGTAGCTATAACCTGTGCTAATAACGACAACTTTTCTGAAGCCCTCTCCCCATGGAAGGAAGAGTAGAGAAGCCACACCCACTGGATTTGGGATGAGGATACTCAGAAAAGATGTACCGGCCCTGGGAGATCCATCCATCTTTACCTTGCCAAGGGAGGTGGGAGTCAGGAAACATCACATCTCACCTGACTCTTTCACCCAGATCCTTATCGTTATACTCACCTAAGGAATAGTGTTTGAAACTGACAGAGGGTGTCAGAGACCAGCCAGGCAAGCCCGCACCTCAGTGCAGATTTCTAGTTGGATGCAGACTAGAGCCTTTGGAAACTGCATTGGAAAACAGTTCTGGATAAATTAATTTCTGTGCTACATAATGCATGAGGGGGAATCTGTGATATTTTTAAACAATGGAAATGAGAGAATCTGCCTTTCAGGCATTGATCCCAATTGCATTTAGTGCAGAAAACATTTATCAACACCTACTGTGTGCCAGGCCCTTGATGGGAAACAGAGATGAGTCAGACCTTGTCTGTGCCCAGGAAGAGCGAGAAATCATAGAGGTACCGCTGAGCCCTCAGCACTGGCTTAGACCTTGAGATGGGGTGTCAGGATGAGCTGTCAGAACACCTGTCCTAGCAGGGGGACCCAGGGGATCTGAAGAAGGAGCTTCTGCCCATGGTTGCAGTTGGATGGTTTCTTCTACTTGTCCTTTTCCCCATCAATAAGATCCATCTTTCAAACCTTCTACCTTCTAGCACCTTTGAAACCAGGATCCACCAGCCTCCCCGAAGCCCACCAAGAAGCTTCCCAAGTCTTTGGGTATCTCAGATCCTGAACATCACTTGAGTTTTCTGAGAATAAACTACCTTCACTATATTCTGGGGTTATTGTAAGTGGAGGACAGAGATAATGTACAGAAAGCCTCTGTTGTGATATCTTGTATATGATACTCATGGACTGAAGGGAGTTGCTGTGATGACAATCACCTTGAAAATGATGGTTCTTTTCAAAGGTGTGTTCTCTGTTGCTTCTTTAACTCAAAAGGGTAGCAGTTGACGCTACTATCATATGACTGTGTCTTTGACTTCCGCTGTTATGACAACTGGGCTTCCCTGGTGGCTCAGTGGTAAAGAATCCCCTGCCAACACAGGAGCCTCAGGAGACTCAGGCTCGATCCCTGGGTCAGGAAGATCCCTTGGAAGAGGAAATGGAAACCCACTCCAATATTCATGCCTGGAGAATCCCATGGACAGAGGAGCCTGGTGGGCTACAGGCAAAGAGCTGAGCAACTTAACTAAGTTCAGTTCAGACAACTGAGCAGCTGAACACGCACACACTTTATGACCACTGCTGGTACCCCTACTCTATTGTTACTGCTATTCCTACTTATATGGTTGCTGTTATTATTAGTTAGATTGTGTAGAGGTTCATTCAAAATTATTATTGAGTGCTTACTATGTAACAGACACTGGGGATTCAGGGTCAAGTCATCACAGGCTTGGTTTCTGCCCTCAGGGTGATTGTGTTGATATAGAACAGAGAGATGAAAACAAGTAAACAGCATAACTAAATAATTACAAATTGTAATGTTTGCTTTGGTGATGAGTGGCCGCCTGACAAGCTGCCTGCCAAAATAGGGACTTAAAATGATCAACATTTTATTTGCTCTTGCTTCTATGCCTTACGAGTTTGGGTAAGGCTCAGCTGGACAGATCGGTTGGGTTCGTTCCCTCATATTCTGCTGGTGGTTATGTCGGGCAGGAAGAACCATGGTTCCCCTTAGACGTCTGAACCTTGGTGAGCATCTCTAAGCCGTGTGTACTGTTGAGTATGCTTGACTGCATTGGGCTTCCTCGCAGCATGGTGGTCTCGAGTGAAGCAGACTTCCTGTAGAAGCATCCTCTTAGCAGAAGGACACGGACATGGTGGCTGGATTCCGAAAGGGAGGGGATCAAGAATTGAAATGTAAGCTGCCCACCTCCTAAAGCCCCACCTTGACATTGGCACAGTTGGCCCTTCTGCCCAGTCTATTCAGCCCACATCCAGGGAGAGAGAAGGAGGCTCACCGTTGATCAGGAGGAGTGTCAAGGAATGTGCAGCCATCTTCCATCATGTCTTTGAAAATAAACACATCATAGGTTGAGAAGGGTGATGTCCAGTGCATCACCAATGCAATGGACATGAACTTGGGTAAATTTCAGGAGAGGGTGAGGGACAGGGAGGCCTGGTATGCTGTAGTGCATGGGTTCGCAATGAGTCCCTGGAATCGCAAAGAGTTGGACACCACCAGGTGACTGAACCACAACAGCAAGGTTGAGGACGAGGGTAAGAATGGGGGGACGTGAAGTCCTGGAAGCCTTCTTGGAGGAAGTGACAGTTAAGCTGTATTCTGAAGGATGAGAGTGATTCAAGCATGAGAAGATAATGGAACAACATTCAAGAAAGAGGGAAGAGCATGTGCAAAGCCACATGCTGTGTCTCTGAACGCCCAGGGCAGTCTTTATTTCTCTCACTTGGAAGTGGTAGTAACTTCCAAGTATAAGGAGTATAAATGGAGTATAAAGTCCCTGGAATCACAAAGAGTTGGACACCACCAGGTGACTGAACCACAACAGCAAGGTTGAGGACGAGGGTAAGAATGGGGGACGTGAAGTCCTGGAAGCCTTCTTGGAGGAAGTAACAGTTAAGCTGTATTCTGAAGGATGAGAGTGATTCAAGCATGAGAAGATAATGGAACAACATTCAAGAAAGAGGGAAGAGCATGTGCAAAGCCACATGCTGTGTCTCTGAACGCCCAGGGCAGTCTTTATTTCTCTCACTTGGAAGTGGTAGTAACTTCCAAGTATAAGGAGTATAAATGGAGTATAAGGAGTATGCTTTTGGACATCTGAGAGCCCTGAGTGAAAACTTGTCCCTGCTGCTTTTTAGCTATGTGATCTGAGGCAAGAGATAATGTACATAAATCCCATCACACCACTGGAGGCTCCATAAATGGTGATTTTTTTTCCTTTGTGTACTTCCATCTGGTCTTCCCTGGTTGCTCAGTGGTAAAGAATCCACCTGCCAAATGCAAGAGACATAGGTTCAGTCCCTGGGTTAGGAATTCCCCTGCAGACAGAAATGGCAACCCACTCCAGTATTCTTGCTTGGGAAATCCCATGGACAGAGGAGCCCGGCAAGCTATATAGTCCATAGGGTCACAAAGAGTCAGACACAGCTTAGTGACTACATAGCAACAAAAGTAAAGCTAACCGGGTCTGATGAGAGGGACATTGCACTTGACCTTGCCCAAGGCCCAGGGTGTTTTTGTTTAATAGAAGCCCCGCCCTGGGAATCCAAGGCTCCAGCATTCAGTCAAGTCCCTTTCTACCCTCTACCACTGTACCCACCTTGAGCAGAAAGGTGCGTGCGTGCTAAGTTGCTTCAGTCGTGTCCAACTCTTTGCGACTCCATGGACTGTAGTCCACCAGGCTCCTCTGTCCATGGAATTTCTGAAGCAAGAACACTGGAGTGGGCTGCCATTTCCTTCTCCAGGGGATCTTCCCAGCCTAGGGATCAGAACCCATCTCTCACATCTCCTGCATTGGCAGGCGGGTGCTTTACCACTGGTGCCACCTGGAAAGTCTGACTAGAAATGTCAGTCCATTCAGCAGCAAGGTAATTTACTCTAATCACCCAGGACAGAATTGAGTTGGTTGGATGGCATCACTGACTCAATGGACCTGAGTCTGAGCAAACTCCAGGAGATAGTGAAGGACAGGGAAACCTGGCGTGCTGCAGCCCACGGGGTTGCAAAGAGTCAGACATTTCTGAGCGACTGAATGACAGCAACTCAGAACAAGGAGAAGTACAGAGAACACTGTGTGCCATGTGCTTAGTCACTCATGTCTGACTCCTTGTGACCCCGTGGACTGCAGCCCTCCAGGCTTCTCTGCCCATGAGGATTCTCCAGGCAAGAATAATGGAGTGAGTTGCCATGCCCTCCTCCCAGGGATCTTCCCAACCCAGAGATCGAACCCAGGTCTCCCGTGTTGCAGGCGGATTCTTTACCATCTGAGCTACCAGGGAAGCCCAAGAATACTGGAGTAGGTAGCTTATCCCTTCTCCAGGGGGTCTTCCCAACCCAGGAATCGAACTGGGGTCTCCTGCATTGCAGGTGGATTCTTTACCAGCTAAGCTACTAGAAAAGCCCCCAGAGAACACTGCTGCTGCTAAGTCGCTTCAGTCGTGTCCGACTCTGTGCGACCCCATAGACGGCAGCCCACCAGGCTCCCCCATCCCTGGGATTCTCCAGGCAAGAACACTGGAGTGGGTTGCCATTTCCTTCTCCAATGCATGAGAGTGAAAAGTGAAAGTGAAGTCGTTCAGTCATATCCGACTCTTCCTGCAGTTAAAAAATTAATGATTCAGGAAAATCTCCAGAGGCAAATTCCCTCAGAAAGAAGAGTTCATCACTGGCAGTCCTAAAATTTAAATGTAAGACCGAGTATACCTGGTGTGTCTCCCAGTGTAGCTCTTGGAGGTCCCCACTTCCTGTGGTCACGTCACCCTCATCAGATGATACCGTTAGTGTTTGCTTTACATCGGTGTGTCTTTTTTTTTTTTTTTCTGACTTCTATCTTACTTAGCATCGAATGTTCACTATCATTTAGGGTATTAGGGAATACATCTCAATTTGCTGTGAAAATCCTATTCATTCCAGCAAGAGTGTCTCAGATACTCTGGTGTTGATGGAGGTTTGGGATTTGCCCTTTAATCACTTTCTGACATAGAGGTTTAGTGATGGATTTTTCTGGAATACTTCAAAGGGTTGGCCCATCAGAATGGGAGACCACAGACTGTGTGGTCCAAACAGCCACGCTCTCCTTCTCATTTAACACATGGTCTTGAACCCGGCATTCATTCTGAGTCTCAGTTCTTTTATTCAGCAAATGATCTTGTTGGCTGCCATGAGGACTGTGTGAAATAACATGAGTGATTTGAGGTGCTGAAGGAATCTCCTGGGGCATCCTAGAGTAGGTGCTTGCAAAGATGTTTTTGGGTGGACGGAAGCTCCATTTCCCCTGAAAGCGAGATCCCTGAGGCACACTGCAGCTGCTTGAGATCAGAAAGCAGGACGGGCTGGCATCTAAGGTTTTCCTTCATCCCTTCTTCTTTCCTTGAACTGGAGAGGACTGTGGGCATCGGAAGGCTCCCCAGGGATGCCTCTGAGCTACCTAGAGCAGCAGTTCACTGATGGAAGTGACAGCTGAGATTTCAGCAGTAAATGTCACAAAGGCTGAAACTCAAATCTTCTGAACCTAGTACCTCACCCGCCTCCATCCCCATGAGGTAGATAGCCCAAGGAGCTATACACCAGGAAGACTTACCAAAGAGGAGATCGCATCCTCTCTTTTAAATATCTAGACAACAGGGAGCTCAATGCTGGTGACAGTCTGGAGGGGTGGACAGGATGGGAGTTGGCCGGGAGGTCCAAGAGAGAGGGGACCTATGTATTTGTGGCTCTTTCATGTTGATGTATGGCAGAAACCAACCTAAAGGAATTATCCTCCAATTAAAACTAAATTTTTTTAACTAAATTTTTTTTAAAAATTAAAAAAAAAAAAAAACATCTAGCCGGACAACACATATCCTCTGATCCGGGGACCTATGACAAAGACAGGCTTGAAGGATGTAACTTAAGGGCAGAAGAAAGCATCAGTCAGGCAGGTCACTTTCTCCCAGCTTCCCAGCACATCCCCCCTCCTGGATTGCAGGTCCTTTAGATTGACAGGTCAGATGCCAAAAGGCTTGTGAGCACAGAGGAAGAAGATGGGGAACAGGGACAGAATAAGACAAAAAGAAAAAGGGGAGGCGTGAGGGGGACGGGGGGCGAGAAGAGCAAGGGAGAGAAGCTGGGCTCACCCTCCTAATTTTTGTCTTCTTACAACAAACAAACAAAAAAGGCAAGCAGTAGAGAATTCATTGACATCACTACTGCAGATACTGACATCCAGGGCTTGGTGATTCTGCCTGCTATGAGCTGAATCCCAGTGAACGTCCCAGGTTCTGATAGTCATATTGGCCCTTCTCTTTCCTCTGGAGAAAGAGATGAGTGTAGGCAGATGAAACATGGAGCTCCCTAAGCATCTCTCCCTTTGCTGTTTCTGTTCCCAGTAGTGCCTAGGAATCCCCCAGCAATGGTGTTTAAGGGACACATTCCCTGAGCTACTGAATCTGCAGCTGGGGGAGGTGGGGGGTGCAGATAGGAGGCCAGTGAGAATCTAGTTTTCACACATTCCCTGGGTGAGGCTTATGCAGCCCAGGGACACATCTCTACACCCAAGGGGTTAAGATCTAGTGTTCCGTGATAATTCCCTGCTCACTTACCCAAGAGTGTCAAACGGCAGGAGACATTAGAGATCTGATGCAAAAGACAAGAGTCTTTTTACAGCTCCTGATAATGATGGTGCCGAGGCCAGCAGCTGCCATGGCCCCAGGATCCATCAAATGCCAGGCCTTCTCTGTCATATCACCCAACCTCAAAATCCTCTGGATAAAGCTGTCTTTTTCAGATGAGACAGCTGAATTTTGGAGGGGTTAAATGGTTCTGTGGGCCCTGGTAACATAGCCTGTTCAACATAGCCTTAGCACGTTAAAATTGAGAACCATTTCTGGAGGATTTCTTAACAGCTGTAATTTACAGGGTACCTGGTATTTTCTGGGCAATGTCTGTGTGTCCCACTTCCCTGGCGGCTCAGATGGTAAAGACTCCGCCTGCCAGTGCAGGAGATGCAGATTCAATCCCTGGATTGAGAAGGTCCTCTGAAGAAGGAAATGGCAACCCACTCCAGTATTCTTGCCTGGAGAATCCCCATGGGCAGAGGAGCCTGGTGGGCTACAGTCCATGGGGTTGCAAAGGGTCAGACACTTAGCAACTAAAACCATCACCATCATCTATGTGTCCTAAACTACTTATTTCTATTTATCTTCTCAGTGGCTCTGTGAAGCAGGAGAGAAGCTTTTCACTCTATGGAAGAGGAAAATGAGACTAAAAAAAGCCTAAATTGGACCCAAAACTAACTCTTAAGCCTGGGCTCTGAGTTGCTATATTATATGTCTTGTTCCTGTCCTTTGGGGGTAAAAAATGGCTTGTTGATGATTACTGGAGGAGGAGAATAACTAAGGGAGAGTGGGTTTTGGAGTAAGACCAACATATAATCAAACACGTGCTGACGGTGTTTCCCAGTTTGCAAAATGGGCATGCTATTTATTAACTTGAATAGTGCCTGGTCCAAAATTCATGTCCACCAGGAACCGTAGAACATGACCTTGTCTGGATGTACCCTTCTTGCAGATGTTGTTAGTTAAATGGTTCAGCAGGTAAAGAATCCACCTGCAGTGCAGGAGACATAGGAGACCTGGGTTTGATGCCTGGCTCGGGAAGATCCCCTGGAGGAGGGCATCCCCGTGGATTCCGACACAACTGAGTGACTAAGCACGCATAGCACATCCTGCAGCTCAGAGTCAGTTTTCTTATTAGTTGATTTCCTCATGTGGACCCATCAGCTTCCTGGAGGATCAGTTCCCTGGAGCTTTCTGGTCAGCATCCCTGATTTGCCGATGTTTTGCTCAGAATAGCTGCTCAGGAAGAAGGGCTGAGTGATTGAATGACGGACAAATGAACGAATGAATGAGCAGGGTTGTCATGAGGATGAAGCTGGGTGATATACCAAAATTGCATCAAGGAGTGTTTGGCCAGGAACAGGTGTGCAGACTGAAAGCTGCTTCGATGACCACTCGAGGCAGGGATTATTCTTCCTGGAGCCCCTCTGTCTTCCTCACGGAGAGCCAAGGGGAGCTTAAGGAGCTACATGGAGTCAGAAAACACTTACAGCAAAGGTTGTTTCTGCAGAAACTGACAAGATGAGAGGCCCCTGCCTTCCCTTTCTTGACCAGCAGTTTCCCTTGGGGAAAACAAGCCCACCAGTGAGAGAGGCAGGATCCAGGCTGTGGGGGGTAGGGAAGGCAGTGTTTGCAGCCCCGTGACCCCCTTGCTCACAGCCGGGCCCCCGCCTTTCCCCTCCCTGGAAAGCTTTGATCTCACCTCTCTGTCCAGCAGACACACATTAGTCGATAATTCTCGGAGACATCAAAACCTCAGCACCATCCCCTCCACACCCTGCAGCCTCCAGGAGCTGCGAGCCATATTAATGGGCTCTGGACAGGCCTATTCTATATCCTGGGGTTTAAGGTGATGCTGCTCCCTATTTAAGTCATCCCCAGACTACAGCCATGAAATTCAAAGATGCTTGCTCCCAGGAAGGAAAGCTGTGACAAACCTAGGCAGCGTATTAAAAAAGCAGAGACATCGCTTTGTAGACAAAGGTCCCTATAGTCAAAGTTACGGTTTTTCCAGTAGTCATGTAAAGATGTGTGAGTGGTATCGTAAAGAAGGCTGAGTGCTGAAGAATTGATGCTTTTGAACTGTACTGCTGGAGAAGACTCTTGAGAGTCCCTTGGACTGCAAGGAGATCAAACCAGTCAATCCTAAAGGAAATCAGTCCTAAATATTCATTGGAAGGCCTGATACTAAAGCTGAAGCTCCAATACTTTAGCCACCTGATACTAAGGGCTAACTCATTGGAAAAGACCCTGATGTTGGGAAAGATTGAAGGCAGGAAGAGAAGGGGCTACAGAGGATGAGATGGTTGGATGGCATCACTGACTCAATGGACACGAGTTTGTGCAAACTCTGGGGGATAGTGAAGGACAGGGAAGCCTGGTGTGCTGCTGCTGCTGCTGCTAAGTTGCTTCAGTCGTGTCCGACTCTGTGCTACCCCATAGACGGCAGCCCACCAGGCTCTGCCGTCCCTGGGATTCTCCAGGCAAGAACACTGGAGTGGGCTGCCATTTCCTTCTCCAGTGCATGAAAGGGAAAAGGGAAAGTGAAGTCGCTCAGTCGTATCCGACTCTTCGCGACCCCATGGACTGCAGCCCCCCAGGCTCCTCCATCCATGGGATTCTCCAGGCGAGATACTGGAGTGGGCTGCCATTTCCTTCTCCAATGCATGAAAGGGAAAAGGGAAAGTGAAGTCGCTCAGTCGTGTCCGACTCTTCGCGACCCCATGGACTGCAGCCCCCCAGGCTCCTCCGTCCATGGGATTCTCCAGGCGAGAGCACTGGAGTGGGGTGCCATCGCCTTCTCCCTGGTGTGCTGCGGTCTCCATCGAGTTGCACATAGTTGAACATGACTTATCAGCTGAACAGCCATGCCTCCACTCCTGTCTGCCTCTGACCCCGTGAATTTAAAGTTAGGCCAGGTGCCCTGAATGGAGGATCTGACCTTCACAGTAACTTGGTTGACCTCTGGCTGCTGTGGTTTTCTTGCCACATGGAGGCAAACAGTGGAGGGGAAGAAACCATACGATGGGAAATTGGACAACTTGGGGGAAGGTCTTAGCACTGCCTTCTGAAGCTGTGTGATGCTCAGCAAGTCGCTTGCACCATTTGAGCCTCCCTCTCAGAAACTGGGAGCAAAAACAGAAACATCGGCTGTGCCTGCTCAACAGGATGGTTTGAGACTCAGATAAGATATCAGATGGGTATATGCTTTAGAAATCCAGAAGCATTTATAAAGAAAAAAAAATAGAAGCTGATTGTTACCATTATTCTGTGCCTCTGTGTTCATTTAAAAAAAAAAAAAGGAAAAAAAAAAGGATTTTCCTGATGGTCCAGTGCCTAAAATCCACGCTTCCAATGCAGAGTTCTTGGGTTCGATTCATGATCCGGAAATTGATATTCCACATGCCACGTGGTACAGCCAAAAAATAAAAAATGAATTGAAAAAAAATTAGTCACTGACCATTTATTCTGTGTTGCAGATTAAGGGAAAAAAAAAAAAAGATTCAGTTCCTTTTGACTCTGTAAAACTACGCAAATAAATCCAATTCATTATAAAGAAGATTTCTTGTTGGTCGCTGAGTCATCTCTGACTCTGTGAGACCCCATGGACTGTAGCCGACCAGGCTCCTCTGTCAGTGGGATTTCCCAAGCAAGAATACTGGGGTGGATTGCCATTTCCTTCTCCAGTGGATCTTCCAGGCTCAGAGACTGAACTCATGTCTCCTGCATTGCAGGCAGACGCTTTACCACTGAGCCACCTGGAAAGCTATAAAAAAGATAAAAACCCAAGCAAGTAAGTAATATTAATCACAATAGTTCTACCCTTTCATTGGTTACCTGGTTGTTTATCATCTGAAAGCTTTTGCAGTATGTTACAAATTAAAAAAAAAAAAAGTAAACATAGAAAGATGGTACATGCCATACTGTTTTGTGACTTGGCTCTGTAATTTAAAATATCCTACATATCTTTCCTAGTCATTTTCTGTATTTTAACCTCTCTTTTTGCCTCTGATGGCCCTGGGCATTTTAGTTCCTGGCATCATTTGGACCTAGTTTATCTAACCAGTCCCTTGTAGTTGGATACTTAGGTTCTTTCCCATTTTTCACAGTGGCAAATATTCACCATGATGAATTTCCTGTGGTCCAAATCTTTGTGCACTTTCGTGATTGTTTCTGTAGAAGAAATTTCTCCTGCAGAAGAAATTCCCAGAAGTAGAACTGTTGGGTCAAAGAGTAAAAATGCACATTTTTTAAGGCTTTTGATAGTCAGATAAAACTGAAAAATCACCCTCCAGAAAGATGATACCAATTTAAACTCCCACCAAGAAGGCACAGAGCGCCCTGTTTTTCCGAACTCTCGCCGGTACCCAGCATTATCTCGGAGTGATTTAAAATGCCTGAAGAAAGGAATGATAAGGGTTTCTAAACAGCACCAGCTAAAACACGAGCGCTGCATATTGGCTTTCAGCTTGATAAATACTTTCTTATAAGGTCATAAATATCAGGGGTACCAAAGGTTAATGTAGTGTGCAATGCTGTAAAATCCAGCAGGCAGGCAGCTAGATCAGCGTGATGCATTAGCACCTTTCAGCATGAAGTGTGCTGACTTACAAAGTCTGTTCATAAGTGGCCACTAACTCAACACGTGCATAATTGTGCCAGTTTGTCCCACCGTTGCTGCAAACATAATTTATGAAGGGAGCACCTTGCCTTTCGTTATCTGCCAAACATGCAAAGGAGAGGGGAGAAAAGTGGAGAAGGAAATGATGAGTGAGTCTCACTTTGCACTGATTTCCTTTTGCAAGCTGAAGATGCTTACCAGAAGGACATCACTGACTGATGAAGAATAAAGCAAGTAATCCTTTCCCTAGAGGAGCAGTGAGCTTACCACGGGACTAGCTGTGTCAGACTCAGAATGGAGGCAGGTGTGACAAACAGCTGGACCACTAGACAGCGTGGAATTTTAGAAATGCAGCTTCTCGGTGATTTAGTTGGTGTTCTGAAGTTTTTGATTCAGATAGCTTGCTCACTCCATTTTTTAGGCGAGTGGAAACAGGTGTCGCGGTTCTCTGCTGTTGTTCTGAGATTGGCTGGTATGAGGTGGGAGCCTGTGACTGTGATGAATGAACATGAAGCTTGTGTGTATTTAAAGCAGAAGGGTAATCTATCCTGGTGGGGACACAAGAGAATGGATGATCCCACCAACCACGTGACTGTTTGATTTTGCTCCTCTGGGGTATATCTTAGGCATCAGGGACAGGCTTCCCTCAGCCCATCTGAGCTTTTGCTCATGGGTAGTGTCTTTGCTCTTGGGGATTTTTTTTTGTAGAAGAAAATTGCTGTGTGCAGTACTGTAGCTGGACGTTTGCATTTTGAGTAATTTATTCCATTCATTCTCAGTGACTCTTCACCATGTAAATTATTCTGAAACAGGCCGAGGAGTTCTTACGCTCTCCTTTAAACGCACATTCACGGACACGTGCATGGCTATTAATTTCTCATAAGAGTTTTTATTTTTGTTATCATGGGGCTCTTTGTTTCATTTTGTCTTGGGGGGTTTTCTGGCCTCGAGTCATGTGGGATCCTAGTTTCCCAACCAGAGATCGAACCCTTGCCCCCTGCATTGGAAGCATAGCATCTCAACCACTGGACCATCGGGGAAGTCCCTTGGCTGTTCATTTTTAAAGCAGCTTTTAAATCTGGCCCTGAGCACTCATGTAATAGAGATGAATGAAACTTGCATCATGCCTCCATGGAACTTAACCTAGTCTGGTGGTCTGGCAGTGTAGACCAAAGTGAATGGCAAACGCATTCCCAGGGCCCATGAAGAGGATGTTACTGGAGCTCAGACAATTGAGGCACAGAACTTCTTCTCTTCAGTCTGAGCTTCTGTCTGTCTGTCTCTCTCTCCTACTGCCTGATGCATCACGCAGAGAGGAGCGTTCCCTGTGTGGTTTGTTTTGCTCCTGACCTGGAGCAAAACAGGAGATGGGGTTCAACCACAGATGAACATGACCTCCATGTTCATCTGTATCCTGAGTCATCAGCCTGGCAGGAAACAGAGAGGAAATTTCAGGCATGACGGCACTTTCATGGCACAGCTATTAATTAGTTGTGTGTTCATTGTTACTTCATTCAGTGTTAATAATTTTTGTGTGTATGTGTGTTAATTATTAATGAAGTCATCACTGTTCAGAACCAATGTCTCTGTGCACTGGAAGTATGTTGAACAGATCCACAAAGATGCTGCCAACACACCGTTTATCTTACAGGGGATCAATGCGGTTGTTCAGAGACGGAACAACAGTGCTATCTGACTCTTTCCGACCCCTTGAACTGCAGCCTGCCAGGCTCCTCTGTTCTCCACTATCTCCCGGGTGTGCTCAAATTCATGTCCATTGAGTCAATGATGCCATCTGACCATCTCATCCTCTGTCACCCCCTTCTCCTCCAGCCCTCAATCTTTCCCAGCATCAGGGTCTTTTCCAATGAGTAGACCCTTCGTATAAGGTGGCCAGAGTATTAGAGCTTCAGTCTCAGTCCTTCCAATGAGTATTCATGTTGATCTCCTTTAGGATGGACTGGTTTGATCTCCTTAAAGTCCAGAGGATCAAACACACTCTCAAATACTTTCTGGCCTTGATGGCGATAGGAAAGAAACTGGGAAGAGTGATGCTGGGTGGATGGGGAGGGTTATCTGCAGAGCTGATGTTTAAGCTGATGACTCAGGATGAGTAAAGAAGGCTGAGCACCAAAACATTGATGTTTTCAAACTGTGGTACTGGAGAAGACTCTTTAGAGTCCCTTGGACAGCAAGGAGATCAAACCAGTCAGTCTTAAAGGAAATCAACCCTGAGTATTCATTGGAAGGACTGATGCTGAAGCTGAAGCTGCAGTACTCAGGCCACCTGATGGGAAGAGCCAGCTCATTGGAAAAGACCCTGATGCTGGGAAAGATTGAGGGCAGGAGAAGGGGACGACAGAGGATGAGATGATTGGATGGCATCACCAACTCCATGGACATGAATTTGTGTAAACTCTGGGAGACAGTGAAGGACTGGGAAGCCTGGCATGCTGCAGTCCATGGGGCTTGCAAAGAGTGTGATACAACTCAGAGATTGAGTAACAGGATGAGAAGGAACCCCGTTTGGTTGTAGAAGGAAGGGGTTCAGAGGAGCCACTGTATGCAGAGGTTTTGGGATGGGAAAGATCCTGCAGGTGTTGAGGGCATGAAAGGCAGGAGGAGACTCCAAGGACATGAAAAAGCAAAGAAGGACTTGAAGTGAAATTGTCAAGGTGGAGCCTTGCTAGACAAGTCAGGGACTCAGATCTAATTTGGAGGTGCAAGGGGAAGTTCCCAGAGATTTTTGAGGCAGTAAGTAAGAGCACTATTCCCTTAGTAGATTCCTCCAGATTTTTTTTTCCAGTGAGGCTTGAGGACACCCTTATGGACCAGGGGAAACGAGTGGTCTCCTGGACTCCGCTGCCCATGAAGATTAATTTGGTAACACAAATATCTGCTCCTGGGCTGGGGAGATGGCTCTTATAATACCCAGAGGAGAACTCTATGATCTCAGAGCCCTTGGAATGTTTGCAGCAGCAAAGCCACGCTGTCCCATGAAATGTCTCTTCTACTTTTAATGAGGAGCCTGGAGGCAATGTATAAATAAAATGGCCAAATTATTAAATTATCACTCTACAGGGCATCTTATATTAGTCCTAATTAAATGATGCTTTTCATAGTTACAAACAGTGCTAAAAAAAAAAAGAAAAGAAAAAAAAAGGATTTCCATGTTTAATCCAGACCTAACAGAAGTAGGAAGCCTTAGAAATTTCTACAAGAGGCATGATGCCCCTTGACTCACTGGAGGGCACAGGTGGTGAGTTTTCAGGTACTGCCCTGCATTTTAAAATTCCCAGTTACCCCAGTGACTGCCTGGTTCACCAAAACTCAGACACCTTCATTCATCCCAACAAGAAATGCTTGTGGGATTTCTGCTTTCAGCTATAATGGAGAAATAGGCTTACATTAGAAATAGGTCCATGTAGGTTTACTGGGTTTACCTTCAGATCATAAACTGTAGGGGAAAAAAAAGAGATCAATGTATAAGGAATGATGGAGACACATAGTGGATAAGAAAAAGAAGCAGCAGAAGGAAAAATAAATGAGCTGAACCCTACAGTTGTTGTTCAGTCACTAAGTTGTGTCTGATTCTTTGCAACCCCATGGACTGCAGCATGCCAGGCTTCACCAGGTCCCAGAGTTTCCTCAAACTATGCCCATTGAGTCAATGATGCCATCCCACCCTTCAGAGGCCCCTCTCCATAGCTTATGGCATGGAGAGGGCTCCCATGCCACAGGGCAGGAAGGGGGAACCCAAATAAGGAATATTTGGAGTGTACTTGCTGGGTATCAGCTGTAGATGCTGGGGACAGGACACAGTAGCAAGTGAGATAGACAAGGTCTCTCCCTGACTGCACTTACATGATTTGGGAAGAGACTAAATAAATGGGGTAATTTCAGCTGATGCCTGAGCAGCTGGCAAGAACCAATTGTAAGCTTTTCTTCCCAACTCCGTATTCAGTGATGTCATGTCAGTAGGAGAGTATTTTTACTGCAGAAGTTGGCAGGGCTTGGTTTTTGTTCTTGTTGCTGCTGTTTTATCTTCTGGTTTTTTTTTTTTTCCCCTCCTTTGTTTTATTTTCAGATAGTATGGTCAGGGAAGGCTCTATAAGGGGGTGTCATTTCTGTCGAAATGTGAGCCAGTCATTCATGAGGCTAGCCCTAGGAGGAATGGCCCAGCAGAGACGATCACACATGACAACACCCCACATCCACGTCTTCTACTTGTCCATCCATGCTGATATCAAGACAGAAGCTTCAGCCTTCCTTATGGTCTTTTAATGAGACTTGCGTTCCACTGGTGTATCAGCCATCCTTCTTCCAAGTCAGCGTACTGGAAAATATCTTTGTAGGATCTCATACCTGGATCCTCATGTTTGTTTTCAGACTGTCTCCAACATTCTGAGTCTGTATCTTTTCTTCTTCTTTTTTAATTATTCCATAGTGGAATTTTGCCACTCGTTCCCAGGAATGTTTCTTTATTTCCTTGTCAGGGGAGAATGCTGTTCTGTAGCTCTACTTTCTTACAGTCTGTGACATTCATTTGTAGTTACAGCAGATTTAAAAACAAAAACTGGACTGTTCCTTTTACTTCTAAAGGTGTTAGGACTGCAGCCTGGGAAGGGGAAAGAGACTTTGGAAGACATTTTCCAGAAGTATTTTCTTGAGCACCAGGGTGTCTTCAGAGAATTTGCAGCATTGACCCTGAAGGAATGACCAGACTGGAGCCATGCCCTGAGTCACCGCCAGGTCAATGTTAATTGATAATGATGCTTTTTATGGCAAAAGCTGAACTGACCCTCCATTCCATTCTTAATATCACAGCAACAGCGGAGAGGAGAAATCCATAGTTCATGACCCTGTAAGATTTATGTCTCAAGCCTTTCCAAGGCTCCATCCTTCTGTTTTGTCTTGGCCTGATTTGTTCACTGCTTTCAAACATCCTCTGATATAAACCCTCCGTCCTCTCACTAAGCAAATGCAATCTTCCAGGAGGAACAAGGTCATATCTCCCTCCCTTCTGCCCTTCTGTCTTTCCTCTCTTTCTTTTATTTTTGCATTTTCTAGTGTCTGCAATTTTTAAAGACCAGGATCCATGTGTGCTCATTTGGTCAGTTGTGTCTGACTCTTTTCGACCCCATGGACTGTAGCCTGCCAGGCTCCTCTCTCCAGGGGATTTTCCAGGCAAGAATACTGGAGTGGGTTGCCATTTCCTACTCTAGGGAAATCATTCCGACCCAGGGATTGAACCCACCTCTCCTGCATTAGCAGGCGAATTCTTTACTCCCTCGGGAGCCCAAAGGGAGGTAGCTTAAAATTTTGCCTGACAGTTCAGAATGGATGTTAGACTTACAGGGCAGTGAGGCCATGCTAAACACTGATCCGCAAACACTCACAGGGCAGGAAGGTGCCTGTGGCAAAAGTCACAGTTCAGATGAAGACCTCCAAGTGCCCGTGCCTTGGGGCTAAGGTGCACAGTTCATTCCAGAAGGTACTGGGGGTTGCCCAGATGAAGCGCTGTTGTAAGCCCCAGCTGCAAGGGAATTCTTATGGCAGAATGGAGTCAGCTAGGGTAGTCTGAATGCTAGGGCAGTCACAACCTTGAAGAATTCGTGAGTTGAGAATGCTGCTTCTGGAGGCTAGGAAGAGCCTGGTAGATGGTGACATCTAACCTCAGAGGTAGCTGATCCTTTCTGCATAGAGTTCTTTTTGTTCTGCTCTGAAGCCATCAATGTATACCAGGCTCTGTTCTAGGCATTAAGGATAAAGAATAGACACCCAGTTCTTATTCTTCCGGGGCTCATGGCTTAGCTGGGATAAAAGACAAATTGACAGTTTCGGTGAATGTTGAATCAACCCTGAATTTTTATTGGAAGGACTGATGCTGAGGCTGAAGCTCCAATGCACTGGCTACCTGATGCAAAGAGCCAACTCACTGGAAAAGACCCTGATGCTGGAAAAGACTGAGGGCAAGAGAAAGGAGTGACAGAGGATGAGATGTTTGGATAACATTACTGACTCAATGGACATGAATTTGAGCAAACTGCAGGAGATAGTGGAGGATCCTAGTGTGCTGCAGTCCATGGGGTTGCAAAAAGTTGCACACGATTTAGCAACTGCACAACAGCAACATTGTCTAAGAGCATGCTAGGAGCGGTAAAATGGCCAGCAGCATAAAACCTCTCAAGGCAACCCAGGGATGATTATTTATTCACTGCTGTCTTCCAAGCCCTGTACTAAATGCTTTCCATGCATTCTGTGGTCCTTACAGCAATCCTGTATCTTATATCCTCTTATAGGAAAGTCCATTTTATTGACTAGCAATCTGAGCCCAGAAAGGTTAACCAACACATTCATGGTTGCATAGCATGTAGTGGAAAAAAGATTCAAACCAAGAAAATCGAATTCTTGAGTTCAGCCTCTTGGTCATTAGCTGTTCTGACATGTAGCTGGAGTAACCCAGATTTAGCCCTCTGGATCTCAGTTTCGTCTCTGGAAATATGGGTATATTCATGTCATTGTAACTCTAACACTGAGCAGCTGACTTTGAATGTAAATGAATTCAGAGGAGTGGTTCAGGCACGTTCAGCCCTCACCCTTTCAAAAACAAACATCCTGCATGTATAGCTTGGGGTTTTCCCTGGTGGCTCAGATGGTAAAAGAACCTGCATGCATTGCAGAAGTTCTGGGTTTGATCCCTAGGTAGGGAAGATTCCCTGGATCTTGGCAACCCACTCCAATATTCTTGCCTGGAGAATTTCAACTTTTTTCTGGCTGCCAAGCTCCTGGTTGGTTTCATTTTCTCAAGCAAAGCCAAATGCATGACAGCAAACATGTAATTTCGGCCACATTATCACCATGTCTAACCAGGCAAGCTTATTAGCTCGACAATTAAGAAAATACAAGTTGAAAATACTTGGTTATTAGGGAGAAAGGAATAGCATATTAATAAATCCAAGAGGTTGCGACAATTAGCACTTGTCATCATAAAAATCAAGGAGAACACTAAGGAAATGGATATTATGTTTATTATTTAGCATTTCCATAGCATTTTGCATTTATTAAATGCCTGATAATTGTTCTTGTCTGTTTCTTTCAGTTATAACTCCAATAAAGGACATTTGCTATTCTAGTGGGCGGCGTTTGGGGCCTTTAAGGAAGAGCTCATTAAATTACTTTTCAAGTAATCTTCCTATCCTCCTGCTCAACTCAGATTTAAGTAAAGAAAGAAAACACCCAGAAATCCTGCTGAAATGTAAATTATTTTATCCTTCTTCTTGGTTCAAAGCCCTCCAGTGGCTCCCCCATTTCTCTCAGAGTAAAAACCCAAATCCCACAAATGCAAGTTGATTGGATCCTGCAAGAGAAGAAAAACATACGTGGAAATTTAAATAAAACCCTCAGTTGATAATAGAATACCACAGTTAACTTCTTAGTTTGGAGAAATGCACATGATTAGGAAAGATGCTAACTTCAGGGGATATTGGGTGAGGGGCGCAGCTTCCCAGGTGGTTCTAGTGGTAAAGAAACCATTTGCCCATGCAGGAGACACAGGAGACGTGGGTTAGATCCCTGGGTCTTGGTGCTACATTCTAATAATAATTATTTACTTTATTATATACTAGGACTTCCCTGATGGCTCAGGGAGTAAAAACTCTGCCTGCAGTGCAGGAGACACAGCAGACTTGTGTTCGTTCCCTGGGTCAGGAAGATCCTCTGGAGGAGGGAATGGCTACCTACTCCAGTATTCTTGTCTGGAGAATCCCGTGGACAGTGGAGCCTGGTGGGCTACAGTCCATGGGATCGGAAAAAAATGGACACAACTGAGCACTTATGTATCCGTTGTTTACTGTGAGTCTGCAAAACAATTATTAAAAACCCATTTGCAGATAAGGCAATGGAGATTGCATGGAGAACTAATTTGCTTCACGACACACAGCCATCCTGGGGCCCAGGTCTGGAACGCACATGGTTCTAATCCTAGACTGTAGCTCTTCATCAGTTCTCGGCACTGTCTTATCACCAGGGAGAATTTTAAAGCAACTGACAAAGTGATCAGAATGCAACCCTTCCACGGACTGGCTGTTCTCAAACTTTGCCAGCATTTCTTAAACTATGTACCAGAAACCACTTTTATCCAGAATTGCCTGGTATGCTTGTCACAAAGGCCCATCCCTGGCTCCCGTCAGTGATGGGGTAGTAAATGTTCAACTGTCCTCAGCCACTGACGGGGCAGGAAGGGATCGGGAGACTTTACCAGTTTCCATGGTGTAAATACTTCCCCCATGACCAATTTCAAGCTACTAGTGCCTTGTCACTGAACGCAGAGTTGGCTGAAGAGGCACAGTAGCAAAACATTATGTAGAATTTCTACCATTCAGGTATTAAAGAAACAGAAAGAAATTTCAAAGACATCTCGTAAATTATCATAAATCATCATATTTACGTACTATCGTATTACCATATTTACATATTATCATATTTATGTATTATCATATTACTGTATCATAAATTAGTAAAGTGTTAGTAAACAAAAATTAGGAGGCAGAGTTTGAATACTTAGGACCTTTTTATATATTTTATTTCAAGGTGGGTTTATATCATTTAATTTTTTAATTGAAGTACGATTACTTTATAAGGTTGTGTTAGTCTCTGCTGCACAACAAAAAGAGAATGAGCAGTCTGTACACACGTGTCCCCTCCCTCTTGAGCTTCGGTCCCGCCCGCCCCCATCCCGCCTTGAGGCCGTCACAGAGCACCGAGCTGAGCTCCCTGCACAACGCGGCAACTTCCCACTAGCTAACGGTTTCGCACACAGTAGCGTGTATACGTTAGTGCTACTGGCTCAATTCATCCCACCCTCTTATTTAATTTTTTTCAAGGCTGTGTTCAAGAGCAGTCTCACAAAGCCCTGACAAATGAACCATTGGTTCTCACCATTCCATAGGGAGAGGCTGCAGTATCCCTTTGTGAATGTGTGCTTAATTGCTCAGCCATGTCCATCTCTTTGCGACCCCATGGACTGTAGCCCACCAGGCTCCTCTGTCCATGGAATATTCTGGGCAAGAATACTGGAGTGGGTTGCCATGCCCTGCACCAGGGGATCTTCCCGACCCAGGGATTGAACCCTCATCTCTTTTATCTTCTGCATTGACAGGCGAATTCTTTACCACTAGCACCACTTGGGAAGCCCACAGCACCCTTTGGCTTCAGACTAGGGAAAATCAGCCGTGGAAAGGCTAGGACCCTGGAATCTGCATTTCCAGGGAGTTCCCCAGGTGATCCTGCTCTGGGCTCAGATTCCAGAGCCGGTGCCCTAAGCCTCTTTCAGAGCATCTTTGGAGTAAGTGGATGAAATTAACCTGTAACAGGACAAGCATCTAGAAAACGTAGATGGGGATCCATATTCCTAGTGGACGCTCATCTGCTGTTCAGCGAAATGAATTCCACTGTTACTCATCTTAAAAGAGTTTTCTAAAAATTGCATAAAAATATTGCAGAGCTTTATTTTATTTTGCCCTTCAGTGAAGGATGGTTGCTCTCTGTGAAAGCACAGGCAGTAAATCGTGTTCCCCTCCCAGTCAGCAGAGGAGGAAGGTTCAGAGGCCTCTCCTGAAAGGTTTAGGCAAAGATAACAGAATGTCAGGAAAGCTGCAGGGCAGGGCTGAATGGAAAAGGAGGCTGGTAATCTCAGATTCAATATAAAAAGATCAAAAGCATCAAATAATCAGTCAGAGGTGAGCCTCCCCATCAGAATGTTCCATCAGCCTTGGAATTCAACCTTGTGACTGTATTAGGATGTATACATTATACAACTCCCTTTCTCTGTTGCTCTTTCTTTCTCTCTTTCTCATATACATACGTGTGTGTGTGTGTGTGTGTGTGTGTGCACACGCGCTCTGCTTGGCTGCTCAGTTGTGTCCAACTCTTGCGACCCCATGGAGTGTAGCCCACCAGGCTCATTTGTCTATGGAATTCTCCAGGCCAGAATACTGGAGTGGGTTACCATGCCCTCCTCCAGGGGATCTTCCCAACCCAGGGATCAAACTCAGGTCTCCCACGTTCCAGGCAGATTCTTTACCATCTGAGTCACCAGGGAAGCCCAAGAATACTGGAGTGGGTAGCTTATCCCTTCTCCAGGGTATTTTCCTGACCCAGGAATTCAGCTGGGGTCTCCTGCATTCCAGGTGGCTTCTTTACCAGCTGAGCTACCAAGGAAGCCCCTCTCCATATGATCTCATAGAGAAAGCTGGGTGCATCTGAGATCCATAAGAAATTCTTATATGACTAACCGTTCAAAACCATTTGAGAAACCTTTTGAAAAATCACCTGCCTCCACCCTACTCCACCCTATCCCCACCCCCATCAGCCTTAAAAATACATGTCTCCTTTTTAGGTAGAGGAATTAATTCACGAGACAGTGTACCCCCCCAAATCAAGGGTAATCCAATAGCTGTGTGCAAACCCGGATACACACAAGATCAAACCCAGGGCTTGGGGTGTGTCCTCTAAACGGTGGTTTTGCTTTTTGAAGGTGTCTCAGGAGGGTTGCTGTGCCATGACTAATGTTTACTCAGCGCTCACAAAAACACCTCAAGTCACCGGTCATCACTGTGCGTGCATTGTGGTTTTAATCCTCCCCATCTTCTGGTTCTTTTCCAGTCACGTTGAAGGTAGTCCATCAGTGCTCTTTGGACAAATGAATTTATAGGAAGTGAGGTGTAGAGGGGCCATGTAACAAGTCCAAGGTCAGATAACTGGGAATAGAGCTCCACTTTCATTTGGTTTCTTAGTCCAGACACAGAAGCTCAACACTGCTGCCTCCCTAAAGAATAAAACAGTGACTCTGAGATACATCAGAGTCGCCCATGAGGAGTGATTATAAATGATTCATCTTGGGTCCAGGATTGTGAGTAACTGGTTGTGGGGTAGGGCCGAGAAACCTGCATTTCAACTAACTGCCCCAGGTCATTTAGCATGGTCTGAGTGTGCCTGTAGGTAGATTGATGTTCACACAACACTCTCTACCTCTCCAACCATAGGCGAACCTGTCCACCTTTGAGAACACAAAACCTGCATTTTGCTAGGAGGACCAACATCAACCCGCTGGCTCTCTCATGCCAGTCTCCCCACTCACCCTCCCTGAGTCGCAGAGCCTTGACTAGTCAACTTTATAGGTACCTGGAAGCCCACCAAATTCAATGCTCTCATGTTTTCAGATGCTTTAAACTTCAATCCAGAAACAGGACACAGTGAGAGATGGACAAAAGCTGGGCTTGAATCCAAATCTCTTGAATTGAAGGATCTCAAATGACTAAAGGTTCAATGGCTGTAGTCCAGTGACTACAGGTCTCCCCCGTAGCTCAAACAGTAAAGAATCTGCCTGTTGCAGGAGACCCAGGTTTGATCCCTGGGTCGGGAAGATCCTCTGGAGAAGGGAATGGCAATCTACTCCAGTATTTTTGCCTGGAGAATCCAACAGACAGAGAAGCCTGGCGGGCTACAGTCCGTGGGATCCCAAAGAGTTGGACACGACTGAGCGACTAACTCTACTACTACCAATGAATAAACAAGTTTTCTAGTTGCTACATTGGTTTCCATATTCTCATCTGCTATGTGGGAGCATCTTGCTCCCACAAAAGTGGAAATCGTTGCTCATAGATACACAACATCTTGAAGTAGTCAAAGCGCTTTCTGGGACATAATTCCATTTGCTTCTCTCTGACTCAGGAGGGAAGTGGTATCATGTTTCTTAAATAGATGAAGAGTTGGAGACTCTGAGAAGGCAGGTGACTTGCCCCAGGTCGTGCAGCTTCGCACCTACCACCAAAATCTTACCTCTTGCATCTTCACCCTCTTCTTATTAGAGCTATGAATGACGTGATTAGATGAGATGGCCCAGGACTGAGAGCTCTTTCTCCTTCTCTCTGCCTTTGGCTGCTTTCATGGGCAACAGAGGCAGTTGTTGTTCAGCACTCAGTTGTGTCGACTCTCTGTGACCCCATGCGCTGCAGCACACCAGGCTTCCCTGTCCTTCACTACCTTCTGGAGTTTGCTCAGACTCATGTCCACTGAGTCGACGGTGCCATCCATCTATCTCATTCTCTGTCTCTCCCCTTCTCCTCCTGCCCTCAACCTTTCCCAGCATCAGGGTCTTTCCCAGTGAACTGGTTCTTCACCTCAGGTGGCCAAAGTATTGGAGCTTCAGCTTCAGTCCTTCCAGTGAATATTCGGGGTTGACTTCCTTTAGGATTGACTGGATTGATCTGCTTGCAGTCCCAGGGACTCAACAGAGGCAGATCAGCCGTCAATTTACTAAATAGACCTTTAAGGAAAAGTTTGCTCTCTGTCTAGGTAAAGAGCAAACTCGAAGGGAGATGCAGGCATGTCTTCTTTCAGAGTATTCTTCTTAGTATTTCTATTTCCTGGCGTATGTTTAGACTCCTCCCCATCCACCAGTGCACTAGAAATTAGCCTACTCATGAATAAGACTTGGAACTCGGAAATAACCGGAACTGTGTCCATTTGCAGAAATCACATACATTATGAGACAAAATTCTTTAGCTCTCGAGTGTCAGAATAGACAGCTCCACGTTCACACACACACACACACACACACACACACAAAACCACATCCACCCATGTCTTGGAAACACATCCACATATGTCTCAGACACTGAGAAAACTCCAGTAGTCCTAGAACAAAACCCTCGGAATGCTTGTCTCTTTGTTTCAAGCATTTATACAAAGAAAGGTCATTAATAAGGCAAATCCAGGGATTTTAGCTGAGATCAGTTTCGTCTTAAATTCATCACTCATTTTCTGCAGCCAGATTGTGCTGTCAGCAGTTTTCTTAGGCCTGGGGAATGAACACCATGCATAGCTCTGCCATTTGGTTAAATTAAATACATCTAGGGGGGGAAATCTTTGAGGATTTGAAGATTCATTGCAAAGTAGCCACATTTTTTTTTTTCTTTTTAAATCGATGTTTAAGCGACCTTGATTCTGAGTGAGATGGAGGATTAAAGACGACACGGGGACTCAGGTGGGAGGAGAGGAGAGCGGTAGGAGACTCTCTCCTGGAGGGGGAGGGTGGGGGTCGTTGTCTCTTTCAGGCTGTGTGCTTGCTGGCCTGAAGAAGAAGCCTTATCTTCATGATGCTGTCAAAGCAGGAGAAGGCGGCAACAGTTTCTGTAAGAACTTGACACATTCCTTGAATCATTTGGGCCCCGGGATGTCATTAACAGAGGATTCACACCTGCTTCTTACCTGGGGGTTTATAAAAGTGGAGGTGTGCTGGCATAGTTAGAAACAGCAGGATGGGAAAGGACTGTCATGGAGAACCCATCCGGGTGCCCACCCTCTGCTTCCTGTGGTTCCCCTGGCTCCTGGAGGAGCCTGAAGTTCAGAGAAAGGATGGGAAGGGGTTCTGAAGTTGTCCAGGAAGCCTAGTACTCAAGGAGGGGACCCTGCTTATAAGGAGAGTTGGGGGTGTTGAAGCCACAGGGCTCTGGGCGACAGTAGAATTGAATGGGGCAGGGCTGGGGGGAGGTGGCTGATCATGGCTCCAAGTAACCCAAAGGTGCTGACCCCTCAGGCCCCTACACCCTCACCAAAGTCACCAGGGTCACACGTGCTCTGGCTGAATGACAGAGAAAGCCCAGCAGGGCACCTGTTTCTCCATCGGGAACATCTTGTTTCTTTGAATGTCCTCCACCTCCCGCCTCCTTTCTTCCAACCCCTGCCCCGAAGGACAAGCCCTAACAGGGGAAGAAGAGGCTCCCAGGGTGGACCTCCTCTCGCAAGCGCTGGAATGGGAGGGGTGGAGAGGCAGGGAACACCTCCTGCTACTGCAGGTCCATTGGGGCAGGTTTGCGGCACTTGGAAGTGAGTTTGCATCTCACGGATTTTGGAGGTCCTTGAAAGCGGACCTGGTGATCAGAGAGCTGTCACATGGTCTTCATGTGTCATTCAGGGGTTTGACCCAGGAAATCGGTCCCACCCACCCTGCCACTGTCCTCCCATGCAATGACTGAGCATCCCAAAGAAGTTCTGAGCTCTCCGAGCCTCAGATTCCTTGATCATAAAATGGGAACAAACAGTAGAATCTTCTGAGTCATCAGGTCATGCAGCGAGCTTAACAGAGTGCCATTCAGCTAATCTTTATTAAATGGCTGTCAGGTGTCAGACACTGTTCTAGCTGTCCATCACCATAATAATTATGTGTTACTTGCTCAGTCATGTCTAACTCTTTGCTAACCCATGGACTATAGCCCCACCCTCCACCAGGCTCCTCTGTCCTTGGGATTCTCCAGGCAAGAATACTGGAGTGGGTTGCCATTCCCTTCTCCAGGGAGTCTTCCTGACCCGGGGATCAAACACGTGTCTCCTGCATTGCAGGCATATTCTTTACCATTTGAGCCACCAGGGAAGCCCTTTAGGGCAAAACACCTTTTCTTATTCCTAGGTATTTGCAGGTTCTGCTAAGCATTGCTATGGACTGAATTGGCTCTCCCCAGCCCCGCCCCCATTCCCTTGCCTCCTACCCAAATTTTTACGTTCAAACCCTAACCCGCTGATGTTATTTGGTGGTGGGGGCTTCAGGGAGTTATTGAGTTAAGATGACATCATGAGGGTGGGATCCTCCTGATTGGATAAGTATCTTTAGAAGAGGAATTGAGAGAGGCCATTCCCTCTCTGGGGCTCCCCAGATTGCATTAGTTTAGAATCCACCTATTAATGCAGAAGACACAAGAGACGCCACAGGTTTGATTTCTGGGTTGGGAAGATCCCCTACAGGAGGAAATAGCCACCCCCTCCAGTACTCTTGCCTGGAAAAATCACAGGGATAGAGAAGCTACAGGGCATGGGGTTGCAAAGAGTTGGACATGACTGAGCACACACTTGTTCATTCCCCCTCCACTGTTTGGGGACATAGCAAACACATTTGCCAGAAGGTGGCAAGCCGCAAAAGAGTGCTCTCACAAGAAACCTAACATGCTGGCACCTTGATCATGGGCTTTGCAGCCTGCAGAAGCAGAGAAATAAGTGTTTGTGGGTTCAACCACCCAGTCTGTGTTATTTTGTTACAGCAGCCAGCACTGACTAATACAGACACGTTGGCAGCTCATCTCCATTGTAGATGTGTTCGGTGCTTGGCCCTTGCCCGCTCATCCTATTCTTTCAAATACTTAAAAAAAAAAAAAAGCCAAAATATATTGAGTCGTCCTGTCTCTGTCCTCCAGTCCTTCTCCTTTCCTAGGAATTTCATCATTCTGGCAGAGCGTTGAATTTGAATTGAAAGAAATGCCACATGTTTCTTAATTCTGTGTCACCTGGCTACAGAATCAGCCCAGCTGAATCAGGAAGGAGGCATTAACTCCATCCAAAGCTGTGTGATTAACTTATTTGTTTGCCTACAGAGCTAAAATGGAAAGAAAAAAAAAAAAGCAGGAAGCAGAGTGAATCCGCACAGGCCCCGTTTTGAAGTTGGATTTCTAGAGTACCCGAGATGAGGGTTTTAATGCACATTCCCCGAGCTTGCCACGATTATTACTTTTAATGGAAAATCACTTTGCACCATCTTGCTTCGTTTTAAATGGAGAGTGTGTAATATTGTCTAACGCCAGGGTAGGAAGTCGATTTAGTATGCACGCTTTTCTCCCCTCTTTGCTCCTTTCCGTGGTCCTTTGTACACATTCAATATAGTTACATTTTTGCTTAGAACATATATATTTTCCCCCTGAACTTTCCTCGATTGCTTTTTTATCAAGTTTACAAATCAAATCAAATAGGTATATTGCAAAGCTCTGCGATATTATTTTCGGAGCTTATAGTGCAATGTATTGAATTACGCTAGTCTGTGCTCTTCCCTCCTGCTCTCCGTGGATTGAGAGAGGGTCTACGGATCCTCTAAATTCACCCGGCATTCCTGGCTAAATCAAGACTGCTCTTCAGGCTGCGAGAAGAGACAGGCCAAGTGTTCGTTACACAAATCAATTTGGTCCCAAGTACATCGCAGTGGCTACTCAACTATCTCTCCCAATAATACTGTCAACTTATCAAATAATGCCTCCAAGACACTCAGCTTTTCTTTCGGAGAAATAACTTGATTGGTGGAGGAGGGAGAAGCAGCTGGCTATTCAAAAGTACACTTTTTATTTATCATCACTGAGAGCTTTGTGTGTGGCGGTGGGGGGTGCCCTTAGCAGAGGGAAGATGCTGAATATTCAGTAAGCTGACCGGGAGGTGGGGCAGGGTAGGGCTCTTACTGCCTCAGGGTTGAGTCTTGGATGATCTGTTTTGATACCTTCATGGCAGAGTGAGAGATGCTCAGCAGGAAAGAAGATGGACCCAGAGAATGTTCCTGGAATGACTCAATAAAGTACCTACCATATAATGTGGTCTTCCCGGGTGGTGCCAGTGGTAAAGAATCCACCTGCCGATGCAGGAGATTCAAGAGATGGCAAGTTTGATCCTTGGGTCCAGGGGGTCTCAGAATTGGACACAGTTGAGTGTGTGCTCAGTACCTTGGTTGTGTCTGACTCTTTGCGACCCCATGGACTGTAGCCCTCCAGGCTCCTCTGTCCATGGGATTCTCCAGGCAAGAATACTGGAGTGGGTTGCCATGCCCTCCTCCAGGGGATCTTCCCAACCCAGGGAGTGAAATTATGTCTCTTCTCTTTTGCACTGGGGTTCTTTACCACTAGTGCCACCTGGGGAAAGCCCTTTTCCTGTACTTCTTCCAGAGATCTGGTCATCCCCTGTTTCACAGGTGAACTCAGCAGAGAGTCCCTGGGCTGAGAGAGAGCAGACCATGGGTGGGGGGGGGGAGCCACAATCTGAAAGACGCAGATTCCTGCATGACCATGTGTGCTCTCTCCAACAGTCGTCCCTGGATTGGTCGATATCAAAATCCAATTTCACCAGGATTAGCCTTGGGTTGCTCAGAGCTATTCATTGAATTAGGAACGATTATAGCAGAGGGAGCCCCACGATTCTTTATTAAGATTTTCTTTTTTTTTTTTTTTAATGGAAGCACTAAGCGATCAGATTAAAGAGCTGGTGGTGTTTTCTTAACATTATAACCTGCGCTGATATCTGGGGAGTTTGTTTATTAGGAAAAATTCCGAGGCACACATTCTGCCTCCTAATAGGGCCCTCGAACTGGACCAGAGCAGGAGCGGGCTTTGCTGTTCTAATGAGTTTATTTGGGAACCTCTGCCAAGAGCTTCCTGGAAACCTACCTCTGGAGTTAATGGGCTTTGCATTGTGTAGGTTCCCTGGTGGCTCAGATGGCAAAGAATCCACCTGCAGTGCTGGAGACCTGAGTTCAGTCTCTGGGTCAGGAGGATCCCCTGGAGAAGGGAATGGCAACCCATGCCAGTATTCTTGCTTGGAGAATTCCATGGACAGAGGAGCCTGGTGGGCTACAGTATATGGTGTTGCAAAGAGTCGGACAGGACTGAGGGATGAACACACACAGGGTCCTTCAACCTTTCCTGCAATGATGAGGAAGCTGAATTTCAGAGTCGTCGACATCCATGGGCCTGAGAAATAAAGGATGAAGCTGATGGTTATTAATCCTGTTCGTAATAAAGCTGATGATGCTCCCATTTCTTCATGGGGCTTTGATTTCATGACCCTACACTAAAGGATCTAGACAGATGCATTTATCATTTTTGTTGTTCAGGTGCTAAGTTGTATCTCACTCTTTGGGACCCCATGGACTGCAGCTCATCAGGCTTCCCTGTCCTTCAACATCTCCCAGAGTTTGCTCCAAGTCATGTCCATTGAGTTGGTGATGCCATCCAACCATCTCATCCTCTGTTACCCCCTTCTCCTCCTGCCCTCAGTCTTTCCCAGCATCAGGGTCTTTTCCAATGAGTTGGCTCTTCTCATCAAATGGCCAGAGTATTGGAGCTTCAGCATCAGCTTCAGTTATTCCAAGGAACGTTCAGGGCTTATCATTTTATCCAAGTTGGAACTAAGACCCAGAGACATGAAGTCAGGATTCATGCAACTCACTCATGGCAAAACCAGGTTTGTTCATGTATGCCACAGCTATTTACAAAGAACTTACCACGTGTGCTAGGTGAGCGGTTTAATTGGTGCAGTTTTGCTCCCCAGGACCTTTGAAGCCTCAAAGAGATTTTCAGTTGTCCTAGCCCCGGGGCAGGCTACTGACATCTCGTGGGTGGAGGTCAGGGATGCTACTGGACATCTTATGGTTCACCAGGTGATCCCCACATCACAGAATTAAGGAACCCCCAGTGCCAACAGTTCTGTTGTAGAGAAACTCTGCTCTAAGAGGTAAGGGCATAGAGGTTCTGCCTTCCCTGTTCTCATGCACTGTGCATTCTGCTAGAGAAGACAGATTATAGAAATTAACAGAAGCAAGAAGTGATGTGTGTTATGCAAGAATAGGCATGAAGGGAGGAGATGCTGATGCAGCTGTTTTATTTATTTATTTATTTATTTATTACTGAAGGATAGTTGACCCACAATGTTGTGGGGAGAGAATTATTCAGGCAAGGGGACAGATAAACAGGTGTGAAGACTAAGGAATGTACTGAGTGTTGAAGGGAGAGCTAAGAGGCGCGTGAGCAAAACAGGGGATATCAGGAGACAGGGGCTCAAGGTAGCATCTCTTAGATCAGGGCGAGGGTCTGGCCTGGAAGGTTCTGAGAGGGACAACACTCCAGCCATTCTGCCTACACTTCTAACATCCTTACTCATCTCAATTTCCTTCCATCTCCAAGCAAGTGGAACGGTATTAATTTGCTTGGTTTTTAAGTTCCACCTTCTGATCTTCCAGACATGGTTACGAGGTACATTTCTAATTCAGCTGGGTCTCACTTTAGAGCCAAAATGACTTTAAAAAATCAGACACAGATAAATCAAGAGTTCTTCTTTCAATGATTAATTCCCACTAAGCTTTGACATGTACCAGCCTTGGGGAATGTAATCGCAAAGCTGGTAGATCTTGCCTTTCAAAAAGACATGTTCTAGGTGGTTCATTCCGTTAGTAAGTCTTGTAGCTTTTTAGCATTGTTTTATTTTTGTCTTTAGAAATCTCACCCTGTGCTTTTGCCATAGGCTTTAGTGGACTCCTCAGGGATGCTTGTCATCTGTATGAGGAACCTGCAGGCAGGCCTTCGTCTTTCAAGTGCTGGTGGCCTTTCTGGAGGCTTCTCAGCCCAGCTGAAGGTCATCACTGCATTCAGGAGTGAGTATGGAAAGGGGTCTTGGAGCCTGTGTTTGAAGGGAAGGCTCGAATCTCTTCTCATTTGTTCCGTTCAGTTTAGTTACTCAGTCATGTCTGACTCTTTGGGACCCCATGGACTGCAGCAGGCCAGGCCTCCCTGTCCATCACCAACTCCTGGAATTCACTCAGACTCACGTCCATCAAGTCAGTGATACCATCCAGCCATCTCATCCTCTGTCGTCCCCTTCTCCTCCCGCCTTCAATCTTTTCCAGCTTCAGGGTCTTCTCAAATGAGTCAGTTCTTCACATCAGGTGGCCAAAGTATTTAGTCATAAGTCATGTCTGACTGTCACAATCCCATGTACTGTGGCCCTCCAGGCTCCTCTGTCCGTGAGATTTCCCAGGCAAGAATCCTGGAGTGGGTTGCCATTTCCTTCTTCAGGGGATCTTCCTGACCCAGGGATTGAACCCATGTCTCCTGCATTGGCAGGCAGATTCTTTCCTATTGAGCCATCTGAGAAGCGAGAATTCATCAGAGTGACCAGTGTGATGGCTGAGAACTCGGGGATAGCTCTAGCGGGGGCATTCTCCCTTCTGCATCTGGGTTGAGGCCAACCCTTTTGAGAGCCTCATACCACCAGGACTGCTTAAAAAGTACAACCACGCCTTGATAATTCTTGATAACAGTTACTCATTTTCCAAGCATTTCCTGTCTGTTTGCTTAGCAGGGGACTTTGTGGGTTGAACGAAGGCCTTCAAATCTGTGTCCATGTTCTGACCTTCGTAAACCTGGGGATGTGACCTTATTTGGAAAAAAAAAAATAAAGTAAAAGGTCTTTACAGATGCAATTAGGTTAAGGATCTCAAGACTAGATCAGCCTCAATTTAGTGTGAGCTCTAAATCCACTGTCCTTAATGTCCTTATGAGAAGAAAAAAGGCCGGGGCGACTTGAATCTCAGACACTCAGAGGGAAGAAAGCCAAACAGAGATGAGAGACTCTAGCATTGCGGCTCAGGTGAGCCAAGAAGCCATCAGTGGCTAGAAGAACAAGGAAGGATGTTCCTTCAATCCCCCTGGGGGTTTCTGGCCAGAGCGGGACCCTGGGGGCATCTTCACTGTACTTTTCTTGCCCTTGCAACTGAGAGAGACTCCATTTCTGTTGCTTTAAGTCACTAGGTTTTTGGAAATTTCTTAGGAGACTGATAGAGGGAGACTGATATGAAACCCTGAGTATGTGCTGAATATGTTTTCCCTGAAAGTTCCCAGCAAAAAGGAAACCTCAGAGCCTGAAATACTCAAAATGAGGGGTCAGTAAGGGTCATTCTCGTAGCCCTGACCCCTCGCGAGATCGCGGCTTTGTCGTAGCTTCTTTTGTTTGCCTCGTACTCCATATGGTCCTCATCACATCACAACATACAAGCGGGCCTGCTCAGTCTTTTAGATTGCTTCCTTATGCTTCTTTGTCAGCCTCTGGATACTGACACCCTCCCTCTTCCCTTTCCTTTTCCATTCCCCTGTTGTTGAGTCACTAAGTCATGTCCAACTCTTAGCAACACCATGGGCTATAGCCCACCAGGCTCCTCTGTCCTGTGAGATTCTCCAGGCAAGAATCCTGGAGTGGGCTGCCATTTCCGTCTGCAGGGGATCTTCCCGACTCAGGGATCGAAGCCATGTCTCATGAAGGCAGCTTCTTTCACCACTGAGCCACCAGAGAAGCTCCCTATGATGTCTGAAATAACTTTGGTTTAGTTTTTTCTTTTCTCCGTGTTATCTTTAAAAATTACTTTTAACACACAGGTATGCCGGCGCAGCCGTTTCTGAGCATTTTTTTTGTATTTGTGCCCAGCGCACAGTGATCAATTGAGCGTTGCGTGTTTTTATCAAAGGAAACAACACAAAGATTTCTCCGAAGTCCTGTTTGACTAAAGATGATTAATTTAAATTTTCACATGAGCAGCATAATCTATTAATCATTTAATATGTTTAATCGTAATCTCTGTAATTCCTAATTAGGTTTATTAAACTGAAACATCCAACAGTTACACACAAATCCAAATCTTAAGTTTCCTTCTTGGGAGGAGAAGGAGCAGGTTTTCATTTGCATTGGAACAGCAACTTCTGACTGAAGGGGAAAAGTGGGTTGAAGGCCTGAGAACTAGCCTGCTGCTTCTGCAAACTGAAGAGTCTTATGTTTGACCAGTAAGACCCCCAACCCCTCGGAAAGTGACAGTCTCATGATTCAAGGTCATTCCTGTCTCATGGCTGTGTCTCCAGACCTCATACTGTGCACGTGTGTGTTTTCAATGGCTTAGTCATGTCTGAATCTTTGTGACCCCTTGGACAGAGGAGCCTGGCAGGCTACAGCTCCCCTGTCCATGGGATTCTCCAGGCAAGAATATTAGAATGGGCTGCTATTTCCTCCTCCAGGAGATCTTCTTGATCCAGGTTATTGAACCCATGTCTCTTGTGTCTCCTGCATCGGCAGGCAGACTCTTTACCACTGCACCACCTGGGAAGCCCCAGGAAGACCCAGCACAGCCAAAAACTATAAATAAATATATAAATATCCAGTTGACAAGTGTCAAAGTTGTACTAGTGTTCTTCCTCGCACTTGGGGGTAGCAAAGGAGACGGTTCTCTCCTTCACTCACTGGTTTCTTCTTTTACTCCTAACGTATTCACCCCTTCAGTTGGTGAGTCAGCCAGCCAGGAGGCAGACGTTTGTCATTTGTCTAGCATGGCTCAGCCTGCGTCTCATGCTGGTCATGCCACCGCTCTGCTATGGTCCTTAAGGAAAAATTGTATCCTCTTGATCCACCCTTAGGGTTCTTTAGGTCCAACCCCTGCCTCCCTCTGCTGGGTCCTCTCGCACCGTTCCTTCATGCACGCTCCCTCCGACCAGTGACATGGAGGTCTGCCTGTAGTCCCAATCTCAAAGGAGTGCCAGTGAGCTGTGAGTTAAAGTGAGATCTTAGTGCCCTGCCCAGAATTGAACTGGGTAGCCTGGATGAAAACCATGAATCCTAGCCACTAGTTCCCCAGGGGCTAGAGGCTAGAAGCAAAATTTCCTGGGCCCTTGCCCCACTGAAAAATGCATTTCTCAAGGGGGCAAAAACTGTAGAAAGAGGTACAAAATTTATGATCAGAGACACAGCACAGCCAAGTTGGAGAGCACACAGAGAAGCAGTTTGTTAAGACAGAAGCAAGGCTGAGATACATACCCAAAGGGAAAGGGTGTCAGCGTCCCCCCTAATGAGGAAGAGTGTGTTAAAGAGGCAGTGAATTCATTTATGTAGGGCATTTCTGCCAGGTCTTTGTTTACAGGCGTGCTCACTCGCTTCAGTCATATCTGACTTTTTGTGACCCTGTGGAGTATATAGCCCACCAGGCTCCTGAGTCCATGGATTCTCTAGGCAAGAATACTGGAGTGGGTTACCATGCCCTTCTCCAGGAGATATTCCCAACCCAGGGATCGAACCCCTGCATTGCAATCAGATACTTTACTGCTGAGCCATTGGGGAAGCCCAGATCTTTGTTTACCTTTGGCCTATTATCTCATTTCTTTTCCCACTCCTGACCTGCCTAGGACCCTCCCCAACATGCCTGTCAAACTTTTTCCCAAGATGGATTTTTCCCAGAGGCCAGTACGGGGCTGGGGTGATGGGGGATGCTTGGCATCATCTATTATGGGGTGGTGCCCCCTGCTTTTCGACCTCCAAGGACCCTTTCTGGGCATGTGTAGTGTCTCCCTTGCCCCCAAGCATGGAAAATATATGACCTCTTCTTGATCTTTTACTCAAATTGGGTTTAGTCCCTTTCTGTCCTTGCCATAGCTGTTAATGTCCCCAGGAGACAAAGTTTGGCTATTTACCCTGTTTCTGCTGTTGTTTTCTATTTCAAAGTGCAGACAGGAGGCTGGTTGTAAATATCTAGCCTGGAGCCCACCTGTCCCCTTCCTCAGGAAATGTAAAAAGGAGGCTAGCTGTACATGCCTAGCTTGGAGCCTATTCCTGCCTCAGTCCCCTAAATCCAGAATTCACCTCTCTGCATCTTGGCACATACTTCGCACTCCACTGGTACAGCATCACCTTTTCTCTTAGACATGTCCCACTAAAAATGTAACCTCCAGACTCAGCAAGCCTGAGGAACCACCAGCCATACATTGTGTCCCCGATTTAGAGTGATTCAACCCCCTAAGGGTCACTCTGATCCCTCTTAATAGTCTGTTTAACCATTGCCTTTTCTGCCTTTCTCTTCTACTAAGCTAGACACTGTGTATGCTTTGGAAGATGAACTTATGTGCCTAGTGGATAATAGTTGCTCAGGAAAGATGTGTTTACCAAGCAAATGGGAACCTTCCGTTCATGTTTCCTTAATGAGGCTTTTTACACCTCTCCTTTGACATTTTTGGGGCTTCCCTGGCGGCTCAGCTGGTAAAGAATCCGCCTGCAATGTTGGAGACCTGGATTCAATCCCTGGGTTGGGAGGATCTCCTGGAGAAGGGAACAGCTACCACTCAAGTATTCTGGCCTGAAGAACTCCATGGACTATTCCATGGGGTCGCAAAGAGGCGGACACAACTGAGCGACTTTCACTTTCACTCACTTTGACATTTTTTGTAAAAATCACTATCATTCTAAAAAATGCCTTGCCTTCCACTTATTGATTGTCTCTTGTGCTGGGAACTGTGGCAAACAGTGTTTGGTTGTCACAGAGCCTTATACGGTACGCACCATTGTTATTATCTAACTCAGTGGATATAAATTTGCGCAAACTCTGGGAGACAGTGGAGGACAGAGGGGCCTGGAATCAGCTGTCCATGGGGTCCCAAAGAGTCAGACATGACTTAGCGACTGAGCAACAGCATTGTTACTACTCATTTTTCACGGTAGAGAACTATCACCATCCTTTTTATCAGATCCAGCAGCATTAGGAATATGACCAAGTGCATTATCTTCTTGACACAGCCCTTGGCAGTTGAAGAAAGTATCTGGTAGGGCTTTGGATACCAAAGAAGCTTGGAAGCGTCGATGGCAGCTACCAGAATGTCTTACCTTACAAATACAATTCAGCGTGTGTTAGGAAGGAGATTTCAATGAAACCTGTCAATAAGGACAAGGGTTGATGAGAAAGAAAGTCACTGATTCTGCCCATGTTATTAGTTTTGTCCTAGTTGTATGCTTCTAAATTGCTCGTAAGTACGAGGGGACGATCTCTCCTTCTCAAGTTTGATGGCCTTTTTCATGGGTTTTCCATCATGTTTTAGCAAAGCAGACATCTCATGTGAATGGCGTCTACTGCCACCTAGAGGCAGTACATGCTAATTGCAGAGAAAGCATCCAAAAGCATCTCTGAAATGTCAAAACTCGAGAACTGAACGTATGGAAGTGGCCTAGATGATTAAATCAAATGTTACTGTGACTTTTCTGCTGGTTCCTGCCTCAATGGGGGTATCATTGTAATATCATGTTATCCGGGCTTTACCTTGGAGGATGGGACTGAGTGGGAGGCAGAGTAACAAATCATACTAATTATACTGATAATGTCATTGTTGACACCAACTTGAGCCAATATAACTTTCTAATATAGGCGCTGTGTGTCTTTGTTGTCCAATATGGAAGCCACAGCCACGTGTGGCCTCTGAGCACTCAAAAGTGTGGCTACTGTGAGGGAGGGGCTGAATTTCCCATTTGATTTAATTTTAATTCATTTCCGTTTAAAGAGCCACATGGGGCCAACTCTCATGAACAGCACAAGTCTGCAAAATCAAGAAAGGAAAAAGTAAAACCTTGAAAAACTTTAAGTCCATCAGATGCTTACTTGGACTTCAGAATACCATACAGCCTTTTCAAATGTTTTATGAGATTTACTAATGTTTTTATCTGTACAGTCTTTGCAATTAGGTAGGCATATTTTAAGATTTTGAACAGCCTGCATGAAAGGAGGATTCTCCTTTCTAGATGAAGCTTTCTCTAATTACCTACTGAAACTGCCTGCCCCCCAGTCCCAGCGAGTCCTTGCCCTTACTTTAAACCCCTCCCTCTTATCTCCTCCTCCAGCTCTGTATTTCTTTAGTTTATTGTCTATCTGATTCTTCCTCGGTAAGAATTAGATCCATGATAGTGAGGATCTCTGCTCCTTTGCTCATGGCTGAATCCTGGATCTGTGATGGGCACTCAGTGGTCTTTCAATAAATCTTTGCTGGATGAATGGGTGACTCAGCAGTTTCTTCCTGTATTATTCCTTTGTTCTGACATTTTTCTACCACTTTGAGGAAGCAAAAGCATACTGGATATATGTGGAATCTAGAAAAAATGGTATAGACGAACATTTTTGCAAAGCAGGAATAGGGACACAGACATAGAGAACAAACTGTATGGATATCAAGAGGGGATGGTGCAGGGTGGGGTGAATTGGCAGATTGGAATTGACGTATGTGCACTATTGACGCTCTGTATCATAATACACTGTTGATGCCATGCATAACCTAGATAACCAATGAGAACCTACTATATAGCTCAGGGAACTCTACTCAGTGCTCTGTAGTGACCTAAATGGGAAGGAAATCCTAAAAAGTGGGGATATATGTATATGTATAGCTGATTCACTTTGTTGTACGGTGGAAACTAACACAACACTAAAGCTACTCTATGCCAATTTTTTTTTTTTTTTTTTTTAATGAAAAGCACACTGGAAAGCACGTTCAGGTCCACTCAGAGCCTCTTTGCTTTGCTCTTGTTCTTTTAGCAGACAGATGACGCGGCGCCCACGGATGGCCAGCCCCAGACACAGCCTTCTGAAAACACGGAAAACAAGTCCCAGCCCAAGAGGCTGCATGTCTCCAACATCCCCTTCCGGTTCCGGGATCCGGACCTCCGACAAATGTTTGGCGTAAGTGCTGCCTTTCTTCTCCTCCGCAGTGGCCGCTCTGGGGTCCCCAGAGTCCTCCCCTCCTCATGTAATTTCTTGGTATTCATAATACAAAGCGAGCAGGGGTTGGGGGAAGGCATTTTAGATCCTATCTGTGGGCATTCTTTGGCCAGGATCTCCCTGATTTTAGTATAAACTTTTCTGTATGTTCACCATGTTTGCACTTGGACCAATGGTACTTCTTCGAGTTAGTAACTTGAACGTCAAATGGAAAATAGACTCCCAGGTGCTTGAAACAAGCTCATTGCTAATCCCCTGTCAAGAGCCTGGGGACCCATGTAACAGCTAACACAGTTATGGGTCATGTTGTTTTTTCTCGCTATGGTGGTTGCCAAATTATTGGGAAGAGTGACTCATATTTCTGCAGACCTTGCTCTTTCCCAGGTACTGAGCATCTAGATCTCAGAGGTGATTGTAGAGAATAGTTAGTTCTGCATAAAGCCTCGTTAAAACAAAACCACTGCAGATTTTGGAGTCTGACTTGTATCCTGCCATATACGTTCTTCTGGAATCCGTGGTGAGGATTCAGAGATTTAACTTATAAGATTATATGCCACAAATGACAGTCTTGCCCAGGCACCATGACGGAACAGGGAGCAAGGCAGAAGCCACCACCAACCCAGAGAAAAAAAATGATAGAGTCGCTTGCTCAGGGGACATTGTGACCCTGATTCTCTTTTGGAATGACCTTTGCACCATCCACCTTGGGAAGGGATGAGCTTGCCACCTCTTTGGGCTCAGTTCCACCAAAGGACAAAGCTATGGCAGAGCTTGGATATCATTCATTTTTTGCAAATACAGTCACAGTCCCTTTGTCTATGTCAGCCCAGCATTGGTGGGAAATATCTGTGCATTCAATGAAGAAACTGCATCCTATCATTTGACTTGGAGTAAAGGTTGGCTGCCCAGAGAGTCCCCCTCTAAGAGCTTTTGGATGGGTGCAGAGGTGACAAAAGGAATAAGAGGAGGCTCAACTTTCCAAGTCTAGGTCTGAGCCAGGTAGACCTCATTCTCCATATGAAAACACCAGCTCTGTGTCATCATTCCGCAATGGTGGGGTGAACGCGCATGTTTTTCTTTAGCATGCATGATGTTTATCAAGTAGGCATCAGACACAAAAGCCAAAGAAGTGTCCTCATAGTTAGGATACCCAGGCCTGAATCCTGCATTTCAGTGGAAAAGGTCAGCTTGTGCTCTTTTATCTCTCTCATTTGGTAATAACCTTGAGTTGAGCCTCTAACTCTTGCAGAGCAGAGATACCCTTGGGCAATTTCAGGTCAAAGATGACTTTGAAAAGTGCAGAGCATTCAGAGTTAAAGTCGAGGTTAAGTGTGTGTGAAGTGAGGAGACCAGGTTTGAATGATGGGCAGCCTGAGGAATTAGACCCCTTTTGTCAGGTCTGGTTCGAAAGCCGTCTCACTCTTCAGTCTGTCTTTTTTTTTTTTTTTCCTTTTTTTTTTCAGTCTATCTTAACTCATCAAGTGTCACTGGGATGTTGACTTAGAATTTGGTCCTCTTAATGACGATCCTGTGCTCTTTTCGGGTGTCACTCATTGCAGTAGACCCCAACTCCCACCCCTGAGGATGGCTGTGCGCTCTCTGGTCTTCTTGATTATCTTGAAAGTGACCAGAGGGCTCCACTGCAAAGGTATTCAAAATATTCAGAGCTAGATGCCAAAAAAGGACCCTACTTGCATGAATATCTGAACCTCTCTGTTCTTACTGGATAGTACAGGAGAGGTGGTCCAGAGCAAAGTCTTGCCAAAAGAATGGTCGCGCTACCAGTTGTCAAACCTGGATCAAAATCTACTAGTTTCAGAGCTACTGTTTGTAAAAGTCAGAATTTTCAAGCAACTGACAAGATGTCAATTTGACAAGATGATGGATACACTTAGGATCCATCTATCCATTCAGAAAACGCAGCACACACTCAGTCATCCTGAAATTAATTCAGTTCATCACAAGCTGCCTGTGTGTCCATTTTTAAAAGTATGCAAGATTTTTTGGTGGGCTTTGTGACCATCCACTCCAGCATTTTTGCTGGGAAAATTCCATGGACAGAGAAGCCTGGTAGGCTACAGTCCACAGGGTCGCAAAGAGTCAGACACGACTGAGCATGCTTCTGCGCACACACTTCTGTAAAAATCATCCAGCAGCTACAGATTCCTGGACTCTGCGATAACTCTGAGCCTTCTTCGTTGACAGCCACCATTCTGAAGACATGGAATTTTAATCCTGCAAAATCTATTCTTCCTGGGCAGACGTCAGTGGTGGCCACCCCGCTCCGGTTGTGTGCTACCTTTACCAACATGAATCACGTGAAAAAGCATCTTTAACCATTCTGACCTGCTCCCCACTCTCCAGCTGAGAGAATTAAGCGTGGTTTCCTCTTTCAGGTCACAGTTACTCTAAGAAATTGCATTTTAATCCCAATCAGCTGTTTTCCACATCACTGGGATGTGAGATGTCATCTCTCCTTTTCTTGCTGTATTTTGCCCTAGTTCCTTGTAGCAGAGGCTACAAGGGGAGAGACAGCAGAGAAAAACTCTCACGAAGATTTGTTTGCATTTCTCTTCTTGGTCTCTTTTGTTCAGTATGGCTGTGGGAACTGCAAACCAAAACCACAGCACAAGAGTAAAGAGACTTTCTTTCCCAAAGTCCCTGACACCCGGCAGTGCTCTGAACAGGTTCTGTATCCATGCATCATTCAGCCATGGTGTTTGCAACCCCTACACGCCTATCGGTTACCGCAGGTGCCTCGATGTTTCATTTTAAACTGTGGCTTTGGTGCCTCCTTGTCACCATCCTGGTCTCCCTTCTTCCACAGTTCACTTTGTATCCTCTACGTCCTCCTCTTTCAGATGAACGTATTCCAATATTTGGCATGAAACCATCCAGATCATCTTAGATTTCCTAGGGTTTCCCTTTCAGATGGAACATCCCTTGGTCAAAAAATTTGGTGGCCACTACATCCAAAGCAGAGGCCAGAGCGTTTTTTGTTATTTATTTTTGGCTACTCTAGGTCTTTGTGGCTGCGCGTGGGCTTCCTCCAGCTGTGGCAACCAGGGGTGTCACGGTGCAAAGGGCTCTCCTTGTGGCCTCTCCTGTTGCAGAGCACAGGCTGTAGGGCATGTGGGCTTCAGTAGCTGTGGCACGTGGGCTTCATTGCCCTGTGGCATGTGAGGTCTTCCCTGACTAGGGATCAAACCTTGTCCCCTGCACTGGCAGGCGGATTCTTAACCACTGGACCACCAGGGAAGTCCAGAATCCAGCGTCTTTTTTAAAAGATCAGTTGGCATGTGAATGAATGGATCTCTTATATTATCAGGGGCCTTGGTGCTGGAGGTTTCACTGGAAAGGATGTGGATTCTGGCCCTGCTACCTTCTTCTTGAACATGTCAGAGGTCATAAAAGAGCATGTCTTTCCTTTCCATTTGAATTCTCCATGGGCCCATGCAAGCATTGAATGGATTGCCATCAAATTAATCATGTCTTGGTCTTGAATAAAAAGTTCAGTTGAACCTAATATTTAAAAGGAAGCATTTGTGAAGTGATAGTTATGGGCTTCCCAGGTAGCTCGGTGGGTCAAGAATCTGCTGGCAATGCAGGAGACATAGGAGATGCGAGTGTGATCCCTGGGTTGGGAAGATCCCCTGGAGGAGGGTGTGGCAACCCATTCCAGTATTCTTGCCTGGAGAATCCCATGGACAAGAGGAGCCTGGAGGGCTATAGTCCATGGGGTCACAAAGAGTCAGACACAATTGAAGCGATTGAGCATGCATGCTTGCACGCGGAGGTAGTTCTATATTTAGTCCACTGAGACAAGCCATTGTATCCTAGAGTTGTCCTCAGTAACAGCTACTCAGGGAGTCCTGGGTTCAGATTTTACCTCATGCTTGTCCATGTGATAGCTGTGCTTCTGTTATCAAACTACAGGCCTTCTGGGCATGAATATGACCCACCGAAGTCTCTATTGTCACCAAAGATAGATTACGTGGCTTTCAGAACGTGAGGAAGAAACTTTCATTAAAAGTAGAAGAAGAAGGAGAAGGGGCTTTCATGATGACTTTTTAAATGACAAAACAGATATTTTCAGACCTGGCAGGGTGCCTCCTCCTATTCCCACATCTGAAATATGAAGATGGCCCTAAGAAAAAAAAACCAATACAATATTGTAAAGTTAAAAAAAAGAAAAAAACTTTCAAAAAAATAAATAAAAGAAATGGAAAGTTTTAAAAAATGAATATTAAAAAAAAGAAAACTAGGATGTTGCCTTTTCTTAGCTTCCATGCACATTCTTTGAACTAAGCCTACTTTCATGTTTTATACTGTATCCATTGAACACCTTTCAGAGGTTTTCAGAGAAATATTTGATCTGAGCTGGTCTAAACATGGGCGGTACCTCTTGGCCCAAGTGTGTGCCTATAAGCTCCTGGATTTTAACGTTGACGCATCTGTCGAGACCCCTCTGGTGAAAACTGAGACTTTGTTGAAGAGGGCAGAATGCTGGTGTTGGGCAAATAGATCCTAGTTATGTCTGCGAATGAGTCGTGTCTGTTTAAATTGAAAATGTGCCAGCTGTGTTTACATCATTAGTACCAAACTTCCCAATTAAACTGTTGATACTATAAATATAGTACACAACTGCCTTAGAAAGAGGGCTTACATCAGCATTCTTCTTACAGCTTGTTTCACTGGCTTTGAGAAACTTCCACCCCATGGCAACTGCCAAAGAAACAAACATTAGAGACCATTTCAGGGCATGTGGTGCTATTGTTCCATTTAGGGAATGACACATGCGAAGATTACTCTTTGGTACTGTCTCAACCGGCAGCTTCCCAGGTAGCTCAGTGTTAAAGAATCTGCCTGCCAGTGCAGGAGACACAGGAGACTTGGGTTCGATCCTTGAATCAGAAAGATCTCTTGTAGGAAGGCATGACAGCCCAGTCCAGGAATCTCGCCTGGAGAACACCATGGACAGAGGAGCCTGGCAGGCTACAGTCCATGGGGTTGCAAAGAATCAGACACAACTGAGCAATTGAGCATATGTGTATCTCAATCAGATCTTCTTTCTTTCTTTCTCATATTTATTCCACTCATCCACATATTCCCAATCCCCATTTACTGGCGTTGACTTAATACAGTTATGAGGTGGATATTTCCCATGTGTAAGGAGCATGGTGGAGACCAAGCAGGACCCTATGAGGTTTCTAGGCACAAAAGTCTTTCTGTGTCCCCTTCTCCGATGGGCAGGTCAAACAGTTGCTCGTCAGGGAAGGGAGGGGAGGCCAAGAAAAGGGAGGAGCAGTGAAGAAACCGTAGTGCAGCCTTGGGACAGGTCTTGGTTTCCTCAGAAGGGATACACATAGCAGTATCTTTGAGCTCTTCAGCAGAACTATAACCTCCAACAAATGGAAGATGTTAACTATTTGATGTATCTCTCCTCATTCCAGAGAAAGTCATAGTTCACCCATCACCACCTGAGACCAAGTGATTTCTTCAAACAAATCTTATTTTAAAGGAAGTGCGTTTGTGTTGACTGCTTCGAGAAGGTTCCGTGGATGACATTTGCTTGTTGGTTTTAGAGGAAGTCCTTTCCAAGTTTCTCTATCCATAAATATGTGTGCTTCCTGTCTCTTAGGCCTGAAATATACATGGTAGCATCTGCGTGGACTGAATATCCTAAGGGGGTTATATCAGAATGATGGCTTCTGAGAGAGTCGCAAAGCTAAAGGATTTTTTTTTTTTAACCATGGAACTCACTTCACCTTTCAATGCAAATCTTGCATTTCTCAAACCTGAAAATCATCTTCTCTTTTTAACAGTTTTCTCTGCCCAAATCTAGGGCATGGAAAAAGCCGTAGAACCATCTTGTCTTCACCAAAAGAATTCCTCAGTTCAGTTCAGTTCAGTCGCTCAGTCGTATCCGACTCTTTGCAACCCCATGAATCGCAGCACACCAGGCCTCCCTGTCCATCACCAACTCCTGGAGTTCACCCAGACCCACGCCCATGGAGTCAGTGACGCCAACCAGCCATCTCATCCTCGGTCGTCCCCTTCTCCTCCTGCCCCCAATCCCTCCCAGCATCAGAGTCCTTTCCAATAAGTCAACTCTTCGCATAACGTGGCCAAAGTACTGGAGTTTCAGTTTTAACATCATTCCTTCCAGAGAAATCCCAGGGCCGATCTTCTTTAGAATGGACTGGTTAGATCTCCTTGCAGTCCAAGGGACTCTCAAGAGTCTTCTCCAACACCACAGTTCAAAAGCATCAATTCTCGGTGCTCAGCCTTCTTTACAGTCCAACTCTCACATCCATACATGTGCCCACTAATCACAGGGTGAGGGAGTTGCATGTTTCCTGGTGGTCCACAGGGCATGCTAGCCATGGAGACCTTCTGTCTTTTCTCCTGGTTGAGCCTTCTCTTCTTGGTTTCTTCCTCTCCTTCTCCCTGAAGTCGAGAAGCACAATAAGAAGCTCAGTAAGAAAAATTCAAGTCTGTAATCCCCAGGCTGAGTACATATCCTGAGGGATGGGCACCTTTCTGTGGCTCAGGATGACTTAAGCTTTGGATTTCTTTTTCTCATAGTCAGAACTACTTTCATTTCAAGGTTTTAAGCTATTTATATTCAACTGGAGTCTGCGTTTTTCTCTTTCCGAGGGAGTGTAGATTTATTTGTATGTTCCAGAGGATAGTATCTGTATATTCTTTTTTTTTTGAATCTCAGTAAGATCTTCTTGGCACTTACAGCCTGGGTCTCTCAGTATCCTCTGAGTGGGGCACATCGCTCAGGCAAGCTGCCCCTGGTTCTCTGGGTTCTAATTGCTTGTTCCCTTTCTCTCCTGCCCCTCCCACCCCATCACCCTGTCCTCTGAGACACAGAAGCTGCGTAAGGCTTTCCACCCAGGGGAGAGAGACAGAATACAGAATTTCCTAGGGTAATAAAAGATGTACTAAAAATACCCAGGCTGCAAAAGCAAAAAGCAAAAACATTGCTGTTGTTGTTTAGTTGCTCAGTAATGTCCGGCCCTTTGCGACCCCATGGACTGCAGCACACCAGGCATCCCTGTCCTTCACTGTCTCCCAGAGCGTGCTCAAATTCATGTCCATTGAGCCGGTGATGCTATCTAGCTACATAACATTGACTAGATGGACCTTTCTCGGCAAAGTGATGTCTCTGCTTTTTAGGGAAAGTTCCAAATCAGGGGAAAAGAGCCTGGAAATATTACTTTCTGTAGTTCTTTACATGTATTTTAATCCCTAAAACAGGCATTTGCTCTTAATTCTGCATCAGGGTAAAATTTCTATCTGATTTCCCCCTGGGCCTCGTCACTTACTTTAATGCCATCCTCTCCTACCTACCCTTATGTAGAACACACCATGCTCAGAAAATACCCACTCAACTTCATGCAATCTAAGAAAACAGAAAGAATTCCAGCCTCAGGGGACAGGATTTGGGATTATCAGATGCTTCTGGTTCAGGGTCCTTGTTCTCATTTTTTTTTTTTTTTTAAAGTATGAATCACAGATTTCTTGATGTGTATTTGTCAGGAGGACTACAGGAAATAGTCAGTCAGTAGTTGTATTAAGTTACAAGATATGAGATACAGCAGTTGCATGTGGTTTCAGATAGCAAATATTTTAGTAAATTTAAGTATGACCCAAACACTGTGCAGTGCTGGTGGTTTAGTCTAAGTTATATCCAACTCTTGTGACCCCATAGACTCTAGCCTGCCAGGTTCCTCTGTCCACGGGATTTCCTAGGCAAGAATACTGGAGTAGGTTGCCATTTCCTTCTCCAGGGCATCTTCCTGACCCAGAAACTGAACTTGGGTCTGCCCCCTGCCTTGCAGAAATATTCTTCACTGGCTGAGCCATCAATTAAAGTACCATTGTGCAGGGTATATGTATCCTGAAAAATCTGAAATTTAATGGAACATCTGTAGTTTATTGGGGAAACTTTGTCATCTGAAATGTTGTTTCTAGGTTTGAATACATTGAGTTTCTTGCATTGTTCAGAAAGCCTATTCATGCTGATCGTCTAAAATCTATGTGTTTGTTTAACAATACAGAGAATCATCTTGCAAGAGGGACATTTCAACCTGAGGTTAGACAGCTACAGTGGTTTCTTGCTTCTAAAGGGTGTCTGTGTAATGGATATTCCTTTAATCTTTACTTCTCTTATATGGCCTGGCTACTCCTGGCTTTTATGAAACCAAGGTCCAAAATCCTAAACATCTCATTTTAGTTGGATATTTTGTTGCTTCCCTGGTGGCTCAGAGGTTAAAGCGTCTGCCTCCAATGCGGGAGACCTGGGTTCATCCCTGGGACGGGAAGATCCTCTGGAGAAGGAAATGGCAATCCACTCCAGTATTCTTGCCTGGAGAATCCCATGGACGGAATAGCCTAGTAGGTTACAGTACCCTGCACAATGGTACTTTAGTTGGATATTTTAAGTTATCAAAATCCCACTTCACTAAGGATGTTTCACCCAGTGGCTAGTGACACAGCCTAGAAGGACCGTTGTATATACTAGCTGTTTTTAACGTTTGCTGCTCAATGCCTTGGAAAGCAATCAATCATGCATCAAGAAAGAAAACTAGAATTAACCTCTTGCTTACATACTTGGTACTGGGTCCCTAATTACGATATCTCATATGGAAATAATACATATGGTTGTATTTTCTCTTGGTTCAAGTGCATCATTTAATGCTAGGAAAACATCAAATGAATATCCTTGATATTAAAAGAGAGAAAAATTCTGACTTGGGGAACAATTACTCATGCATGATCTGATTGACTCTGTTTCTCTTCTTGCTTATAAACTATTTCTATTTTTTTGCAGCAATTTGGTAAAATCTTAGATGTTGAAATTATTTTTAATGAGCGAGGCTCAAAGGTAAGCAACTTAATTCACTTTAGAATTGTTTAGCTTTATTTTGAAATGCTTGTTATAAATACGGGGAAACAACTGCACTGTTTTAATCAGCACGTTGTGAAAATACACTTTCGTGGAAATCCCTTTAGGGACCACCTCCCCCACCACCCCACCCCCATTTCCAAAATGGTGGGGAATACACTGGAATCAATTTAAAATGTATAAAGGGGTATTTGAAAATTGCTGTTTTATAAATATCTATATATCAAGTTTCCAGAGGAAAACTACCCATGCTTAAAAAAATAATGTTGTTGCTACATTTTTGTTTTTCAGTGATAATTATGTTCTTTATATTAAAAAGTGAGTTCATAGTCTCATGAGCAGGTAAATATGTGATTATTCTGTATTAATAAAGTGCAGTTATTTTCCTGGGTTGTAGGGGAGAAAATCTCATATACACCAACTTTTGAATAAAATTTAATCCATTGGTCTCTGTACACAACCACATTTTGCAATTTGCCATTGCTCTGAGTTAGTTTTTCCTAGGAAACCAATTTTTAAGTAGGTTTTTCTTACAAGTAACAGTGTTAGTAAAAATCAGAGGTGAGGGATTTCCTTGGTGGTCCAGTGGTTAAGATGTCACCTTCCAATCCCTGATCAGGGAACCAAGATCCCACCATGCCTCGTGGCCAAGAAAAAACAAAGCATAAAATAGAAGCAATATTGTAGCAAATTCAATAAAGACTTTAAGAATGGTTCACATTTTTTTAAAAAAATTCCTTTTTTTTTAATATCAGAGGCTATTTGGGTAAACTCCAGCATCTTCAAAATGCAAACATATTGATAGAGGAAAAAAAAAAAAAAGAAAGCCAAACTCTTATAAAGCATCTTCTGTGTCCGTGATCATCTAAGACCAGTGCTCACACCAGCAGCAACATCTGGAAATTTAGCAGAAATACAGAGTCTCAGGGTCCAACCCAGACCTATTGAATCAGATCCTCTGATATTGGGGCCCAGCAATCTGTGTTGTAACAAGCCTCCTAGGGCCATTGTTAAAGTTACAAATCCTTTGTCTCCTTATTCTCAACACACGCCCAGGCTTCATGTGAATACAGACTACCCCTTTGCCCACTGGGATTTCATGGTGGCTCAAGTGTCCTCTTTCTACTTGCAGTCACGGAAAATGCAGGGAAAGTGGTGCGCTGGGCAGAACAGCAGATGCTGTGAAGAAGGTGAAGTGAAAGTCATTCAGTTGTGTTCGACTCTTTGCAACCCCATGGACTATACAGTTCATGGAATTCTCCAGGCCTGAATGCTGGAGTGGTTAGCCTTTCCCTTCCCCAGGGAATCTTCCCAACCCAGGGATTGAACCCAGGTCTCCCGCATTGCAGGCTGATTCTTTACCAGCTGAGCCACAAGGGTGCTGCCAAAGACTCAGATATTGACATCAGAACCTAGGAAGTGAACACATCCAGTAACTCCGCCTGCTTCTGGAACCAGGAACGTTCAACTTCCTTCTCATGTCCCCAGACTGTGAAAGTAAAAATGGAGAGAAATTCATTCCTACACACAGAGAGATGGCAGGTGTAACCCCAGAGCTTTCCTTACAGAGACTGGGACAAGCCAGTATCCAGAAGTGTTACTTAGAGGAACACGTTTTGGGACTTCCCAGGCAGTCCAGTGGTTCCTACTCTGTGCTTGAACTGCAGGGGCTGTGGGCTTCATTCCTGGTCAGGAAGCTAAGGTTTCATACGTCATGTGGTATAATAAAGAAGAATGGGTTTTACCTAAGGGAGAGGGGTGCAAAAGCCAGTCTTCTGGGTATAGGAACCACCACCTCCCCACAAAACAATCGTCTGTGATTCCTTGGGCAGCCTGCATAGGTTTTGTATTAGCTGACTTAATGTTAACTGAATTGTTTTAACTGAATAGGAGAATGCTGATTGAACTGAGGAAAGAAAATGCCAGTATTCTCTTTGCCACAGCCAAAATGGTGTTGTGATATGCTGGATGAGTAGAAAAAAAAGAAAAAAAAAAATCAATTCATTGCACTCTGAAGTTCTGCTACTTTAAGGGCCTTGTCTTTCTGCTCTAATTTCAGATATTTACAGTAATCCTTATAATATATCAGTAGTTTGACCTCCAGACTGGGGGGAAAATAAGTTAACTCTTTTTCTGCTCTGGTATGAAAAACCATTACAGGGACTTTTTCTACATGTACAAAGCTATGTACATTAAGAGAAAAATGTACCTGATCCCTTTCACTTATGACAGATGTATTCTGGGTGAAATTGTAGAAGATGACATGGAAAGTTGGCCAACTTTCTTTTAATCCTGAGTCCAAAGCACTTCTGCCTTTAAAGTTTTCTTTTCTAAATTCATATTTCATGTGTATTTTGTTTTATGACTTTTGCCAGTTGGAGGAAACGGTTTAATTTTTTTTTCCCCAGAGTTGTTTGAAGACATTAGAAGAATATCATTTGTTATTCTGAAAGTACAATGGTGATGTATTTTTAAGATTTCTTCCGTCATTCCTGTGATGAGCCTGTCTCTGGGGCTTTAGGAATAAGACCATTTAAGTTTGCCACATCCAGAGACTGATTTTGTGAAGCTGTGAAGCTGCTTTTTTTTTTTTTTTTTTTCATGAAGAAACATTAAAAATAGCCTCTCTCAGTGGGTTTGCTGAAAGAACCAGTCTTGCAGGTGTCAGAGCTGACTGGTACCACTGGAGCGTCCCAGAGACACTGCAATTGGGAGCTGCTGAATGAAGGTAGCGGGCCACACAGGAATATCTTTTATAATTGAAAGGGGAAGTGTTAAGTCACTCAATCATCTCTGACTCTTTGTGACCCCCCTGGACTGTAGCTTGCCAGATTTCCTCTGTCTGTGGAATTCTCCAGGCAAGAATACTGGAGTAGGTTGCCATGCCCTTATCCAGGACTTGAGGTTATCCTTAATGGGAAAAGTCTTATGGAAAGGGACATTTCCATTTCAATGGTCGAGAAGCCTACACCGTCGAAATGACCTCATTTTCATCATTTGAGAGTGGAGAAGCAGCCAGGAAATGGGGGAGCCCTTACAAGCTAGGAGCTCACCTTCGGGCCGTCGTCTTTGGGGACCTGCCCCAGGACAGTCACTCAGTGCAGAGTGAGGATGGCTGTGTGTTCTGGGGGTGGTTGGTGTGTGTGTGTGTTTGTGTTTGTGTGCATACGTGCATGTACACCTGTCCACATACAGGCAATATCTATATTATCCTGAGAATGTATAACGTACAAGTTCATGTGTACACGGAGAGCAAGGAAACAAAGAAATCACACTTTAAAAGGATCTGCCCAGACTTTGAAAATGCAATGAGCTAGCATTTCAGGGGTGAGAGATCCTATCATTCAAGTTTCCTTTTAGGAGATTTTAAAACATTGTATTTACATCTGAAACATTTTATCTGTGAGGATAGACAGAGATGGCTGTGTTTTCATAGACCTGGAAATGTACAGTCTGCTCTTTGATTCAGTGGTATCTATAGTACTGGCGAGGACTTCCCTTGTGGCTCAGACGGTAAAGCGTCAATGGCAATCCACTCCAGTACTATTGCCTGGAAAATCCCACGGACAGAGGAACCTGGTAGGCTGCAGTCCATGGGGTCGCAAAGAGTTGGACACGACTGAGCAACTTCACTCACTCACAATGTAGAAGACCTGGGTTCTATCCCTGGGTCAGGAAGGTCATCTGGAAAAGGAAATGACAATCCACTCCAGTACTCTTGCCTGGAAAATCCCATGGATGGAGGAGCGTGGTAGGCTACAGTCCATGGGGTCGCAAAGAGTCGGACACAACTGAGTGACTTCACTTAGCCTTAGCCTCACTTATAGTACTGGCTTGGGCTTCCCTGGTGGCCCAGTGGTAAAGAATCCTCCTGCCAATGCAAGAATCGAGGGTTTGATCCCTGGGTCAGAAAGATTGCCTGGAGAAGGGAATGGCAACCCATTCCCAGTATCCTTGCCTGGGAAACCCCAAGGACAGAGGAGCCTGGCAGGCTACAGTCCAGAGGGTTGCAAAAGCATCAGACAGGACTTGGCAACTAAGATAAGAAACACAGTCTTGGTTTCACTCCAGTACCAGGTAGTGAATCGGATGTGAGACAGACAGAAGTGCTTCCTGTCCTCAGACTTCCCTGAGTATCTGAGAGACAAATCCTTAAGACAAACAAGTGTGATACAGTTTGCTATGTTCCCTGGTGAATGAGAGGCTGCTGAGACTCCAAGCAGGCAGACCCATCTTGTTGAAAGCCGGGAGGGCTTCTGGGAAGAAGGGGCATGTCAGCTTGGAGAGAAAGATAAGTAAGACATGCCCCAGGGGAGGGAAGGAAAAAAAATGGTTTTCTAAGGAGAAGGGGCTATGTGGAGAAAGGTAACTGGGAACAAATGTGCTTTAAAGCCCTAAGTCCCACAATAAATTGAGTCTTCAGACCCTTAATTAACAGCCCCTCCTCTTCTAGGTGATAGGAGCTCTCTGTACGAAACTGGAGCAATTGAGTTTTCATGTAAAATGAAAATCAGTGCAGCATCCATCCTGGGTGCTTCAAAGCCTTGATTTGCACGCTAAATGTATGTGTGTTACTACAAAAATGTAGCCCAGATGACTAAAAGAGAAAAATAGCTGGGATACAGGAAGGCCAGAATGTATGTTTCACAAAAAGATGGAAAAATAAACAAGTCATGGCTGGTCCATGTTAGGGTTGCCATTATCTGCCTAGAGTCATGCCTTTCCATCACAGGGCACAGTCATCACAGGTGTCTTCTGCAGGACTGTGCCTTCTCTCAGTCACCTCCCCACCACCACCGCCCGAGGTAAACCTTGGGAAGTAGTGTCTCTCTTCCAACTGGCTCCTCCCTGCCCAGTGTAGCTTCCCCTGCTTCCTTGACCTTTATATGGGATCCTTTCAGCATACTCAGATCCTGTGTTCTCCAAGCCAAATCCAAAAGGTGCTTCTTTTTGAAACTGAGATTAAAAAAAAAATATTCGGAGTAATTTTAAGAGTATTCTTAGTATTGCATTTTGCCAAAGACAGAATACCGACCACGAAGTGAAAGTGTTAGTTGCTCAGTCATGTCTGACTCTGCAATCCCATGGACTTGTAACCTCTGTCCATGAAATTCTCCCAGCAAGAATACTGGAGTGGGTAGTCATTCCCTTCTCCAGGGGACCTTCCCAACCCAGGGATCGAACCCAGGTCTTCCACATTGCAGGCAGATTCTTTACCATCTGAGCCACCAAGGAAGCCCAGTGACCAAGAGGCAGGGCAAAAGAAACAAGCTTTGTTGCCACCTGCTTTCAGAGTTGCCAGCACCCTCGCCTGCTGGAGTGGGTGCCTGACCGTCTGCCTGGCCATGGTGTGGCTCCCCAGATAAGCACCTGGCCATCTTCTGATCCAGGGATGTCACATCCCTTCTTGGCTGGGTGGAGGTAGGATGGTCCCATGGGACAGGTAGGAACTGCACTTTGGCATTTGGGTGACTGTTTCTGCAGCAAGGTCTTCATGAACCCAGCTTTGCCAAATTTCAGCTAGGCTTCTCACAGGTTGAAATGAGATATATTGAACCACTCAGAAAAAAAATGTTTAGCAGAAAATAATAGGAGTAAGAATAATAATAAAAAAAGAATCAATATATTATTTTTACTCAAACGCAAAGTGAAAGTGGAGTAGAATTCCTCTTTAGTTTATGAACTTGGGATTCAGAAGAGATTTCTATTTCTACTTTCATCTCTTCCCCATACAGGGTGCAGATTTTAGGCCAATGTGGTTTGCCCACGATTTAGCTTGGAATCATTCTGACTCCATTTGTGGGGATTGTGTTATTCAAGTGGGTCAAGTGTTTAGTTCTTCCCAGCACTGCAGTGACAATGACTGTTGGGACCCATAAGCAGCAATGATGCCACCAAATCCTCCATTGGTATATCACCTTGGACTGTGAATTTCCTTTCTTAGGCAAGTGAGAGGATTGTCCCAGATAGAGTCGCAGTCCTAGTTTCCCTAATTATTTATTAAATGTATGGCATGGCTCAGGATGCCCGAGCCTTGGTCTTAGAGGTCAGGAGGAGAACATTTCTGTGTGATTTTGGCTGATTCCTACATTTAAGATCTGAATCACCAAGTCAAATAGATATTCACTGCAAAAGCTCACTCCACTCGCTAAACTGCTCTATAGAAACTAGCAATGTAATTCTGTACAGTCAAAGCTATGGTTTTTCCAGTAGTTATGTACAGATGTGACAGTTGGACCATAAAGAAGGCTGAGCACTGAAGAATTGATGCTTTCCAACTATGGTGCTGGAGAAGACGCTCGAGAGTCCTTTGGACTGCAAAGAGATCAATCCAGTCAATCCTAAGGGAAATTAACCCTGAAGCTGAAGGCCCAATTCTCTGGCCACTTGATGCCAAGAGCCGACTCATTGGAAAAGACCCTGATGCTGGGAAAGGTTGAAGGCCAAAGGAGAAGAGGGAGGCAGAGGATGAGATGTCGAGATAGCATTACCAGTTCAATGGACAGGAATTTGAGTGCACTCCGGGAGATAGTGACAGATAGGAGAGCCTGGCAGGTGCAGCCCATGGAGTCGCAGAGTCAGACACTGCTTAGATAGAAGAAGCCGTGGAAACCCAGTTGCTGGGCCACATAGGTAACTTTTTCGGCAAACAGATTTCTGGACTCCACTCTGGGATTCTGATCCAAGAAACATGTGTCAGGGCTTAGAAATCTGAATGTTTCATATGCCCCCCAGTTCTTTCTGATGTATAACTCAACCTGAGACCCAATGGCCAAATCAGAAGCAACAAAGAGTACCAACCCTCTGGATTTTATTTTTTTTTTGCCTATTGAAGTGCTATTACTTCAAAATGAGTCAGCATGTATGTTTGTGTACCAAATGTGGCTAATCCCATCAGTGATGAGCAGGACTAACTAGGGTCTTTCTAAGCTTATAATCTTAGATTAGTCAAATAATTCAGATCTGTCCTTATCACAGATCCTCACTATGGGAAATAGGTAATTCAGTCTAATCCCCCAAGTGAAGAATTTTTTTTTTTTTTTTCCTCTATCAGATCACCATCTCTAATCTAACTTGACCACATCCATAGCTGGTATCCTCTATGGAGGAACCCATCATAATATTGGAAAGTTCTCCCTTGTTGGAACCCTGGGTAACAGCTCTCTGAAACTGAAACAGCTCTCCAAAACCCTGAGTTTTGGAGATTTCTTTCAGGACCTCATGAGGAATTGAGAGTTAACGAGTTGGTTATGACCAGCTGAGATTTGTAATTGTTTGTTTTATTAATAAGACTGACTGTCCTACCGCTCCAGCTAAGTTTAACACCAACATTTTCCTTTATGTAAAGATTACCTAACACAAAGAGCAATCTTGGCACATTGCATTATTTTACCGTTTATACTGTGAAAATTAGAAAGAGCTGGGCAGATTTACACTGGAATGGTTTCAAATGCTTGGTGTATATTTCTGAACAAGATGTACAAATATTTTTAGGGGTTTTAAAAATAATGTGTCATATTTTCTGTACTCTTCTTAGGAACAGTGTCAGTGAAGAAAAAGGATGGATTTTGACAATTGATGTGTAGGGGGGTTGTTTTTTTTTTTTCGTTTTGAGGCTGATATATTAAAGCAAAATATACCAGTGGTGCAGAAAAGAGTGCATTTGTTATTGATCAGTAAAAGAAGTACCTAGAGTGTTACTGTAAATACTCTTCTATTAAAGGAGGTTTTGAATTTTCTACCTGTTGATTTGATAAATGGGTATCAGCATAATGTCTTAGAACTTTATGTGTATACACATTTCTGGTTGGGGTTAGTAAAGCAGTCCAGAAAGCTGACAGTTTCAGAAGCACTTATGTCATTTGAAGGGTGAGGGAGGGGATATAAAAATGTTACTTGACCTGTTTGCATTAGCAATCAATGGGTGTTTATTTCTATTCATTTCATGGGATTATTTTGTTGATTTAGAGCCAAGAGTTTCAGATTTATTAAAAAAAAAAAGGTCTTTCCCTTTTTTTTTTTTTTAGGCTTCTAATTTTTATTTTTTGAGACGTAAAGGCTGTAGACTTGACAAATTTGAATAACCCTAAAACTGCATGGAGAAGAGATGGTCTTAAAACCACACGGCATGACTGTAGGCAATGTTAGAAGACTCTGGCATTCATTGTTGAATTTTGTGCACACGTTTTCTTTTCTTTTCTTCTTAATTTGCATGTCAAGAAAGTGGTTCCCTTTTTTTTTTCCTCCCTCGTTATTTCATTTTCTTCTCTGTGAAGACACTGTACATTTATTTTGATCTCATTTTCTTTCCGTTAGATTTCTTTTCTTCTGTAGTGACATTTAGAAAGGTATTTTGGGTATCATTCTTTGAATTCTCCAGGGGTGACAGCTAACGGGTGACAGAAAACAAAAATCTCGTTCACATTTGTCGCTTACTTATTGCACATTTTAGTACTCTTATAATTTCTCTAATTTGCATGTTACAGAACGGAAGCCAGGACAAGAAATAGAAATTAAAGCGAGAGAACGTTCCGCAGTGGTCGTTGACTGAAAATAATAATCTGCATGTTGTTTTCCCTTCTCCCTCCTGCATGTAGGATTTGGTTTCGTAACTTTCGAAAATAGTGCCGATGCGGACAGGGCGAGGGAGAAATTACACGGCACCGTGGTAGAGGGCCGTAAAATCGAGGTGCATGTCCAAAATATTTTCCTTTTCATCTTTTTGATAAGTGTCTGCTTCACGCTCATTTGTTGTTTCAGATGCATCATTGTGTCTTGTATGTGACCCTATTCCCTTCTCATTGTTTATATATATATATATATATTTATATATAAAAAGGAAAACTGGCCTTACTTTTTTTTTTAATTTTCCTTTATTATGTTACTCTTATTACTGCTGAAAGGTGGATGGCAAAAGTGAGACAAAAGAAAGGTTAATCTGAAAGATTTTTTTTTTTAATTCTTATTTTATTTTTCATGTCTTATAACCAATGGGTGCAGTAGATTCCAAGCAGTGGAGAGAGTGTTGCAAAGCAAATTATAGAATAGTTTTGTTTTTGTTTTCTTTTTCTTTTCCTTTCTTTTTCTTTCCACTGCAGGAAATGGATGAGGGATCCACAGTGGTGTGCAAATTAAACCAAATTGTGAAATTAATAGCATTTAAGAGAACAGTTGTTGGGGAAAAAAAAAATGAGAGGTCTTTGTCATGAAACCTTTCATTTTTTTTTTCTTTTTAAGAAGCCAGTTTCAATCTTTGTATTCTTTTGCTAATAATGTGAATAACCGAACAGGATTTCCTGTTCAATATCTGGCCCTTCTTCACGGAAAAAAAAGAAAAAAACCGCTGAAATTCCTATACTCAGAATCTACTCTTTCTACCACTGGCTCTCCCTCAAAATGACCATAGGGTCGTATTTGTTAAAACTTAAAAAAAAAAAAAATACCAGTTAAAAATGCTTTAGTCTTTGGAGTAAGATGTTGCATATTTTGCCTTTCATTTCCCCCCACCCTCGACGATAATCCTTAGGCCCCTCACCAAACTCTCAGTAACCATGGTAACTGTATACAAACCCATGCTGGCGATGGTGGTGAATGGTAAGTGGTGAAATCCATCTGCCGTTCACGTATTTAGTGCTGATATATCTCTATACATATATATACCACGTGAATTTCTTTGACTTGTTGTATTAAGTTTTCTTGATGCTCTGTTTTTTTGGATACTGGGACGCCTGTAACTGAGTGTACGTTCTAAGCTAGCCTGAGAGGCACTGACTGGACTGAGACATGACCAGTGCACATCTCACTCAGATTGTTAACTCCATATTGTGTTAGACAATGCACCCTCTCTTTTATCCTTTCGTTAGCTGTGACTTTAAAGCTTGAATGATTTTGTTAACTCTTGCGATGGAAAAGGCTCTTGTTCCAAGTGTTGAATGCTAGATGTTGCTTCCCCGATGGTTCTTCCCCCTGAAAGTGTTGCATACGGCTCAAACTTGTTTGTCCTTTTTTTGACATTTATGTTCCCTTGTACCTTGTCTCTCCCCTCTTCTCCTCCACTGCATGTTCCTTCATATGAACCTTATTTTATGTTTAAAAAAATATTTATTGTTTCTGTGTTACCATGGAGTACACGCATGCTTTTCAATCTTCAATTATGCAGTTCCTTTTAATTTGCTTTTACTGTCTCCTTATTAAACTTTTAAATGATATGATGTTGCTTTATTGAAATGATTTGTTAAGTTAAAATGGTTATGAAGTAAATGTAATTATAAAAATGTATGATTTTGTTATGCACCTACTGCCTTTTATAAATTAAAATGCATTTTAGTTTTTGTTTTTTGTTTTTTAATAAGTAATCACAGTCATAATGCATGCAACTAATTGAACTGTGGCCTGGCCCTGGAATATGTGCTGATTTGAGTTTTCTATGTACATAGGTAAATAACGCCACAGCTCGTGTAATGACAAACAAAAAGACTGTCAACCCTTATACAAATGGTAAGTAGAGTTTGGCCTCTGATAAGAAAATGTCTCCACCTCAGAATCTATTAAGGAGTTTAACTGGGGATCTGTGTCAACAAGCCATATTGGCCTCAGCATGGCTCCTGTGTCTTTGCTGCTGACCTGCTACAGTGGACCACTTAATCAGTAAGATAAATTTCATGACAAAGGCAAATTTAGTTTTCAAGTGAAGAGTGAATGTTCTTCTTTCATTCTCTCTGGAATAACTCCCATGTAGGGTGCGATGCATAGGAATTATTTGAGAATTACATGGGTAATTAAATTAAATTAAATTAATTTATTGTAATTAGAATGAGTTGATGGAGGATGGACATTTTGTGTGTTTCTCTCTTAATCATTGCCTCCTCGCTGATCACTAATCATTCCCGGAAGTGGGACTGCAGCATTTGGTTCTGGCTTTGAATCTTCTCTGGAGTTATTAGACTTATGAGGTACCTTGGAGGGTCCCTCATGATGGCTTGCACACTGAGAGCAGAATGTATGAGTGTGTTACACACTTCTCTCTGGGTTACCAAGTGGCATTTGGGACAAGGGAGGATGTTTACTGTGTATTGCAGACCCCTTCAGGACAATGCATTTCTGCCCTTGCTCAAGAGGAAAACATCTCAAAACACTTCATAATAAGGACTTACAAAATTTCAAAAATTATTAAAATATTAACACATTTTGATGTTTTAATCCTCAGAAGAAATGTCTCTTAAGATATATGGTGGGGGGTGGGGTGAGGTGGAGAAGATGTCATATGCTAATCATATGCTTAATTGTACCAAAGTTAGAAAGAATGTAACGTAGTAAGTTAAAGTTAGAGTTTCGTGGGATATAATGCTCATTATAATGAGTAGGATGAAGCCTAAAAAGGGGCTCATAATGAATGCAAAGTTTTAAAATAAAAGAAATTATATGTAAATAGCATGATTTGAATTAAGGTAGGCATTACCCCCAAAATGTTTATGGTTGAGCTGCATTGTGAGAATGGAAGGTGTTTTTCCTCTGTTTTATGGATTTTAAAAAATAACAATTTCATTACAATCTTAAGGAAAAATTTATGGAATTTTTTATTTTAAACATTTTAATTACACATAAAACATGAAAACACAGATATTTAGAAAATGAGAAGAGAGAGAGGGAGAGAGAAAGGAAGGGGGAAGACAAGGCTAAAATATATTTTGAATATCACCACTGCCATGTTGGTTTCCCACCTATCCCCTTGGAAGGTGCCACTATTACAGATTATCATCTATATTTTATTTTATACTTTCTTGTGTACATGTGTAATACATATAAATTTATAATACAGTGGCATGTGTATGATTTTTATATGAATGGTGTCATGTCATGGTATACACATCATTTCTGATTGACTTTTATAAATCAATATGGAGTTCTTTCAGTGTAAGTACATAGAGACCACATTCTTTCCATACAAAGGGTTTATTCTCGCCTTACGTACTGATTAACTTTTTTTTCTGTTGTAAACAATACTACTATCATTTGGTAGTTTTGTTTTTGTTTTTCTTCTGTCTTAATTAATATATTTGTTCTGATATTTTAAAGGTGCACTGTTAAACAAAAATATCCCCTCAGTGGGATAGAACTCTAAGGTGAAAGACTGGAAGAATTACTTATTCTGCTAACCCATTTTTTCAGCTTTCAACAATCAAAGACAAATCCTGAAATGGTATAGAAAAATTCTGCAACAGGCTTTGAATGGCCAGTGCTGAAATGAAGCAAACCTCTGATTTGATGTGTCATGGAGTCTTTCTACTTGGGTAAACATGATAGCTCTGCAACTTGCCAGAGTTAGTACACAATGGCACCAATCTGACTGTGGGGCATTTTCTTTAATTATGAAGCAGCAATTGTGTGTGTGTGTGTGTTTGCACCACACAGGCCTGGGCATAGGTGTTCATGCATGCTGCTGATGTGAGAAAATAAGGCAAAGGAAGCCAAATATTCCTTAAGCCACATGTAGGCATATTTATTTTAAAGAGAGAGTACTGATCAATATCATACCCAGTGGCTGAAAACTGAACCTGTGGTCCTTGGAGACACAGTTCAAGCCACAATGAATAGTCAACATTTCTGGAATACTGACTGTATGGCATTATGTTAAACATTTTAAATGCAGTGGGTCCACATAGTGTCTTATTAAGAAGACATAGTTATCCTGTAGTGTAAGGTGTAAAATTTGAGGCTAGTGGAGATGAAGTAATTAGTGACATCTGTTCCTTTTATTATGACATAACAAAATCCTATGGCCATGCCGGGTGTTAAGAGTGCATCACTTTTACCTGTCATTTTGCAGGACTGCACTCAGGCAAACGGTTACAAGAACAAAAAGATTATTCAATGTGCAGCCCCAAACTCCTGCCACCTTGGCAAGTGCTTGGTTGCTCAGTCATGCCCTACTCTTTGCACCCTCTTGAACTGTAGCCCCCCCAGGCTCCTCTGTCCAGGGAATTCTCCAAGCTAGAATACTGGAGTAGGTTGCCATTTCCTACTCCAGGGGATCTTCCCAACTCCGAGATCAAACTCACGTCTCCTTTGTCTTCTGCATTGGCAAGTGGATTCTTTACCACTGTGCCACCTGGGAAGCCCATGTGTTGGCATAAGTATCTCTTATCCCATTATGAGGGACCCTGCATTCTTAGTTTCTGGAAATAAATCGCATGGGTCTCTCACCTGTATACCTGAAAGGGGACACTCTGAGGGTTATCCTGTTACATAGACTCTGTATGTTACCTAACTGGGGAAGGATAATCACAGTAGAATTGACTTAAAAAAAGAAAAAGAAAATTCTAACTGTATAAAGACAGTTGGTTTCTGTAGAGGAGATCATGAAGAATTTTACTATTCAAGTAAAAGATTCTCAAAACTTTATCAATCCTTAATTCATGAGTGCCATCACTACAAATAAAATTTCCCATAAAATGCAATCCAACATTCTGGAAAGATAGGGGCCCTCTTAGATCCTTGGACTTCCCTGGTGGCTCAGACAGTAAAAGCATCTGCCTACAATGCGAGAGACCCAGGTTCGATCTTTGGGTTGGGAAGATCCCCTAGAGAAGGAAATGGCAGCCCACTCCAGTATTCTTGCCTGGAAAATCCCATGGACAGAGGAGCCTGGCAGGCTGCAGTCCATGGGGTCGCAAAGAGTCGGACACAACTGAGGACTTCACTTTCACTTTCAATTTCACTTAGATCCTTAACAAGCATGACTGTGTTAATAGAAAATTTTATCACCACACAAAAAAAGAAAGAAAGAAGAAAGTGGTAGGTGTGAGAGATGATGGATATGTTGATTAGCTTGATTATGGCAAAAATTTCACAATGTGTATGTATAGCAAATCCACAAATGGTACACTTCCAATGTAGACACCAATTATACCTCAATAAAATTGGAGGGAAAAATAGAGAAATGAGGATCAATGAAGTCACATGGAAATGAGAAAATTAAGTGATTTCAGGGATTCACTCATTAGCTACCTCATTTATCCTCACAAACCATCAAACTCAGGCTTCAGCAAAATTATGGATTTACTCAAGTCATCGAATTTTGAGGTCATTTTCAAATGGAAAAGAATCTAACTATCAGTGCCATCATCACATTTCATGCATTCCTTTCGGATTTCAGTCAATCATCCAACAAAGTGTTAAGCAGCTGCAAAATTTCCAGTGATGAGTAAGACAGGATCCTAAACATGATAAGACACATAGCTAGGACTCTCTGCTCTAGAGAAGCACAGTTAATAATACTGTGGAGGAGGTAGATTCCCTTTCCCAGGACCTTTGAGCTTACCTCTAAAAGACTGTGGAATGACATAGAAGAGTCTGGAATACCCTCCTGATCTGAAAGCTCCATCAAGAGAGAGTTGAGTGGGCTACTTCCATATTGCTGGTTTTTCCTGAGGTCATCAAGCCTCAGAGAAGAGTTAGGGTTTACTGTGCTCATTGGAGATGACATATTTGCTTTGTAAAATAAGTGGAGAACTATAATCCCAGGAATTTCTTCAGTGTTGGAGAAGCGTGAGTGTTGGATGTAGCTCTTTTATTTTCTCAGCGTTCACAAGAAGGATGAAAACTGAACAAAAAGATCCGAAACTATATACAGGTGGATTTTATATCACCTCTGTTTTTTAGGGAATGTTGACCTGCAGGGGGGCTGTTGAAACGTTCTGCATAAGAGCTTTCTTAAGTGGGACCTATAGGATAATGGGACCTGCTATATAGGATATTTGTGGTTATTATGGGAGGTGAAGCTTCCTTGGTGGCTCAGTGGTAAAGAATTCACCTATCTCTATAGGAGACGGAAAGAGATTCAGGTTCAATCCTTGGGGTGGGGAAGATCCCCTGAAGGAGGAAATGGCAACCCACTCCAGTGTTCTTGCCTGGAAAATTCGATGGACAGAGGAGACGGGCAGGCTACAGTCCATGGGATCACAAAGAGTCAGACACAACTGAGTGATGGAGCACGCACGAATGCTCACAACACACACACACACACACACACACACACACACACAGGAGATGAAATACACAACACAGTGGCAGGCACAAAGTGCCCTAAAACTGTAATGTCATGATAATCTCAATAATAAATAGCCATCTTGTTCCATTTCTTGCTATGATAGTAAGCAGATAGATATACTAGTTTAAGGATCAAATATTCAGATGCCAACAGAGGCTGGCCAGGTAAAATAAACAGGGAAGGGCTGAGAAACTTGCAGCCTTTTTGACTCTCTTTTGTTTTCATACTGAACAAAGCAAAATAGTTCTCTTCTAGAAGGAAAAATCCAGAGAAGGAAATGGCAACCCACTCCAGTACTCTTGCTTGGAGAATCCCAGGGACAGCAAAGCCTGGTGGGCTGCCGTCTATGAGGTCTCACAGAGTCGGACACGACTGAAGCGACTTAGCAGCAGCAGAAGGAAAAAATAGCACAGGGTAACCATAAAAGATCACTGATTTTTGGCCCCCAAGCCAAGCATGTAACAGGGAACAAACTGGGGGCTTAAGTGAGGGTTGTCCCTGGTCACCCCAGCAAATTGGTCTGTAGGGAATTCGTAAAGGTGCCATTTCTGCTCATATTTGAAGAGAAGCAGAAATCTTGTAACGTAGATGAAATTTAAATGTTGACAATAAACATGTATTTCAAAAAAAGAAAAAGTTACTGAGTGAACCGGATGCAATGTGCAAATGACTTTTCATTTTGGGCATTGCCTTCTGCAGCATTCAAATACCAGATTCCTGGCATCTGCAGTACACGTCTTTAGAAAGCCTCAGGACAGTTTTGGAAACCCCTGTTGGGCATTTAAGGGTGCTTTCTTGAATGCGTTTTCCTTGAAATTCAACTCAGCAAAGCCCTGGAGAAGACATGTGTTGATTTGTTTGTGTGCACATTCAGACCTGCCTTTTAACACCCGATACAGCCATAGCCGAAGAATTGATGCTTTTGAACTGTAGTGTTGGAGAAGACTCTTGAGAGTCCCTTGGACTGCAAGGAGATCCAACCAGTCCACTCCAAAGGAGATCAGCCCTGGGTTTTCTTTGGAAGGAATGATGCTAAAGCTGAAACTCCTGTACTTTGGCCATCTCATGCGAAGAGTTGACTCATTGGAAAAGACCCTGATGCTGGGAGGGATTGGGGGCAGGAGGAGAAGGGGACGACCGAGGATGAGATGGCTGGATGGCATCATTGACTTGATGAACATGAGTCTGAGTGAACTCCGGGAGTTGGTGATGGACAGGGAAGCCTGGCATGCTATGATTCATGGGGCCGCAAAGAGTCGGACACGATTGAGTGACTGAACTGGACTGAATAGCCACAGTTAACACTAAGGACCTCAGCCAGTGTTTTCTGCAGAAGGCTGGCAGATGACCTTTAAGAAGCTGAATTTAAGGAGGGGAGCACCGATTTGGAGGCAGCCCCTTGAAGCCGGGCCGCAGAGGGGTCCCTCTAAACAGCTCTTATGTCTGATGTGGAGTGAGACCCCCCATGTGTCTGGTGTCTGCTCCATTGCCTTCTTGTATGGGGGCTCTGGGAGGCTGGGAGCCATGGGCTTTTATCAGCAGTTCTCCCTTTGCTATAAGCCTCATTGTTCGGTTTAATGTCCTTGATCAAAATCTCTGAATTCGCGAGGCCTGGGGACAAACACAAACTGCCTTAGAAATTAAAACTGAGATCATTTTGTCCATCTTTCTGACAGTGCAGGCTCCTGTCTCCAGCAGGGTGATCCCAAGGGTCCCTTCCAGGTATAGAAGGAGTGGAAGGGACTAGGAGACTATTTGCATGTGATTTGCATTCATTTACATAAGCCTGCAAGAGCCCTGTTAAGTCTGAGCAGAGGTGATTTTCAATAGCTGGATTCTTATTGCCTTTCCCTTGAAGATAGTCACCCCTAATGGTGCCCTCCCTTTTTTGTAGATGTGTATAAGGAAGCAGGTCATCGATGGTTGGAAGGAGAGCATAGCCAAAAAGGAATGAGTCCATTAGAAAAAAAGCTCTTTATTCTTTCAGTTCCTTTAGAGCAAAACTAAGTAAATATTTATGGAGCCAAACACACAGTTTTATATGTTGGGAATTCACCTCAGACAGCAGTCAGTCCCGCTCGCTTTACCATCAATTTTAATGAGGGAGGGTGGTTATAGAAACAATTAAGAGCAAGCGAAGAAAGAAAAAAGAGAAATTTAGGCGGTGTTAACTGCTTTGCAAAAAATAAAGCTGGGAATTGCATCAGGGAACTGCCTGAAGAGTGGGGAAGGTAGAGACATTAGGCAGCCTGCCCTAGAGATGTTGTTGTTCAATTGCTCAGTTGAGTCTGACTCTTTGCAACCCATGGACTGCAGCATGTCAGGCTTCCCTGTCCTTCGTTGTCTTCCAGAGTTTGCACAATCCAATGCCGTCCAATCATTTCATCCTCTGTCACACTCTTTTCCTTTTGCCTTCAGTTTTTCCCAGCATCACGGTCTTCTCCAATGAGTCAGCTCTTCGCATCAAGTAGCCAAAGTATTGGAGCTTCAGCTACAGCATCCGTCTTTCCAATGAATATCCAGGCTTGATTTCCTTTAGGATTGACTGGTTTGATCTTGCAATCCAAGGGACTCTCAAGAGTTCTCTAGCACCACATTTCGAAGGCATCAGTTCTTCGGTGCTCAGCCTTCTTTATGGTCCAACTCTCACATGTGTACATGACTGCTGGAAAAACCATAGCTTTGACTAGACGGGGACTTCCCTGGTGGCTCAGAGGTTAAAGCGTCTGCCTCCAATGCGGGAGGCCAGGTTCAATCCCTGGGTCGGGAAGATCCCCTGGAGAAGGAAATGGCAACCCCCTCCAGTATTCTTGCTTGGAGAATCTCATGGACTGAGGAGCCTGGTGGGCTGCAGTCCATGGGGTCACAAAGAGTCGGACACGACTGAGTGACTTTACTTTACTTACTTGACTAGACGGAACTTTTTTGGCAAAGGGATGCCTTTGCTATTTTATGCTGTCTGGGTTTGTCATAGCTGGTAAACTTTGAGTACTGGGCAGATTTGTCCAAGCAGAGCAAGCAGTGGGTACAATTCAGAATGCTCTAGATTGATCTAGAAGGATCTTTAGTTCTTTTGAAAAGATTTAAAAGGCCAGTATCACCATAGATTGGAGGGAGAGGAAGAGTGGTACCAAATAAATGGACTTGGGTTAGATTGTGTGGACTTGTTTGTTGCTATGTACTTAAGAAGTAGAAATGTCTAGGCTAGCATGACAGCGCTGGTAAGAGAGGGATGTAGAGAGAGTGGAAGTACCTTTTCAAAGTCTAACCTATAGGATTTTTTAATGGATGGTACAGGATATGTGAGGATTAAGGGAGTATCAAGGCATTATTGATCAAGAATTTTGTTTTGAGGAGCAAAGCGGATTTGCTGAAGGGGGATAGCTTGGTGAGAAACCCACTTCAGAGGGAGGAGGGAAATGAGAAGTTAGGTTTCCATGCCTGAGGTGTGGTTCAGAAATGCCTTTGTTTCTCCTCCAGTGGGAGTAGAGTAGCCTTATATAAGAGACAGGACCAGTGATGGGAAGAAGGGAAAACCCTCTTCTGATGTTCCCAGGGCTCCCTGCGTGGTCTCATTGGATTTTGCCGCTCACAGATCCTAGTTGGCTTCTTGTAGAGACCTAATCATTTATCTCTCTCAATTAATGCTTGTGACTGTGAGATGGCATGAGTTTCCTGAGGAGGGAGAGTATTGTTTTGTTTCTTTTATGTTTATATTGATTGAAAGTTTTCTGTAAGGAGACTTAGTAAACTGGTAGATCATTGGTAGTAGTGCCATGAAGCTGCGTGCCTAAGAAGACATCAGGGCAGCTTTGATAAGAGCTGATAGGTTGATTGATCAATCAAAGACAGATAATAGAAATGGCACAGATGGATGGATGAGTGAGTGGACAGACAGATAGACGATAGATGCATTCCATCAGCGTCCGGCATGAATGAAATTGCAGCTCGCCCTCCATCTCCTATTGCTGACAGTCCTTCAGTTCTACCATCTCCCACCTCCTCTCCCTTCTCTTCTTGCCTATTCCTTTGATACCAGCCTCTGGATGCCAGCTGTTATACTGCTATCCTTTTACAAGGTGTAAGGTTAAAAATGTCTTCTTTATTTTTTGTTTTTTGTGTTATTTATGTGCAAAGTATTATAAACCTATATAGCCAGTTGTGTCAGTTGGGTATGTAAGCTAACTTTGTTGGATTTACAGACAGACTGGACTTATGCACATGCTCTCAGAATGGAACTTGTTCATATGTAGGGGACTTACTCTATCTGTCTTCCTCAGTGGCTACAGTCCATGAGGTCACAAAGAGTCAGACATGACTGAGCACACACACACACGCTTCCTTAGTGGCTCAGTAGGTTGTGGCTACCTCGCAGCTGTTCCTATAGGTGCATCACTTGTACCAGGCGATGGGATGGCACACCTCTCCCTTCCAGAAAAAGCCCCAAGAGTACTTGTTAGAAATACCTTCTCTCACATCACAACTCTCACCATTGTGTTTTCTCAGGAGCACTTAGTAAAGGACTTCTGGTGTTTAACCTTCAGCCCAAGGACTCAGGGTTTCCCATACCTGTCCTTCTCTGTCTTTCAGCAGTTCTATAATAGATGCTTTCACACACACACACACACACACACACACACACTTACCAGAAGGAACAGGAATTAATCACCAAACCCTAAAGTATGATCATTTTTTGAGCTGGTGATTTCGTCACCAAGTCGTGTCTTGAGAACCCATGGACTGTAGCCTGCCGGGCTCCTCTGTCCATGGCATTTCCCTGGCAAGAACACTGAGTGGGCTGCCATTCCCTTGTGCAGGGGGTCTTCCCACCCCAGGGCCTGAGCCTGTGTCACCAGCATTACAGGCGGATTCTTTAGCACTGAGCCTCCAGGGAAGCCCATAGATTGTTCCCTAAATAGTGTGCAATGGGTGTCTAGTGCAGACAGCTTCCTGATTGGCAGATAATCCCGTTTGCTATTTTCTTAAGTAGAAGTTTCTAAAGGGCCAGGATTTATTTTACAGAAAATGCACCATGCAGAACATTTGGAAAATTACAAAATTCCGTTAATCCTATATACAGGTTCTTTGAAAGTTCTCTTAGATATCATACATTGACTAAGAATTTGTATGGTTCTTGACTTCTTTGAAATGTATTCCACACAATCTGTAGTGAATAAATGTCATTTTATTTGGGTGTTTTAGAAAGCACTTGGGAATTCTATAGGGTCTCTAGGTCACAATTAGGAATGACAATTATTAGAATATAGACACTTGCTCCTTGGAAGAAAAGTTATGACCAACCTAGACAGCATATTAAAAAGCAGAGACATTACTTTGCAAACAAAGGTCTGTCTAGTCAAAGCTATGGTTTTTCCAGTGGTCATGTATAGATGTGAGAGTCAGACTGTGAAGAAAGCTGAAGGCAGAAGAATTGATGCGTTTGAACTGTGGTGTTGGAGAAGACTCTTGAGAGTCCCTTGGACTGCAAGGAGATCCAACCAGTCCATCCTAAAGGCAATCAGTCCTGAATATTCATTGGAAGGACTGATGCTGAGCTGAAATTCCAATCCTTTGGCCACCTGATGCAAAGAGCTGACTCGTTAAAAAAGACCCTGGTGCTGGGAAAGATTGAAGACAGGAGGGGAAGGGGATGACAGAGGATGAGATGGTTGAATGGCATCACTGACTCAATGGACGTGAGTGAGTTTGAGTAAACTCTGGGAGTTGGCAATGGACAGGGAGGCCTGGCGTGCTGCAGTCCACGAGGCCACAGAGAGTCAGACATGACTGAGCTACTGAACTGAACTGAAGAAGTCTCTAAAAGAATTCCATTTTATGTGAGCTTCCAAAATGTTGCAAACCTAATACAAAGAGATATGATGGATTATCTAGGAGCAATACATGAAAGAAGAACAGAATATTTAAGTCATTATAGGGGCTCTAGAAAATATGGATATGGGGCAGAATCGATTACCATATCCTTTTCAAAAGGTTCGTCTGTAGCTGGTCAGTAGTTTCTGTGATATTAACGTGTGTAGGCAGAAAATCAAAGAAGGCCATAAATCCATTAAAAAAAAAATACGCCAACCCATTTGACTTGTGGTTATTGACTTGCAATGATATGAGTTGTTGAATCAAATGTGATAACATTTTTGTGTATTTGTTTTAAGGCTGGAAATTGAATCCAGTTGTGGGTGCAGTGTACAGTCCTGAATTCTATGCAGGTAAAGAGTTTCTCTTTGCATGGTGTTTTCTTTGTCTTTTCTAAATGTGCTTTGCCTGCCCATAAAGAGTGAATTTCATCAAATAATCTGAACCTATAAATTCCTATCCTCCCAAGTTCTGAATGATTTTTTTTAAGGCAAAACCAAAAGTGTCCAAAAAAATCTTAAAAAAAAAAAGGGGAATCATGTAAGTTACATTGTGATATAAGCATGGGGCCACAGCCCCTTGTGATGTTTCACATAGATTTTGCCTCAAAAAAAGCATTGAGATTTTGTTCAAGAGCCTTTGAACAAATGGACAGCTGTTCATGCAGGTTTTCTTTCAATGTGCCTGAATGTATTTTTTAGCCATACCTTTCCATTTGGAGTTGCATTTTTTTTCACTTGGCAAAGCAGAGAATTGGATTAATTATCCCAATCATGTGGCAGTGAGTTGGAATCACAAAGAGAATTATTTAGAAAACTAGAAAAGTTAAGTTCTCCTTCTTTCTCCATTAATCAATGTTCCATAGTGGTTCCTTTTTTCTCTGCTTTGCCTTCAAGGGTCTATATCTTTCTCCTCATCCCTTCCTTGCCACCCACCAACTACCACTCAAATCCTCTGTCCCAGAAACTTGGTCATCAAATTTGGGGAGAGAGTAACCTGGAAGCAACAGCAGCTGAGACTGGTTTTTTATTTTTTTGCTCGGCTTTGCCTGTTAACTTCTACCAGTTATCTTTCCTGCTCATGAGCAAAGCTGCATTGAACATCTGGGATGTTCAACCTAATCAACCTTAGTAGATTTGCCATGTAGAGGTTGAGAAGAAGGCTTGCTTCAATGTGGCCCTTGTTTTTTAATAAGGAGAAATCAATGACCCATTGGTCTATATATCCACTCTTTTGTAATCTCTTGATGGTAAGCCACTCCCCTTGCTTTCTCTCTTCTGCGATGCTCTACATCAGTCACTTTCCTGAAAGTCAACACTGACCTTAGTGGATGACAAAGGAGTATAAGAAACTTTAATAGCTGCTCTAGCACAAAGACCAACTTGATTTTAAAAGATGCTAAATCTGGAAAGGCCCAGCATGATGGCTGAGGTCCAGATTTTAGACAGACAGTGTTTGGAGTTTTTCATCATGTGTGAATTTTATTACAAGCCTGGGCTACCTCAAGGGACTCGAATAGTGAAATAGTTGTGCTGACTCTTATGGAGGGAGAGGTGGAGGGACCTAGCTTTGAGACTTTCCATGATTATGTGGTGGGATCCACTTCCCAAGAGGACACATAGCGGAGTGAGGAACATGGATGTTACTCTCAGGCACCCTGGGATGGAATCCTGGTTTCTCTGCTTACCGGATGTGTGACTCTAGGCAAGTTGCTTAACCTCTCTGTGCCTCAGCGTCTTCATCTGTTCCATGGGAGAGGGTGGTAGTAACAAACTCACAAGTATTTATAAGAATTACATGGGTTGATATATGAAGAGTATTGGTGCATAACCAGCACCATGTTGGGAAAATACAGATAAATCAGTTAATGCCCCACCTCTCTGGCATAAGGGGAAAGTTAACGGAGAGCTGATTCTGTTGAATTCTGGGTGACCCACTAGACTAAAAGATTCTCTTTTCAATGTGAGAGAGGCCTAGTGCTTCAAGCTCAGGGTATCCAATCTAGGGGGCACAGACATTGCCGGGGTTGTCCAAAGCTCCAAAGAAATGAAATCTCCTGAAAGGGCAAGGAGGAAGTTGGAAAGCAGCCTCTGTGTATTTGCAGGTGGTGCCCAGTGAGATGGAGTTGCTAGAATAGAAAGGTGGCAGATTTTCTGTGTGTGTGTGTGCCAGTGTGTATGTCTTCTCCTCCAAAATAATGAGATCAAGAACAGGAAACTTGACACTGTCCTATGAGGAGGTAGAGTATGAATGTGTGAGTTGAATCAGAGAGAAGAAAGTGCATTTTTTCAGCCCCGTGCAATATAATTACTGTTCACCTTTGGCTCATGCAACCAGGAGAACACCAAATATCTCCCTTACAAGTGATTTCAAACCTCTTTGCATGTATGTGAGTGTCTAAGAGGTTGTTAATTCAGAAGAAACCATCCAGAATGACTTACACATACAAGAATAAATGAATCTATATAACTCTTAGAGTGTTAGAGCAACCATTGAAATGAGCCCTGGACCCAGCCTCAAAAGTCAGGTCATTGGACTCCAGGGAAAGAATCAGTTGTTATAAGGGTTACTATTGATTGAGTAATTTTTGGTCAGGCACTGTTTTAAGCACTTCACCTAAATTAATGTATTTGAATCCTCACAGCAGTTTCCCAAATGTGGAAACTAAAGTCCAAAGGGTTTGCATCACGGGATTAAGATTTCACAGCTGGTAAGAAGCTGGCTAGAATTGAAGTTAAGAGCCTGTGTTCTTTGCAACCAGCTTATTCTGCTTTATTTTTTATGAATAGTATAAGTCATCATTCTTACTGAGCATGGCTTCTGATAGTAGATCACATTACTACTCTGTCCAAATAAGTCAAATTAAAGAGAGAAATGAAATGATCGTTTTGGATTATTCCAACCACCATGCATGCTGCTTGTGCTCAGTTGCTCAGTCATGTCCAGCTGTTTCCAGCCCCATGGATTGTAGCCCGCCAGGCTCTTCTGTCCATGGAATTCTCCAGGCACAGTACTGGAGTGGGTTGCCATTTCCTCCTCCAGGGAATCCACCATCATATTTAGATGTATTAACTGGTTGTGTCAGGGGAAGTTTTCAGGAGCCTGGACAACTGGATAAGTATTTCTATGGGCTGCTCCGGTAAACTTGAATCTAAAAAAAAAAGGAGGGGGAGGACAGATAAGTAAATGTTACTTGATAAATCTGAACATTTGTGTTTGGTGTGGCCGGTATCTGGGCCGTCCTTCTTAACCAGAGGCTGTCTCTTTTTGCCTGTATGTTTGTCTGTGTAGGTAGACTGTGCGTGTGAGCTCAGTTGTTCAGTCGTGTCTGACTCTTTGTGACCCCATGGACTGTAGCCCACCAGGCCCCTCTGTCCATGGGATTCTCCAGGCAGAATACTGGAGTGGGTTGCCAGAGTTCATGATATTCAGAAATCTGGGAAAATGTTGCTATAAACTCAACACTCCAGAACAATTCTTTTGAAATACTCGAAGACCCATAAACCCTGAGAATCCTGCTAGCTTCCATTTGAAATTTCAGGCACCTGTGTGTCTGGAATGCATATGTGCAGAACAGAGCTGTAGAATGTATTCATTTCCATAACCAGGTATAATGCCTTATGTTATCCATTTAAATATCCATGACTAAGAATCTAGGGGGCATTCGAAATTTCCCCAACTATAAAAATAGACAGGATTTATCTTGGAATTTTGAATGTGCCCCAGAGCTGAAATGAAGACCATGTCATTGATTTGCTGTGGGTATTTCACAGGTCAGCACTGTATCTACCTGAGATAGAGAACCAGCCTTATTTTATTAGTCATTTCTATATATAAGATTTTTGCATTAATGACAAAGATCACCATATCCCCATAGTATAATCATTGATTTTCTGAAGCTTATACAGAATTAACAACCCAGCCTCCAATTGTCTCCCAGAATGGAGCAGGGAAAGTCCACATATTTTGTAAATTAAAATCAATATTTTCAATTTCTCCTTAAGGTAATTTTCCTAATTTAGTGGACTTTCCCTAACATTTATTTTCTCTTTAATTATAAAATGGCAGGTTATTGATTTTCGTCTATACCCTCTTGACGCCCTGAGTGCATTCTTATTGCTAATGCAGGGTGGGGGTGGGGAGAACAGTTACACCTCTTAATGAGGATCTTTAATTACTAGCTGAACAGTATTAATTTGCTTTGATAAATTATGACACACACTCTCCCTCGCACACACGTTCCAGGGGAACCATTTAGAAACCTGTTATGAAAGGTCTTTCACTGGGGGTGGGTTTCCTGAACTCTCATCAAGTTATGCCTGTAAGGACTCTTTTAAATGCTTATCCAGTACCAGTCTCCAGAAGCAGATATACCTAAATCAGCATATTCTATGAATATATATAAATCTCCTCCAAAGACAAGTGGGTGTTTTCCTATAAAACTAAGCAGCAGCATTGATGATTTTTTTTCTAAGCCTAATGATCTTCAGACTCCTTGAGGCGTATTCTCATGACAAATGATTGATAAGTCAATAGGAAAAAAAAAAAAAAAGCCCAGGTGAGTTTCAAAGACTCCAGTCAGCTTCTATGAGCATTCCATTTTAGAGTCAAAATAAAATTGAAGGTACTAAATAGAAGCAGAATATCTGCAAATATCTGTCACCAGTGTGCGCATGCTAAGTCATTTCAGTCGTGTCTGGCTATATGAAACCCTAGGGATGTAGCCCCCAGGCTCCTGTGTCCATGGCATTCTCCAGGCAAGAATGCTGGAGTGGGTTGCCATGCCCTTCTCCAGGGGATCTACCTGACTCAGGGATCAAACCTGAGTCTCACGAATTGACAGGTAGGTTCTTTACCATTAGCACCACCTGAGAAGCCCGTTGCCAATAGCATTTCTCAAGTTACTTAGTGTAATTAGAAATAGGATTTTTAAGAGGAGAACTCAACAGGGATCCCAACACTGAGGGAAAGACCTCAACACTTTTCCTGTCATTGTGACAAGAGATTTTTTTAAATTATATCCTTAAGGGATAATCATGATATCAAGGCAACAAACTGTTGATGGAAAGCACTGTTAATCTTCACACATAAGTGAAACAAAATAAAAATAAATAACAGAAGGCTATACACAGTTGTCGACACAGTGCTGACAAATGGCAAATTCATCCATTTCTTAGTTGCTGGTAAGATGGCTACAGAGCTCACACACACTGTTTATCATATCTGCCAACTCATTTCTGTGATTAAATATTCCATCAGTGGGGCTATAAGGCAGCAGAGCTTAACAAGATTCATACGCTGCACCACTTGAACATGCATAACTCACTTCCGTGGATGGGAGCACCCCGCCTGCAGAGGAAAATTGGAACGGAGTTAAATTACTCCACAAGTCATGATCAATGGAGAAAGGAAAAGATCTTCCAATGCAGTGCAGGTCTAAGATAGGGTTAGGTTTTGATGACTGGAAACACACAAAATCAAAAGGAGAGAGATACAGAGCCAATTAACTTGGAGACCTTGAAGATGACGATGAACAATAGTCTGAGTGACACTATTATCATTAGTGGATTTGGCTCTGGGGAGCGGGGGAAAGAAGGGGGTCCTGAGTGGATCTTCCTTCTGAAAATAAATATTTCTGGTTTGGAGGGGATGTGAAACAAAATGACACGTACTCCAAGAAGGGCATAATTGGCTGCAAAGTCACATTTGAAAAGTGGCCAGGTCTTAAAACTAGGTTATCCTGGGGTTATAGGGAGGATCAGATACAATAATGAGTATAACAGAACTTGGCAGACTCTAAGGTAAGATAGAAATATAAGAGATTAGTCTGATCGCTGAAGTCGCCTGGATTGATTGTGTCCACGTCAGCACAAACCTGGCCACGGACCACATGACTTGATACCAGGCTAGGTGATGGGAAAGAGGATTGGGATCTCAATATAAAGGTTAAAAATGAAGAGGATGGATGAGCACTGTGAGATTGCACATCTCGAAAGGGCAGCTGTATTTGACCTTGGATTACCTGAACCAAGGTATTGGTTTTCTGTGAGCTCTTGGCCACTGTGAACCGTGATCATCTAAGAATTGGGTCAGAAGAAGGTTAGATGTAGGTCTCCCTGCCAGCTGCCCCTCTACCCCCACTTGACTTTGTTGAGTCCATTACAACTAATAGAATGAGCTTTAGCCACACTTTTGGATGGACTTCTTTCCAATTCCATTCCTGAAATTTGGATACAGTAGCTTCTGACAAAAGTAAGATCTGTCTAGAATCTGGGTGAGCCTGACATTTGTTGCTGTTGAAAAATTTAGTCACAGTCCTGGACTTTGGGTTGGGCTTGGGGTAATCTACCAAAAGACTGGGTACCAAGCATGCCCTGTTTTGGGTGACGGTCTTAGCATCCTGAAAGAGTATGCGCTTAGTTGCTCAGTTATGTCTGACTGTTTGTGATCTCGTGGGCAGTAGCCTGCCAGGCTCCTCTGTCCATGGGATTCTCTAGGCAAGAATCCTGGAGTGGGTTGCTGTTCCCTTCTCCAGGGGATCTTCCTGACTCAGGGATTGAACTCACATCTCCTGCATTGGTAGGCGGATTCTTTACCGTTGAGCCACCAGGGATTCCCCCTCTATGGCTCTACACTTTCTTGTAGCCACCCAGAGGACCAGCCCTGCCTGGCCTCAGAGCCATGGTGGTGAGGGGCTGCTCCTCATGCAGAGAATGACCTTTGGCTCGGTGATATTTTGTATAATTTACACATCTGCCAGATTCCAGCGCAGTGCACTCCAGTGAACTGGAACAGAAGGGTCCAGATTGAAGTCCCCAAGCAAAGGATTTTCAGCCTGGAAATGTTCCACTTCAAAGAGTTTATCTTGTACATCTGTTTACCTTTGCCTCCCCTTTCAGTTACAATTCACTGTGCTTCTCCCCTCTCCACCCTGCATCTGTCTTATCAGATTTCATCCCGGCCCAGCCCACATTTGGCCTTAATTTTTATCTTCGTCCTTCTCTGTCCCACAGAGGGACTGCAGCTCAGCTTTGATGGAGCCCTGTGGGCGTTTTTGATCTTCAAATAGGATTAGAACTTGCTTATGTGCTGAAAAGGCATTTCCTAAATAAACGTGTCCCCATTCTATTGCATGGAAAGGCCATCAAGGCGAGCTCCCCACAAAGCGAGGAGTGACGAGACGGTCCTTGTAGGAGATGCCCCACCTTTAGCCCATGGGAGGAAGATGAGGTTCAGGTATGTGGCTCTGGATAAATTTCACAGGGAAAGTTCTAGGCTGCCCTGATCAATATACTCAGCAATTTGAAACATCAACATAAGCCAACTTTGGGCACTTCCTCTGTGCCAAATTCTGTCTCTCCTCCCATTCTTATATAAATGTTATAGCCTTGTCTTCATTAGAGAAATTATGAAACCAAGGTTTCATGGAGAGTTTCTCTCATTCATTTAAATCACAGAACTAGTATGTGAAGAGTCTGTATATCGTATGAGTGTAACCCTTTTCTGGGCTTCTCTGGCAACTCAGACAGTTAAGAATTTGCCTACGATGCAGGAGACTTGGGTTCGATCCCTAGGTCGGGAAGATCCCCTGCAGAAATCAATACAAAGCTTATTCCCTGGGGAGGTGTTGGGTTTCTGTTTAGCATTGCACTTGGTAGCAATTACACAATACTGCACGAACCCATGAGGTCAGCTGGCTGGCACTCAGTTACATGATGTCCATCAAGGGAGGGCCACAGAGAGAGGCTGTGAATACATTCACACATACCACTGGCTTCCCTTAACTCATCCTTTATATCAGAGTAACAGCATCGAGGACCTGGGAAGCATCAAGTACTGTGGTAGGCGCTGGGGTAGCAGTGATTCCCTCCAGAATTTGGCAGAGCAATAAAGGATTCAAACTCAGGTATAATAAATAATGGGCTTCCTCAGTGGCTCAGTGGTAAAGAATCTGCCTGCAATGCAGGAGACACAGGAGACATGGGTTCGATCCCTGGGTCAGGAAGATTCCCCAGGAGGAGGGCATGGCAACCCACTCCAATATTCTTGCCTGGAGAATCCCATGGACAAAGCAAGCTGGCAGGCTGCAGTCCATAGGGTTGCAAAGAGTCAGGCATGCTGAAGCGACTGAGCATGCATCCATACACATAATAAATAATGGTACCTCCTGGAAGACTGGAAAATAGCCAGGCTCTCTGCCTTAAAAGGGGTGCCATAAATTAGTTGTGAAAGGATAAGTAAGAGTTTGTCAGAAAAGAAGGCAGAGAGAAAGGCATTTTAGGGCTGAGTAAGAAGGAATTTGGTAGTGTACAAAGGAGTTTCTTAACATTTATCTTCAGAATCCACTGAGAAAATTCTAAAAAGAAAAATAATACAAGCCCTTGATGTTCACTTGAGATGGGAATTACTGGGGCAAAATCAAGTTTCTCCAAAGGCTGCAAAGTATTGACTAAGACCAGAGAGGACCTTCTAGAGAAGAGTTGCCAAAGACTTGATAATACCATAATCTGGATTCTGGTTTATCTTCTGATGGTTGACAAAGGCTTCCCTGATGGCTCAGACAGTAAAGAATCTGCCTGCAATGTAGGAGACATGTGTTCGATCCCTGGGTCGGGAAGATCCCCTGGAAGAGGGCATGGCAACCCACTCCAGTCTTCTTGCCTGGAGAATCCCATGGACAGAGAAGCCTGGCGGGCTACAGTCCATGGAGTCACAAAGAGTCAGACACAACGGAGTGACTAACACACACACAGACACACACACCTATTGAAAGCTCTGATTAAAAAAATAAATAAATAAGAACACTTAGTGATGAGTTAGTACCGAGATCTATATTCAAAACAATAGGAGTCTAATCATGAGGAATATATGTGGATTAACCCTGAAAGACTGAAAGATGTAATAACACATTGGTGACTGGTCACCAGTCCCAGAAACTGGCTTCTTGACAGACCCTAGGATAGCGAAATGGTGTTCAATAACCAAAGCTGTTACAGTGATAAAATATCTCCTAGTTTTAATCTAAAAACTTTTCTTAGGAAAGAAAGCAAATTACCGGAGATTTTAAAAAATGAGATGGATTCATTTCTCTCTAAGTTTTAACTTGAGCTGCCATTCTGTCATAAACCATTTTGTTTCTAGATTTTTTTGTTTTGCTTTCCACTTTTAGTGTTCTCTTCAAAATTTATGGTTCACTGTTGTTAGCCCAGGCAATTAAGTTGTTGTGTAAATAGAGACAAATTGGCCAAATATTGTTTAATACACTTTATGTTAATTATATGTATATACTTACTCTCTAAGCATAAAATGAAGTTGTCCCTTTTTCTTTTTAAAATATGTAGTGTTGAAGAATCAGCACATAAATGGCAAAACCCTACTTAGACTAACTGCATTGATGACGGTTAATGCAATTCCAGAACTTCTATGGAACTGTTACAACCCATTACAGTCAAAATATTGGTTTATGAAAAATTAATAGAGCCAATGGAAAATGGAATCCAGCATCTGCATTAGCTATTAACACCAAAAGAATCAGCCAGAATTAATTATGTTGCATGATACAGCCTAATGAGTTTTTCATTAAGCTGTATACCATTATGGAAACTAAACAAGGATTATTCAAAGAATAATGCCAACGGCTGTTATTTTTTTCTTTTATTTGAGAGATTAAATTAGTTAATGGGTTATACATTTAAATCTGATGCAAAGGTTAATCGATGTACACTCATAATTGTATTAAACTCAGTATCATTTGAAAAACAAGAACACCCCAATATCACTGATACTTCCTCTGAAGAAAAATATGAGTTTATTTGTATGTTTCTAGTGTTTGATATATTGATACATGTGGTATTGTAAAGACTGAAACCCGCTATATTACTTCTCTGTCATTTTCAAAACCAATTTTCACCAGGTGAAATACTGTGCTTGCTGTCAGCCTGTGTGTGTGTGTGTATGTGTGTGTGTGTGTGTGTGGCATATTTATATATCTTATTCCTCTTTGAGAGGGGCTTCCAGCTGGTGCTAGTGGTAAACAGGGGGGTGGGGGGGGTGGGGCATAGATGTGGTTTCAATCCCTGGGTCACGAAGATCCCCTGGAGGAAGGCATGGCAACCCACTCCAGAATTCTTTCCTGGGAAATCCTATGGACAGAGGAGCCTGGGGGCTACAGTCCTTTGGGTCACAAAGAGTCAGATACGACTCAGCAACTTAGCCTGCATGTGCTCTTTGAAAGATTCAAAGTTGAAGTATTTTTTATTCTCACCAAAAGAGAGGTCAGGATTTAAACCTAATCTGAGATAAGAAGGAAATTCAAGATGAATCGCTACAACCATCCCATGAGTACACCCAGTTCCTCCTAAAATCCAGTCCTGTAATAGGAAGTCAAGTATAAGAAGGGGGCACCAGGGAGAGCTTTTGGGTGTTTTGGATTCTTATAGCATCGTAGAATATGGGCTTCCCTGGTGGCTCAGAGGTTAAAGCGTCTGCCTGCAATGCAGGAGACCTGAGTTTGATCCCTGGGTCAGGAAGATCCCCTGGAGAAGGAAATAGCAACCCACTCCAGTACTCTTGCCTGGAAAATCCCATGGACAGAGAAGCCTGGTAGACTAGAGGTTCTTACCACAGAAGATGAGAGGCAGAGAGGGAGAAAACCCATCTAACTCCTTTGCAGACACTTGTAAATGCCACTGTTTCCAGCCAAAGCACAATTTGTAACTTGTGTTTAAACCCAAGCAGAGATTGCACTCTAAAATATCTTCAGGAGCAGAGACTGCACACTAAAATATCTTCAGGGGGAGGCTGTGAGATAGGTAAATGAAATGTGCAAATTTAAAGAGATACTAAGTGTTTTGCAGTTACTTCTCAGTCTTAAGATGTTTTCCATTAATTCTGTTACAGTTAGCATTATGTTGTTGGTCAATCAAAACAGTATGTTTTTGTTGTTTAATCGCTAAGTCATGTCAGATTCCTTGTGACCCCATGGACTGTAGCCCACCAGACGCCACTGTCCATGGGATTTTCCAGGCAAGGATTCTGGAGTGGGTTGCCGTTTCCTTCTCCAGGGGATCTTCTCAACGAAGGGATGGAACCCATGTCTCTTGCATTGGCAGGCAGATTCTTTACCATTGAGCCACCAGGGAAGCCCCCAATCAAAATAGAATAGTAGTTACCAATTTGCTACTATTTGTTAAACAAACAAAACCAAGAGAACAAAATAAGTCCCCAATGGATCATATTTTAAGATTCCAAATAGTAGTAATTACTATTTCCATTATTATTACTGAGATCACTTACTGATTAGCTACTATTTGCCAAACCCTTTCGTGTGATAATTTTAATCCTTACGACAGTACTCAATGAAATTGATAGTTTGTCCCTGTTTGGCAGATATGAAAACTGGAGGCTCAAGGTTATTAAATGATGAGGTCCAAAAAAACTGAGCAAAACTAGAGGAAAAAAAAAAAAAAAAACTAAGCATGAAAGTTTCTGAAAACCTTGCTTTGCCAGCTACTCTATCTGAGCTTAAGGGTTCACTATTTCTCCTGTTTCCTTCCTCCATGTCTTGTTTCTATTTTGCAAGTGGGATTTTTTCTTATCTACAGAAGATACAACCTCCCCACAGACTTCCTTGGTTGGATTTAAAACCCTACTGCAGAGTCTTCAAGTTGATCAGGAGCTTCTAGATGTTAATAACATCTTTAGCCTGGAAGAGTCAGATGTTTTCAGCCAGAAGATGACTGCAGAATCTTTAGACGTAGTTTTGTTGAAATGGGTTTGGTGAATATTTATCAGGCCTTGCCTGGGAAATTGCATGGGCAGAGGAGCCTGGCGGGCTACAGCCCATAGGGTTGCAAAGAGTCAGACACAATGAATCAAGTTACACACACACACACACACACACACGCACGCACGCACGCACGCTCACGGATTAGTTATCATTCCAAGGTTGAAGAGGATGTGTTATCAACTCTAAACCAAGTATCACTGTTGATAAGTTTAATGGAGAGTCTGAGCTTCGGAGTCATGCCAGGCTGGCTCAGATTTCAATTTTGTCTGCTGTTTTTCTGCCTCTCAGCCTTAGTTTCCTTGTGGCTTTAATAAGAAAAAAGTTCCAGTGCTTGTAGAACATACTTGGACCAGGAGCAGAAACTCAGTGTCATCTTATCAGTCTTATTAATATCAGCTGTATTTAAGACTGGTTTATAAGTTCTTGGATTTCAGGTGACACGGTAATAAAGAACCTGCCTTCCAATGCAGGAGACTGGGGTTCAATCCCTGAGTCAGGAAGATCCCCTGTAGGAGGAAGTAGCAACCCACTCCAGTATTCTTGCCTGGAGAATCCCATACACAGAGGAGCCTGGTAGTCTACAGTCCATGGGGTTGCAGAGAATTAAACAGGACTGAGCAGCTGAGTACACACATACACCCTATAGTCCCTTTGTTGCCATGTTACTGTTGCTGGTAATCCTGGAATCCCCTGAAAGCTTGTAGAAATGTAAACTCTCAGGCCCCACCCCATGGGGTCTCAAAGAGTGGGACATGATGGAGCAACTAACACTTTCACTTTCTTTCATACCTACTAGATCAGAAAGTTCATTTAAAAAGTGTCCTGGCCCAGCCCATTGATTCAGTGCATATTAGCATTTGAGAAGCAAGGCTCTAAGATGGCCCTTACCTATATACTGATGCCTATGACCCAGAAGGCCAAATGCCTTAGGCAATAAAACTTATTTTCATCGTTTTTCTTGTATTTGAATTGTTATCTTTCCACAAACGCCTTATGGGACCATATTTCTCCTTGTTCCATTCAAACAACAATGAATTATAAAGAAATTTGGGTGAAGTGTTAGAAAAAAAGAACATGTCTTCAAACTCTTTGGGGGATATTCATTTTTAACAAAACGAAGAACATTTAAAAATTTTGGCAAATATTGATAAAATGATACCTTCTGAAATTTGTAGTGCCCACTTCCTGGGAAGGGGCTAAGGCTGTTCTGAAAGACAGTTATTTGTAGTATGGTTCCAAACAGAAAGTAGAGCTTAGAACAAGGGTACCTAAACATGTTCTGCAAAGGTCTCGCCAGGTTCCTCTGTTCATGGAATTCTCCAGGCAAGAATAGTGGAGTAGGTAGCCATTCCCTTCTGCAGGGGATCTTCCTGACCCAGGGATCAAACCTGGGTCTCCTGCATTGCAGGCAGATTCTTTACCATCTGAGCCACCAGGGAACCGTACAGGGGTCCAGGCAGCAGATGTTTTAGCCTTTGGGGGCCACATGTTCTCTGCTGCTGCTGCTGCTGTCATTGTAGCATAAAGCAGCCATAAATAAGATGCAAGTGAATGAGTATAGTCGTGTTCCAATAAAACTTTATTAATACTTAAATTTGAATTTATATAATTTTCACCTGTCACCAAATACTATTCTTCTACTGGTTTTTTTTCCCCTCAGTCATATAAAAATGTAATCATTCTTAGCTCATGGCCATACAAAGAGGTGGTAGGCCAGATCTGGCTAAAAATCTGTAGCTTGCCTTCACCTAATTTAAAAAATTAGTTTTGAATCCCTGAACTGTTCACCTGAAACTATCACAACATTGTTAATCAGCTATACCCCAAAACAAAATAAAAACTTTAAAAAAAAAGATTAGCCTTAAGTCCATGGGTCCAGAAATCCCATGGACTTAATTTAGTGCCACAATAATTTTGTCTGTGAAACCTTGGGCAAAATGCCAAAACTCTCAATGTCTCAGTATCCCCATCTGTTAAATGGGTATAATAGTAGTACTTGTCTTATAGGGTAAATTAGGGGATAATCCAAAGGAAAGATTGAGAGGGTTTGCCTGACACATAGCAAGTCTTCAATAAGCAGTTTTTGGAACTGTTACTTTAACATATGAGGATCCAATATATTTATTATCTTATTGAGTCAATTAAATATTTTCTGTAAAATCCTCTATTAGCCTAAATTTGGGAAGCAGGAAAATAAAGTGAAACAAGTCATTACATTTTTTAAACAATAAAGAATCAGGGAGAAAATTGCACAGGTATCTGATGTACTATCCTTTTTCTCTGCAATTTTGTCAAAATAAAAAAAATGAAAAGAAAAAAGCGATGTTTTTCTAAATAGGAAAATCAAAACTTCTTAAATAAATTGGAATGAGGGATTATTTACACTATAGGCAGATTCACTCCAGGGCTCCTTTAAATATGGAAATCCCTTGGCACAATTAAAACATGATTTGATTTATAAGATTAAACATACATGCTGCATTTTCTGCAGCCTCTATGCCTAAATGGAAATACCTCGGTACGTAAAACGCTCCCATAACCCTTCAGAGAAGCTCATCTTTCAGGCATATATAAAAGCTTTAGGTATTAGCTGTGAAAATATGCTTACATGGATTAGCTCAATGCTAGTCTATGTTCAAAAATGCATAACTATAAAAGCCAAAATCGTCCACAGCCCTTCGGGGCTTTGGATAAATTTGTCAACTGGAAGCAGTTACCTCCATTGGCAGGGACCACATGGCTACCTCCCAGGTCTCTAAAGAGAACAGAAGTTTGATGCTTATATGACCCTTTGTAGGGAACCCTCACGATAGCTCATTATTGGTCCTTAAGGCTAAGGTAGGGTTATTATGACAAAGTACCATTGACTGGGTACCATCTCTTCAAAAATAGACATTTATTTTCTCACAGTTCTGGGGGCTAGAAGTCTGAGATTCGGGAGTTGGCAGGATTTGACTTCTTCTGAGACCTCTCTCCTTGGCTTGTAGATAGCCATCTTCTCCGGTCTCCTGTCTTCACTTGGTCTGCCCTCTGAGTCTGGGTCCTAATTCCTCTTTTTATGGGGATATCAGTTGTTGGAATTAGGTTCTACCCTCATTTTACCTTAATCACCTCTTTAAAGATGCTTTCTCCAAACTCATCTCCTGAGGTGTAGGTGTAGGACTTCACTGTATGAATTTTGAGAGACCACCACTCAGTCCATCACAGTAGAGCAAAGAGTGTGTGTGTCTTTTTTCTGGGTGAGAAACCAAGGGTGACCTCTCTAGGACTGTGTAATTGATGACTGCATGCCTTCATCTGCAGCCAGCCTCCACAGAACTTGACAGGACTAGCTCAGACTAGAAGTGAGGTACACTTTGATGTTGAAATGCTCCCAAGCAAAGACAAAATTGGTCAACGGACCATAGGGTCGGGATGAAAAGTAAGTCACTTCTGCCTCTGCCCACAGAAGTATTCAGACCAAAGATATGTCACCATTTTCATTTTCTTCTAAATGTATGGAGATGACCTAGGGCCGGGTGTACTCTGAGCTCATCTGTAGAGCCTTGCATTGCTCTGCTGGGCTCCTCTGTCCATGGGATTCTCCAGACAAGAACACTGAAGCGGGTTGCCATTTTCTTCTCCAGGGGATCTTCCCGACGCAGTGATTGAACCCATGTCTCCTGCTTGGCAGGCAAGTTCTTGACCACCTGCCAGATGGAAACAAATAAATCCAGTTTCTGGGAGGAGGAGAAGTGAGTGGGAAGGGAAACTTCCAGGGAGAAGGACCAGCCTGTGTGATGACCTGGAGGTGTGAAACTGCACCCTTGCTCCAGCTGGCCTGTATCCAATTTCATCCCCTAAGGGTTGGCAGCAGAGAGAAAAAAAAATGTAGACACTTTCTCCTTCCCGTCTGTGCTAGGAGACATTCCCGCTGGGCTTCTTCTTGCCCTTCCAAGGGCAAGAAATGGTCCTCTGTACCATTTCTGTAGTCATTTACAGAGTGGGGAATCTCCAGGTGAGAAGCAGAATTGAGCTACCCCATCTGAGGTCTGGATCCTGGCTCACCGGCCCCTGTGGGAGATGCCAAATCCTGCCTGAGAGTGGCCCTGGGGATGTACATTTTGCCAGACTTTGGGATGCTGGTGGTTGTGGCACTCTGAGTATTAAGTGACAGGCTTTGCCAAAGGCTCCAGTGATCCCAAGATCACAGTTAGTCACACGGAGCCCGGTCCCTGCCAGTGGCAGATAGAGTCATCAACATTGCAGGAAATGGATGAGCAGGAGGCCCAGGTTTCACTTAAACTGGATGAGTCAACCTTCAAAGAACCAGAGAAAAGGAGGAGACAAGTGAGACCTGTAGGCACTCAAATCCCCAACAAGGGACAGAATGGTCGGCTGTTTTTATTAAAGAAAACAGAAATGAGGAAGTCTTTAAAAACATTATCATTTAATCACATTCATGAATCCCTCTGAGAGCCAGGTACCTTGGTGGGCATGGCAATCCACTCCAGTATTCTTGCCTGGGAATCCCATGGACAGAGGAGCCTGGCAGGCTGCCGTCCACAGAGTCGCAAAGAGTCGGACACGACTGAAGTGACTTAACATGCACGCACGGGGATAAAAGGATGAGTATGATTTGGCTCTGATCCAGGGGGATTATCTGTAGCTGAGGACAATATGTAAATAAAAAGCTGTAATACAGCATACCAAAGGACCTACTAGGGAGATTTCTAAGTGTGATAGGAGCATAGAAGATGGAGTGATTAATTAACCCCTGGGGACTGGGAATAGAAGCGACTTTTAAACAATGAAGAAGGGTCGAGGTGGACAGCCCTTTTTTTTTTTTTTTATTGAACCACATGTAATTGCCAATGTTCAACCATCTTTGATATAAGAAAAGTCAATTTCATATGGTTTAACCTAAATCCCCTGGAGGAGGAAATGACAACCACTCCAGTATTCTTGCCTGGGAAATCCCATGGACAGAGGAGCCTGGCAGCTTACAGTCCACAGGGTCTCAGAGAGTTGGACACGACTTATCCACTAAACAACAAGAAGAGCAGGAATAGAATAGAAGTTTCATCCCATCTGCCGAGGCTGACCTAGTGGTAGTAACTGCCTGCAAACTGTCAAGAATGACCCGGCGGATCCCAGGCTAATAGAAAAAGATACTATTAAAATTTGATGAAAGGTTTCTCCTGACTAATGGGTGGATGGATACTGGAATAGATGGACAATGGAATGGGTACATACTGGTATAAATTGAACATACCTGCCATCCTTAAATTCTAAGGAATTTATAAGCAGAGGCATAGAAGTCTGAGAAATACCAACATCAGCATAATAATTAGACAGTTCTTGGTAGTTGGAAGTCGTGAGTCTATATTTGGGGGTGATGGCAGGGGCAGATCAGAGACTCAGTTCAAGAGACTAGTTACAAAACTCAGTCAACGCTGTATCACAAAGTGCCTTAGGAAAAAAAAACTTTTATTGGAATATAGTTGATTTACATCATTGTATTGCTTTCTACTGTATAGCAAAGTGATCAGTTATATACATACATACATCCACTCTTTGTAGATTCTCTTCCCATATAGGTTATCTCAAACTGCCTTGATGACCTGATAAACACTTTTTTTTAGAAAAATATATTTTTATTGAAGAATAATTGCTTTTCAATATTATGTTGATTTCTGCCATACATCAGCATGAATCAGTCATAAGTATATATATGGTACACACTCTTTATACTGCTCTTTGTACCCTGTTATCTGTCTGACTTTTTAAATAAACACATGTTAGCTGCTCACACCTAAAAATACATGGAAGTGACAGTGTTCTCCTGTGCTTCTTTGGTTTTCTTTACTCCAAACCTTTCTTGTAAGAAAAGGTCACAAAGTACTAAGAGAATGTACAATAAATACTTTGCAAATTAAATTGGAGAATGTTTTCAGATAAAATAAAAACCAAGTCCTGTGACAGTATGGATTTTGTTTTACAAAGGTCAAAATCATCGCATAAAATTTTTTTTTTTTTTTGCTACAAAGAGAACATCGAGAGTTATTTCTGTCTTTTTCTAAGGATCCACAGCATAAGAAAATGAGGAAAACATCATTATGTGCTTCCAGAATTTAGCTTTCCGGAGAGAATCTGTGTGGTGTTCCAGAGGGCTTCGCTCTGTCACAGAGCACAGTATTGAAAACTGTCCCTAAGTCCTTAACTGCCTGATACTGAAATGCCCTTCTGGATATGTTTTTGCTACAATTATATTATTTTTCTTTGGAAACCTGGGCACCAAAGGAGGAGGAAATGGCAACCCACTCCAGTATTCTTGCCTGGGGAATCCCATGGACAGAGGAGCCTCGCGGGCTACAGTCCATGGGGTCACAGTCAGACACGATCGAGCATGCAGGCAAACACACACCACTCTAGAGGTTCTAACTCCCTCTCGTTGACGTTGGGAAAGACAACAAAGGATTCTAGAAGCCCTTCCTGGGGCAGGTCTCCAAGGATATAGGTGAGTTGATGGGAAGTCAGGACTGCTTCTCCTGGGAGATGGCTTCCCAGTGCAAGGATGACAGGAGGAAAGAGGAAGAAGTGGAGGCAGCTGACCTTGCCCAGCCAAGGAGGGAAACAGAAACCACAGGAGCCCTTATCCATCATTAGCAAGGGGCTTACAGGTCCTCAGAAGTCTCTCTCATTCTTCTCAAAATCTCAGAGTTTGAGCTTCACAGCCACAGGATTGAAGGACTGATAACCTGAAAGATTCCTGACCTTGGTCATCCTTGGAGCAGGTGGTCGTTCCACAGGAAGTCATAGATTGAGAAGATATCGTAGGATGTCACTGCTCGTCCCTGCTGCATAATTCCATTTTGCAAGGACAATCCCAGGGTCCTTTGCTCTAGATCAGGGGCAGGAGAGGCATCACTGCTGCGCACCGTGGTCTGCAGGCTTAGGAAGCTGCCTCAGACACTGCAAGGCACAGAGCTTTAGGGAAGAAACTGGAAATGCAGAAGCCAAAGGTGGTTTCTCCTGAGTCCGGGGTGGGTCTAGGATGGGTCCCAGGGATGGCCAAGTTGCATTTATTTTCTTCCCCTGCCTTACTGCTGCTTTTCCCCTGAAGAAATGATTCAGAAAAAACTAAAATGGGGGAAAGAGGAAAAATTTTCTTGAAATAAATCAATGCATGTGCTTACCACTTATTCAGTTGAGCACATCTCCAGTAGTACATACGATTTCATAACCCTTCCTGGAGGTAGGTATATTCACCTTCATTTTCCAGATGGGAATCCCGAGGCACAGAGAGGTACAGTGACTTACTGAGATCACACAGCTAGCTAATATCTGCATCAAGCTTGTTGGCCATGTCTCTCCGATATTTCTTACTTTTTTGTTTTGTTTTGTTTTGTTTTTTGATGTGGACCATTTCTAAAGTTTTTATTGAATGTGTTAAAACATTGCTTCTGTTGTCTATGTTTTGGATTTTTTTGACCCTGAGCCATTTGGGATCTTAACTCCCTGACCAGGGATCGAACCTATACTCCCTGCACTAGAAGGCAAAGTCCTAACCACTGGACTACCAGGGAAGTCCATCTCTGATATTTCTAAAGCTCCCTTTTGAGTATGCTATGCTGCCTCCATTCCTGATCTGAAACCAGGCTCCACTACCAAACCCCCTTGGAAAAAGAAAAGATGAGCATGTGATGGGCTGGGTGGTGGGCTCCTGCCAACCCCCTCTGACTAAGGCAGGGGGCTTCCCTGGGTGTCCCCATCCTACACTCGGGGGTGTGGCTGTGTTTTCATTTCTCTGCCTTTCTCGTTTGTGTTGCCATGACTCTCAGGTGTAGCGAGCGTGCCTGTTCCCAAACCAGATACCATCTCTCTCTCTCTCTTCCGTAGGCACCGTGCTGTTGTGCCAGGCAAACCAGGAGGGATCTTCCATGTACAGTGCCCCCAGTTCACTTGTATATACTTCCGCAAGTAAGCCCGTTCGCGTGGCTCTTTTTTGTTTTGTGATATAAATCTGAGTCTAATCACCTTCCCTCCCATGTAAGTTCTCTCCCCCTCCCTCCGCACCACCCTCCCTTCTGGCTTTCTGCGAGGGGAAGCTGATCTCCACAAGCATGTCTCCATTTTTCCCTGTTGCCTTAGCATCTAACCCCTCTACTCATTATCTCTGAATCCCTGCCCCAGCCATTCTTTGTTAGACCTTTGTCAGAATGGGGGCCAATGGATGGGACGCTGGGCTTTGGGCTGGGGGCAGGGGAGTGGGAGGGAGGGCGTAGCTGGTTGCCTGCCTTCTATCACAGCTTTGCAAATGTATGTGAAAATAACTTACATAAAATATGCAGCCCATCCAAGCTGCACCCTAGCCTCGCAAAAGGTGCTTGGTTGGTGCTTGTGGGCATGGTGTTCTCATGGTGGGAAATACCACTAGCCTGTGGCTGGAGACTTGTTTGCAAGGCTGTATTATCCTTTGTAATTCCATTGAAGAGGAGGAAATGAGAGGAATGTGTGGTTCTCCCCCATTTAACTGGGGGTGGGGGAGAGAAATAATAATTTAAAAGCACTTTAATAGATATGATCATAGCCACAAATTCCTAGAAGGAGGAACCGAAAAATCAATGTGGAAGAAGAGATCACAGCGTTGGCAAGGAAAGACCAAGGATTCCTCTGTGGGGGATGGGTCCTCTAGGGTGGAGATGTAGTACCCCACTCCCACCCCAGTTCCCAGAGTAGGTTGAAGAATTCAAGGTCTCTCTGAGTCCACCATGGTTCTCCAGCTGGTTGGCCCCTCCTCACAGTCCCTTGGCACAGCCACGAAAGACCTTCCCATCATACAATGTGTCTACACCCTGTGGAATCTCCGTAACTTCCCAATGGGTCCCCACTGGGATAGATGATCAAGAGTGAGTCTGGGGGCCAGAGGGGAGGTGGGCTGCTTCTGAGATCAGCTAGAGGAAGGGGTGGGTGGGGGTCAGAGGCAACAGCTCAGGGTGATTAGGATAAGAGACTGAGGGGAATCTTTACCAGGTACCAAGGCTAAGCATCTCAATTCCCAAAGGCTGAGACAAACCAAACTCTTCGCTGTCGGGGCAAAGGTTAGAAATAGTCACCGGGAAGCCAAACCGGAGGATCCCTGAAGGCATCGGGTCGTGGGGGCGTCCCAGTTGTTTCTCCCAAGCAGAGTGTAATCTTCAGCAGAAGCTTTGACAGTCCTTAAATGCAAGGTATTTTTCTCTGTTCCCCGAGAAGCCCAAATCTAACCATATCGGCAAGAAATGGTTCTTCCTGAATTTATGAGCATTGCCCCATTGCCAGTGTAAGTTGCATCTGTCTCCTAGAACTAGAAATCTACGGCACATTTTCACAGGCTCAAGCTTGTTTAATCCTCATAGTCTGCACCAGGTAGGTATTACCCTATTTGCTTTTCAGCTGAGGAGGTGGAGGGCAATGAGAAGTGGAGTGATTTGCCCAGCATCATACAGCTAGGATATCACACAGCCAGAATGTGGTTTTTCTGAACTCGGGGAGATTTTTCAATCATTGTCTGTTTTTCTGGCTCCATTTGATGCTAAATTTTATCATATTTCCATGGAATCTGTTTCTCCTTCTATATAAATTTTATTTTCTGAGGAAAGAGGGCAACCCAAAACTCACCATAGGATACGGTATATTATTTGGGGTTTTCTCTACCATTGTCCTGTAGAACTGTCTAGAATGACGTATTCTATATCTGCATGGTTCAATGCATGGTGTGGGTGGGACCAAGACCTGGAATTTTAAATTTCATTAAATTTTAATTAATGTTACTCTAGCCTCATGGGCTTATGGCTACCATTTTGGGGAATGTGGCTCTCTATGTAATATATATATTTCACTTTCCTTTATAGAAAGGAAAAACAGACAAACAAATTAACTCCAAGAAAGGTCTAGTTTGAATTGGTATAGCTCTTCTAAAGTGACTTGAGGAAAATGTGTGTCATAAATGTCAAACATAAAAATATGTCACAAATTCTCCAAATTAATAAATGGGTAGCAAATACAGGGCACATAAAATCATCTAAATCGAGGATCAGCAAACCACACCCTCAAGGTCAAATCCAACCTCCATCCTGTTTTTGTAATGCTCGTAAACCAAGAATGACTTACTAGATTTTTCCAAGGACTAAAAAAAAAGCAAAAACAAAAAATAACATATGACAGACATGAAAACAAAAGATAGCTCAGTTGTGTCTGACTCTCTGCAATGCTATGAACTGTAACCTGCCAGGCTCCTCTGTCCATGGGATTTTCCAGGCGAGAATACTGGAGTGGGTTGCCATTTCATCCTCCAGGGGTGATTCCCAACCCAGGGATCAAACCCCTGTCTCTCATGTCTCCTGCATTGGTAGGCGGATTCTTTACCATTAGCACCACCTGGGAAGCCCGTATGATGATAGACACAGGTGTCCCACAAAAGCCTCAAATACTGACCGCCTAGCTCTTTACAAAAATGTGTACTGACCTCTGATTTAAATGGTCAGTTTTATTATTGAAAATACAAAATGGCGATATCATGTCACTGGTTATGATGTGACTTTTTTCCCCTGGAGTTTTAAAGTAAAAAAATTTATAATAATTACAGAAACTGCATCATGTGTGTCCAGGACCCTTAGTTTTACATTGCACGATCCGTCATATTGCCTACACATTTTTCATCCTATTATTTTCGCTTATTATCATGTCAGATGCACTTTATGAAAATATGTTAATGGCCTCATAATAATCTATTGTTTAATGATATTATATTTTAATCTATCCACCCACTGCATTGTTGGGTACTTACGTTGATAGCAATTTTTCAAAAATATTAAAGAAAATAAATGTCCTTGCATATACCTAGTACATAATCATTTTAAAGAAAACAATAAATAACTAATCCTACTGCACGCGGGCTCAATCTCTCAGTCGTGTCCGACTCTTTGTGACCCCATAGATTGTAGCCCGCCAGGCTCCTCCATCCATGGGATTCTCCAGGCAAGAACACTGGAGTGGGTTGCCATTTCCTTCTCCAATGCATGAAAGTGAAAAGTGAAAGTGAAGTCAGTCATGTCTGATTCTCAGAGACCCCGTGGACTGCAGCCTACCAGGCTCCTCCGCCCATGGGATTTTCCAGGCAAGAGTACTGGAGTGGGTTGCCATTGCCTTCTCTGAGCAGATCTTTCTGACCAGGGATCAAACCCAGGTATCCTGCACTGACAGGTGGATTCTTTACCACTGAGCCCCCTGGGAAGCCCAGCTAACCCTACTACCCCATAACAAAGCCAAACAAAAACTAGTTTCTTGCATTAAGCATCTTCACTTGTCAGTTCCTTCAGGGAAGCTATTCAGATCAACAAACTCAATTGCTTTTTTTTTGGTTGATACTTTGTAAGGACAGACAACCCTGAGACCCCTCCTTTTCCACTTGGAGTTCCAAGTTCCCATCTTGAGGCAGTGGCTCTGAGTATATAAAGATGTTCCATCCCTCCCTGAGACATGTTGCTGAGGTTTCCTTTCTGTTATAGTTCTCAGAATCAACAATGCCTTTTGGAGCTGGACTGTTTGCAGTTAGCTGACTTCTATGAATCATTCATTTATATTTACTTTTCCAGATCAAGGTGTCCATTCTTGTTACAAAGTCACACTCTATTTTCATAAATAATTCAGCCAGAAACTAAGGGTTCATTCTTACAGGTGTGCACACGCAGTCTGGGGACTCAAGCACCATCACCTAAGATTCTTTTCCTGACTCCAGGTCTGACATCCATAGGGCTGACAGTCAGGGGCCTCGTCTTGGAGGTCTGAACAGTGTGGCCTTTCTTTCTCTAAGAATCCAGCCTTCTCCTCCAAAGTTGAGGCTCCCTTAGGTCTCAGCAAGTTTCTTTTTTAAGGCTACACCAGTCTTTCAACTTGAAAATACATGTGTTTCTCACTTTTATCCAACAATTGTGCTCCTGAAGCAAGATGTGTATAAATCACACTTTTATCAATGGGATGCTGTGTGTTTACGGACTTCCAGGATTACACCCAAGTATGTGCTTTTTTCTATGGATCTTAAGCTGGCCTTGGATGTTTTAGGCTTAAATTGTCCTTCTGCCTAGCCCAATAGCTAATCATCTGTAAATAACACCCTTAAATGCAGTAGGAGAGATGGTTTTTAAAGGAACCCTGCTGAATTAGTCTGTAATGAAAACAATTCTACCAAAGTTATCTGTTTTTTATGATGCATTTATGCATAATGGGTTTCCTTCCCCACCCCCCTCCTCATAATATGTCCCAGGACATTGAAAGCATTAACAGAATGATTTTCACTCGAAGCTCAACGTCCACACAATCCAATCCCACGTTTTCTTCCATCGCACTTCCACTGAGTCCAGCATTTCCTCCTTTTCCCCAAACTCGAGCCTCCTCCTGTGAAACCCACTTTAAGCTGTGTCCCAGAACGTCACGCATCCTTTTCCATGTCCTAATAAACCACCTCCATCCATAGCGTATCAGACTTAAGTGAAGTCTGGTCAAAAGTCTGGAGAATTAGGTAAGATCACCTTGGGCCAAATGGAAAACATTTAACGTCAGTAGTTTTGTCTTAAAATATTAACCTTTCTTACTCACAAGTCAGAAAGAGACTCATGGACTTAGAGAACGAACTTACGGTTGCTGGGGAGGAAGGGATAGTAGGGAGTTTGGGATGGACATAAACACACTGCTATTTTTAAAATGGATAATCAACAAGGACCTACTGTAGCACAGAGAACTCTGCTCAGTGTTAAGTGGCAGCCTGGATGGGAGGGGAATGTGAGGGAGCGTGGATACGTGCATATGTATGGCCGAGTCCCTTCACTGTCCACTGGAAACCATCACAGCATTGTTAATCGGCTATACCCTAACATAAAATAAAAAGTTCAAAACAAATAACCTTTAATCAACTAAGTTTAATTACATAAAATTATTTTAGTGACTTTCAAATAATTAATTAATTCATTAACATCATGCTTTGCTTTGTATAACAAACAATGCAACCCCTTAACAGAGAGGTTTGAGGAAAGTTGGGGCAGGGCTGATGGCCTGCTCAGGGCCCCCTGTTCCTAGGGCCAGGGCTCGGGAGGCTCCTTCCATTGGGGGAAAGGCACTAAGTATATTATTATCCTCTCTGCATACAGTGGTTGCTTACATCAAAAACAGCTTTAGGCTGAGTCTTCATTAGTCTTTATCAAGTAATCCAAAGTAATGGTAAATATGGGGCTTCCTTGGTGGATTTTCAGACAGAATAGAATCTGCCTGCAGTGCAGGCGACTCAAGTTCCATTCCTGATTCCCTGGAAGATTCCCTGGAGGAGGAAACAGCAACCCACTCCAGTATTGTTGCCTGGGAAATCCCATGAACAGAAGAGTCTGGTGGGCTATGGTCCATGTTGTCCCAAAGAGTCGGACAGGACTGAGTGACTTTCACTCACTCTCATTCCTAGTGGTAAACATAGATGAATTATATTTGAGTAGATGCATTAAATATTAATGAAATCAAATATACTGACAGCCAAGTATTTCTCTGTTAAATAGTTATACACTTGAGAAAATTGGAGATAATTTGTATATACAAATCGGATCCAAGAAAATGCCTGAATCTAAAATCATGGTAATGTTCAACTATTTACAAACCCTCTGCGTAAATCAAGCACCAGCATTTGTGAGTGATAAATTCTCCCTCTTCTAAAGTTCTTCAAGTAATTATTCAACAGTTGTTGCTCAGTCGCAAAATCGTGTCTGACTATTTGCGACCCCACAGGCTGCAGCTCAACAGTTCTTGGGAGCTCTTAAATTTATTTACTTTTGACTTAGTGTACCTTCGGGCATCCTTAATCCTGACCTGAAGAAAGAAAGAAAAAAAAATGGCTTCAGGCAGAAAGAGCAGGGTAAAAATTCTATCACCTTTCTTCCAAATTAAGACATTATTTCCATTTTCCTCAGTTGAAATATTGAGGTAAATCATTAGTTCCATGAACGGGACTAATGGAACATCTACTTCCAGTATGGATTAGCAAAGTCAGCTCTCGAGGATTCTTATTTCCACATGGGGTTAGCTGTGTGCAGAAGCAGATCAGTGTCACCTGCTTTGTTTTTCCAGTTTCATAAATAGATTTTATATTACAAAAGTAGCATGTATGCACTGTAATGAGGGAAGCAGGCAAACACACCCACATCTGTGTGGAATGATGTTTGCCCCCAAACACATGCCTTTCAAGTAATCTGTAATCTGACTCCCTGGTAAGTTATCTTTCCACATTTTCTCCATAACAATGCAAGAAGGACATACACCAGTGAAATGCGGGTGTGAGCACTTTGTTTTCACCTGGAAGAAAGTCAGGAACATCCATATTAAATCCACGTTACACGTTGATCACATTTTGTGTCACTTAATATCACCTTTGGCCTTCCCCCATGGCTCAAGTGGTGAAGAGTCCATTTGTAATACAGGAGACCTGGGTTCAGTCCCTGGGTTGGGAATATCCCTTGTTGGAGGAAATGGCAACCAATATTCTTGCCTCGAAAATCTCATGATCAGAGGAACCTGGTGGGCTACTGTCTATGGGGTCACAAAGGGTCGGACACAACTGAGCACACACACACAGTAACACATTTTCACTATCTCCCATTAAGCGTTTTTGGTAGTTTGATGCTGTTCCATGATGTGAGTGGTCCAGAGTTCATGCCGTCATCTCTGTCACAAACTTTAAATCTACGTCTTTTCCAGCCTCTCTCTGAAGGCTGCGGCATCGTTACCTATACTCCAACAGACCCGTCCGTGTTCCAAATTCACATGGAGATCCCCGAATACAGTTGTCAGCTTCATCCCACATTCTTGCCAGCAACTGCATAGTTTGCTCTTTACTGTAATTTTGCAAACCAGGTGGGTGAAAAATAGCATCAAGCTTCCTCTAGTTGCCTGTGCCTTCCTTTTAGTGAAAGGAACATCATCTTTCACGTAGTTAATTGTCATCTGGATGTTACCTCTTGTGGATTTCCAAGGCACATCTGCTCGTTTCTCTCCCAAGTTTTCCTCATTTTATTTTTAATTCACATCAAGTGATAATTATTATTTATTTATTTGGTATATGGGATCTTAGATCCTCCGATCAGGGATTGAACCCACAGACCCTGCGTTGGAAGCACAGAGACTTAACCATGGACTACCAGGGAGGCCTAAGAAGTAATTATTTGTGAGGTGCGTTACCTATGAATAATGTAAATGTTGCACAGTTAATTCCTGTGTTGGCCAGTTGATTCTGCTTGCATTCCACCCTACATTTTTAGTTCTGTAAGTCAGTGAATTTGTCCTTTCTTTTGTTACCAGCTTAGACATTGGATTAGATGACTGGAGCCCAACTTTGGGCTCACTGTATCACACATCAAACTCCCACTATCTGTTTTACATATGGCAATGTGAATGTTTCAGTGCTCTTCTCTCAAATCATCCCAACCTTTCTTTCCCCCACTGTCTCCAGAAGTCTGTTCTTTAAAGTCTGGGCCTCCTTTGCTGCCCTGCTAGCAGGATTAGAGTACCATATTTCTAAATTCCATATTTTGATATGGAATAGCCATATGTGTTGATAGGCAATACTTATCTTTCTCTTTCTGACTTACTTCACTGTGTGTAATAGGCTCTGGGTTCATCCACCTCATCAGAACTGATTCAAATGTATTCCTTTTTATAGCTGAGTAATATTCCATTGTGTTTCTGTACCACACTTCCTTATCCATTACTCTGTCGATGGACATCTAGATTGCTTCCATGACTGACTATTGTAAATAGTGCTAAAATGACCATTGGGGTACATGTGTCTTTTTCAGTTATGGTTTCCTCAGAATATATGCTCAGCAGTGGGATTGATGGGTCATACAGTACTTTTATTCCTAGTTTTTTAAGGAATCTGCAAACTAAAATTTTCATCCCTGGCAACAGGAAAAAAATTTTTTTTATATCCCAGGCAAATGCTCAAGGACCTAAATGTTATCAAAATGCAAAGGCATCTCCTCCTCAATTAACTTTTATGAAATTCAAGGGCAAGTGGTAGTGGCAAAGTTTTAATTGATGTATTGATTGCAGATTTTATGGCAGTAGTTGTGTGGAATTCATAAAGCGATGGCTTAAGTGGCAGAAACAAACGTAAATCAGGCCTGCCCTGTTCTACTTTCAGGTAATTGATAAAATTTCCATTGCTTTCTGTAATTAAAGTAACAGCCTAAATTAATTGATGGCTTCCTCTTTCTTCTGCCCAACATAGAAAATGTCAGTAGGTGGACTTCAGTTAATAGAAGGTGCTGGAACAGGTCATTGTGCTACTGATAACATTGGTTTAATGAACCATGCCCTTCTTTCTCTCTTTTCAGTAACTCACACCTTCCTGATGACCTCTGAGAGGCTTTCTCTAATGTTTTCTGGAGGGATCGCTTAGAATAATAAACAGTACTGGGACGAGGCCAGTGAATTTTGTCTTTGGACAAAATCTAAAGAAGCACAAAGAAACTCAATCATCAAGGACTTCCCTGGTGGGTCCAATAGTTAAGACTCCTTGCTCCCAATGCAGGAGTCCTGGGTTCTATCCCCAGTCAGGGAACTAAATCCCACATACCACAACTAAAATTTCGCATGCTGCAGTTGAGACCCAGCGCAGCCAAATTAATAAACATTAAAAGCAAAACAAAACTCAATCATCAAGATAAATAACATTTTAAAGCAATAGTTTGTTGTTTTTTTTTTTTTAAGCAATGAATGGGAAAAGATCCAAGATCAGCAAAATATCAAAAATTTCCATAAAAACAAGATGACTATTATTCAGTTTTCTTTCCGTGTAGGATCCAATATGGCACAGCCAAGCATTCTTTATTTAAATTTTGAGTCTGTTTATCACCAATTCATTAATAATCATTTAATATTTTTCTTAATTGCATGAAAATATGATCGATCCTAATTACTGAGTTTTTTGGTGCTCTGTCCCTGTTACATTTTTAAGCCCAAGGTGAGTCCTAGTTCCAGCCCTGAAATAAAGGATAATACTTATAATGGTAATAATCAGTCATTTTTGAGCACCTACTAGATGTTCAGTCGTGTCTGATTCTTTGGGACTCCATGGACTGTAGCCTGCCAGGCTCCTCTGTTCATGGGATTCTTCAGGCAAGAATACTGCATTGGGTGGCCCTGCCCTCCTCCAGAGGACCTTCCCTACCTAGGTATTGAGTCTGCGTCTCTTACATCTCCTGCATTGGCTTGTGGGTTCTTTACCATTAGTGCCACCTAAGCCCTTCATATGAACATTCTCACTTTACAGGAAATCTATGCTCTAGGTGTGATTATTATGCCCCCTTCTCACATGAGAAAAATTTAGACTTCAAGAGATTGAAGAACTTGGCTGTGGTCATTCAGCTGGATCAGGGATGAACCAGTCTGACGGAATCCTGAGTTTTCCATCTTTCCAACTCTAAACTTACACACCAGAGATTCCTTGTTCTGTTCCTGGAAAAGTCTGAGCAGAGAGAGGTCAGATGGACCTTCTAGACAGCTCTCCATCTTCACCATTCAAGCTCTGAGGTCGGGCTCTCTCCTTTCCATCCCAAGATCCCTGGAGAGTCCTTTTTTCTCTGTCTGTTCTTTGGCAGAACTGTTCTTTGAAAAGTCAGATAGTCAATATTTCCATCCTCGTGGCTTATGAGTCTCCATTGCAACTACTCTGTTTGGTCCCCATAGCTTGAAAGTAGCCATGGGCAATACGTAAATGAATGGGTGTGACCGGGTTCCCATAACAGTTAATTTACAGAAACGGTCTTTGTGCCAGATGGCCCGGAGGGCCATATTTTATCACCTCCTTCATCAGGCCATCATTCTCCTCTGATACGGCAGGGCCCGGGGCAGCTGGCTGCTGGGGTGGAGGTAAAAGGAGACTTCCTTTTGAAGTGAACTCTTGTGTATCTCTTTTGCCTTTTGTACCATTTAATCACATTTTAAAACAAATAATGTTAGGTAGGCACAGAAAGAGAATCCCCTTCTCCTGATCCATAGTAAAGTAAGATCCGTGCATACATTCAGTCTAGATACAACTCATTGACCTAGTTTTGCACTCACAATAAACAATAAAGAAACATCTGGATTTGGAGCCCTGATTTTGGAGCTTTGATCTTCTCTAGGGCTTCCCTGGTGGCTCAGATGGTAAAGAATCTGCCTGTCATACAGGAGACACAGGTTCAGTTCCTGGGTCAGGAAGATACCCTGGAGGAGGAAAGGACAACCCGCTGTAAAATTCTTGCCTGGGAAGTCCCATGTAAAGTCACAGGCCACTTGGTTGTTACTGTTGTGTCCATTTTTTACCTTTCTTTTTTTTTTTTACCAGTTTCAAGAAAATTCTTAAAACACACTAGTTGAACACCCTCAGTTGTTCACAGGGAAAACTCAGCAAAGGAGAAGCCACGATTCAGGCAACTGCTCTCCCAGCGCTTTGCTTATTAATCTCCATGCAGACGAGGGCTTTTGTCTTTTTCAGACGGGGGTCTCACTTCTGCAATAGGCTGCCAGTTGCCAAAAAAAAAAACTACCATCCGTTGGTGTGCCCCTAAACATCTTATTTGTCTTGATATTTCTTGCACAGAAATACATGTGGCAGATAAGGGATCACTGGAGAATGGTTTGCTTTGTGTCAGACAAATATTAAAACAATAAACTACGTTGCCCTGGGATCCTCCTGCATGCACAGCCAGGGAACAAGGCTGAGATGAGATGTTTCTGAAAGACAGGGAGGTAGTCATGCCGGGGGAATTCCCTGAAACCCCAGGTCCTGTGGTAGCACTGACAGTATTTTTTCTTATGCGCATCCACACACAGCCTGGTCTAGAGCCCACATGAAAGCCCTTGAGCATGACTGTGTTCTCCTTCCCCTAGCCCTGAGCAGAGGCCAGAGGCTCCTTGTTGATTATTTCTTTTATATATAGCGGTGAAAGTGAAAGTGTTAGTCACTCAGTCATGTCCAACTCTTTGTGACCCCATGGACTGTACCTCGCCATGCTCTTCTCTCCATGGAATTCTCCAGACAAGAATACTGGAGTGGGTAGCCATTCCCTTCTCCAGGGGATCTTCCCGACGCAGGGATCAAACACAGGTCCCCTGCATTGCAGGCAGGTTCTTTACCCTCTGAGCCACCAGGGAAACCCTGTATAGAAGTGTGTATTTATTAATCCCAAATCCCACCTTGCCACTTTGGTAGCTGAAAGTTTATTTTCTACGTCTGTACATCTGTTTCTGTTTTGTAAATAAATTCATTTACATTTTTTTTTTTGATTTCACATATAAATGAGATCATATGATCTTTGTCTTTCTCTAATGTGGATTTAAAATGGGAAAAAAAAATTAATACTGAGTTCAGAGCTGGGATCTTGTTTGATTCCTGGAAAGTAAAGTGGAGCAGCCTGATACACTGGTGCAGGTGTTTGTGGCTTTGTAAGGGAAGCCAAGCCCTCCCAGTCTGCAGAGCTGGGAGTGAACAGCTTAGGAGGGAAGTAAGAACCCCGAGGGGAGCTTCCCAGGTGGCGCTAGTAGCAATGAACCCTCCTGCCAGTGCAGGTAAATGTAAGAGATATGGGTTCGATCCCTGGGTCAAGAAGAGCCCCTGGATGAGGGCATGGCAACCCACTGTAGTAGTCTTGCTTGGAGAATCCCATAGACAGAGGAGCCTGACAGGCTACATACCAGGGGGTCGCAGAGCATCAAACACACTGAGCCACTAAACAACAAGGACCACCAAGGACCCTCAAGACCTGCAGTGGGATGCTTGGTGTTTCTTGCATAGAATGTGTCCAACCTCAGAGAGGTGGTCCCCTCCTTCCCTTGAGGGATTTCTCTTCAAAAGCAGATTTCCCCACACATGGTAAAGATGCAGGAAAGGAAACCAAACCTGGCATAGTTCCTTTAAATACAGTTGTTTTAACACTTGCTTCATGAAGAACTCCAAAACACCATTGTCTGAAATCATGTTTTCACTCATGTAAAAGCAGTGACCTGCCAAGAGCTTTTTATTGCTACTGGAGAACTTGGTGTTGCATGTGTGCTAAGCCACTTTGACCCCATGGACTGTAACCCTACAGGCTTCTCAGTCCATGGAATTCTCCAGATGAATACTGGAGTGGGTTGCCATTTCCTCCTCCAGGGGATCTTCCCGACCCAGGGATCAAACCCGTGTCTCCGAAACCGTGTCTTCTGGGTCTCCTGCTTTGCAGGTGAATTCTTTACTGCTGAGCCACTGGGGAAGCCCAAATACCTGCTTACCTGTGAGCATTAAGTGACATCCTTATTTCAATGGCACCCCCCTCCAGTACTCTTGCCTGGAAAATCCCTTGGGCAGAGGAGCCTGGTAGGCTGCAGTTCATGGGGTTGCTAAGAGTCGGACACGACTGAGCAACTTCACTTTCACTTTTCACTTTCATGCATTGGAGAAGGAAATGGCAACCCACTCCAGTGTTCTTGCCTGGAGAGTCCCAGGAACGGGAGAGCCTGGTGGGCTGCTGTCTATGGGGCCTCACAGAGTCGGACACGACTGAAGTGACTTAGCAGCAGCAGTAGCAGTTGTTTTAAAAGTTTTCAGGCTGCTTGAGGCATTGTAGCTCCTCAAACAAATGGCTCTTCTTTCCTTTTCTTTCTTAGATGTGATCTTTTCGAGGTGATTTTGAAAATTCACCAACAAAGCTGGCTTGGAAGGTTTATGCTAATCTAGTGCTTGGACAACTGGACCATGTCTGAATGGCCCTCCTTCGATCTGGTCTAGGTGGGCATGTTGGGGAGGTCTCCAGCTGGGAAATCAGACAGGTGATTCCAGGCCAGAAAGCACCTGTAAACCTCTGGGTTTGTTTGGGGATGTTGCCTAGAGGATCAGGACTCAGTTTTCATGTCTGGAGCAGGTTCTCAAAATCAGCTGGGGTTTGACATCACAGTGATGGCTGGCAGTGAAATGAACTATGCTTTTGCATTGCATTTCCATCCCGTGAGTCCCCATCAACTCCCATCTAGGGCCTCACGTTCATGGAGCCGCAGCAGCCCCAAAGAACCATGGGAAATTCAGCCCAGCATAAGGGAGCTCATTTATCTCACTTGCCCCTCTTCCTACCTGGAGAGGCAATTCACCGAGCTTGCTGTTTCAGCCAGCTGTTAGCTAGATCATGAATGATTTAACAATTGAGCCTTTACTGTGTATATTCACTCGATAAAGTAATTATTTATATAAATTATTAGCTTTTTTTTTTCACTCCACGGCTGCCTGCAAAAAGCTACATTGACACCAATACAGGTTTTGTCAGAGGAATAGATGCTGGTAAATTGCTTTATCCGAGTTACAGTAGGTCTCAGCATCTCAGGTCTTTGTCTCCCCTGCTTCCTTCTAAGGACAGAAAGCACTTTTGCAGATGCCTTCTGAGGTCCTGCCGAGTCAAACAGTCCAAGATGGAGATGCATTCTTGTTTTGTTTTGTTTTGTTTTCACTGAATTAAATGTTACAGAAACCCTGCCCAGGGGGCTGATGTCAATATATATAAGTAGATGGAACACAAAAAGGTTTTTAGCACAGAAAAAGCTTCTCACTGCACATTTTAGCAGACTTGGCCCTCCCCACATGTCTGTTGGATTAATCTGCCCATTTGTAAGCTGGGAGAAAAGAGACGACCAGCCCCTTACTTCAGGGGGTAAGCAGGAATTAGGGGGTAATTAGATCATATCCAAGGCTGCTGTCCTCATTCAAAATCCTAAGTGTTGAAAGAATATTCAGGTGTGTGAGCATTGTGGGATTGTGGGGAGGTTTGTTGAGACTTCTTAAATTTGTTAAGTTCAGAAACATGTTTGCTTTGGGACACCAAACTCACTGCTCAGAATGCATCCCTGTATTGGCATTACATGCTTTACTGTATATTTTTTACCTAGATGACTCATTTCTTTCCAAGGAAGAGACTATTTCTAACCAAGCTGTGAGTCAAGTGACATTCAAGAAAGTGAGTCGCTCAGTAGTGTCTGACTCTTTGCGACCCCATGGACGATACAGTCCATGGAATTCTCCAGGCCAGAATACTGGAGTGGGAAGCCTTTCCCTTCTCCAGGGGATCTTCCCAACCTAGGGATCAAACCCAGGTCTTCTGCATTGCAGGTGGATTCTTTACCATCTGAGTCACAAGGGAAGCCCAAGAATACTGGAGTGGGTAGCCTATCCCTTCTCCAGTGGATCTTCCTGACCCAGGGATCAAACCAGGGTCTCCTCCATTGCAGATAGATTCTTTACCAACTGAGCTATGAGGGAAGCCCAAACATAAATACAGAATGGAAGAAATGTCACCTGCCCCCCTCTTTTCCATGCCCTGGCCTGCAGCAAGGTCCCAGGGAGGCTTGTAGACAGATTCCCCTGCAAATTAATTCAGTGCATGATGAATCAGGGCTGGTTCTCTTGGATGTGTTATGGATTAAGGGAGGTCATGGAGCAGCTTGTCCAGACAATAGGAGGGAAGTGAAAACTGACAGCCTGGAGGCAGCTTAGGGGGGCTTCCCAGGTGGCGCTAGTGGTAAAGACCCTGCCTGCCAGTGCTGGAGATGCAGGAGACATGGGTTCAGTCCCTGGATGGGGAAGATCTCCTTGAGGCGGGCATGGCAATCCACTCCAGTATTCTTGCCTGGGAAATTCCATGGACAGAGGACCCTGGCGGGCTACAGTCCATGGGACTGGAAAGAATCAGGCACGACTGAAGTGACTTAGCATGCACACATGCAAGCTGTACATGCAGAAAGTGGAAGTGGAAAGGTTTTGCCTAAAACTGACAAAGGATTCCCTTTGTTCCAGTGCCTCCTGCAATAAATAAGATGTCAGGGTCTGGTGTCAAGTTGTCTGGTTCAGATCACTGGAGAGTTTCTGAGCTGCTCTCTGTCTACCTTTCCTCCCCAGGAAAGTGAAGATTACAGTTAAGACCTGATTCGTGTGGTTCTGTGAAGAGTTTTGTGAGTTCATCTGTGGGTCTGGCCATTAGCAAGTGTTAGTGACTAGTAGCTGTTTACTGTATGTTTCATCATATAGTAAAATCTCATCTATCTGATCATGGAGTCCGAGAGGATGGAATTATGCCAACCATAATCGCCACTTTTAACGATTCCAGTTATCACTGCCTGAACTTTGAGACACGTGAGGTCCAGAGTCTCTCATCACTGATGTCCTCATTAAATTTCTCTTAAAATAGACATCCTTCCAAAGCAGCAACTCTCACAAGGTCAAGGACTGTCACTCCGTAACAGAACTGCTATGGCAGTCTGAGTTTATCTGATGATATAATCAATAAACATCTCAGCGTGTACCTGGGGCCAGGTCATCCTCTGGGTACTAGAGACACAGTCTGGACAAAGATAAAGTCCTCAGGACACCTCAAGAGAGAGCTCGATAAGGAGAGTGCAATCATATGAAATGGTAGGAAGGAGATGGTAGGTGAAGAGGGAAAAAGGAGTGGTATGGTGGTGGCCGTGCTGGCATCAAGAAATGTGGGGTAAAATTGAGAGGAAAAACCTTTGAAGGAGGAGGTGATGTTGGAACCAAGAATTAGATTAGGGAGTCGACGTTTAGAGACTGGACAAAGACGAGAGTCTTTATCAGTAAGACGCGGTGGTCAGAGGACGCTGGAGGAAATGAGGTCTGTCAGTCTCCGACAGTGACGATTTAGGTCAATAAATCCATCTTTGGCAATCAAGCCAGCACAATATCCCCATCATTTTTTTTTTCCTTTCAAAAATGTAATCTCTCTCCAAGTTCTTGCCAGTTCTTTCCACACATCTTCCTTGGACCTGTAACGGCCTAGAAACTTCTGGCTAATTTGGATTTGACTAAAACTTTTGTACCATGACGTTATGTAAAGAGATTCAATTATGTGCGCAATGTTTTGTGAGTAACTGCCGCCCATAAAAAGTTAATTAATCAGGGCTGTGTCAATTTCCTTGTGCCATGTCAATTTGCTGCCAGGTAATTAATCACTAATCACCCACCAAACAGCAGGCGGGGGTGGGGGGGGGCATCCTCAAGCCATTTATTGTCTTTCTCCAAATAAACGGCACGTGCAGCCAGCAAGAAACACATCTTGCCTTTCATAATATTTTTATCGACACTTTTGCAAGTTGTAATAGACTGCACCAACAAGCAGCTGCAGTTCAATGGAATATGAATATTAAAGAAACAAATGAGCGGAGATTTATAGGACATTGCGTTTCTGTTATGTCAGTTTTGAGATTAAACCAAGCAAATGAACAGTGAAAAATTACTCTTCCATGTGGAGAATGGTGATTAGACTTGTACATTAATTAGAAATTTTTGTTTTCCTATTCAATGCATTTCAAATGAGGATGTCCTGTAAGAAACTGTTTGTCCAAAACGTAGATTTATTCACTTCTAAACAGCAGTGTTTAATATCAACATGCATTTTAAAATGAAACAAGAGCCGATCCCAAATGTGACTTTCAGGGATGAATAGACGTGCGTATGAAAACCAGAGAGTCCAACAAATTAAGTGGCCATTTTGGTCTTTTTGTCAATGACTGCCTGAATGTAAGACTCCCTTCTTACTCCTAAACCTGGAAATGACTGAATTTTAACAAAATAGAAAGCCTTTCCATTTTTATTTTGACCTAGAACCAAATATGATCCATCATATTAAGTTTTCCATTTAGTCTTATTTAAAGACAGTGATCTCACTGTGTATACATTCTGTGTTACAAACCAATTTGATGTATCTTTCTTTGAGATCTGTCCTGCAAATTGCGCAAACGTTTTTTTGCCATGTGGAAAAGAAGTCATCAGGTTTTTATGTGGGCTTTTTTGGAGGATGCATTGTGATGTTTATCACACAGTGCTCTGCCTGTGAAATTGAGCTATCGCTGGTTGTTTATTTCACCTCGGATGTTACCTATTATGCCACTTCTTAATTTATGGTCCAGCTCATGGAACGGGAGTTCCCTCGAGGGGAATCCTGCAGAACCGTGAACCTGCTGTTGAAACCGCATCTGTACCCCCAGAATTGTGTAAGTGAATATTTCCTACCGTAAATTACCCGCGGAACAATTCAACCCCCAAATGAGCATGAACGTCTCTGTCTTAAAACATTTCAGGGGTGGGGGAGGAGGAAGGTGGCATTCACACAGCAAAGAAAAGGAAGAACAGACAAAGAGAGAGCTTCCCCCACCCCCATCCATCCTAAACAGCACACCTTTTCAGGGCATCTGGCAACCTCATGCAAATTCAAACCCATGCACAAATGCAAAGAATAATTGCCCGTTAAAGCAGTTGTATATTTTTATGGTTTTGATGCAGAGTCTGCCCCCCTGTCGGGTTTTGCATCTGCTGTTCTTCCATTTCTCCCAGAGCTCTAAAACTTTAATATGCAGTTTATAACCCTCAAGTATTTTCCATGGGTTTTGTTGTGTTCCTTCTCTTGGGATTTCCGGGCTTGCTGAGATGATCTCATTTGTGTTTATTTTCGAAGGTAAGCACCACATTCGTAAAAGAGACAGAGGGAAGGGATCACGCGTTCGTCACTGTAAATACATTGAACTCCGAGCTCCTCGGAGGTGGGAGGTGGGGGCCTCTGTCTTGCGGGGGAGATAGGCAATAAGCAGTTGACACTTTGGTAAATGGCCCATTTGTCTGGTTGATACACCCACACATCTTCCCTTTAAAAATGTTGATTTGCCTTGATACTTGAGCACATCACAGCATGCCTCTGGTTACGTCCCTGAAGTTTCCGTTTCATTGAGTTCAGCGGTGGAGAACTCCTTATTCCTGAGAGCTGAGACGGCTGCTCTGCTAACCTCGTCCCTCTCTGCTCTGGATATAAATCTAGCTGAAGGTTGGGAGTGGGTGGGCTGCGGATGTCGAGGTGTCAACAAGATGTGCAATTGGCATTTGCTCCAGAAGCTCAGGCCTGTTTTCTTGGAGAGAAACTCATTTTTAGCTTATGAGCTAAATCCAATTTTCATTGCAGTGATACCAGATTTTTCACTTTGATTCATGCTGGAGCAGGTTAAAGAGAGAACGTTTCCAGTATAATGAACCTGTGCCTTTTTTCCCCCTCCCTTGTCTCCCTCATGCCAAGAACTAAGGATTTATTTGGTACCCACGAAGCAGCCTGAATACTTTCCATTGTTTGCCATTGATGGTCTGTTTACATGCTTATTAACTTGAAGTTCAACTAGGAAAAAAAAAAAAATCAAACTCCAGCGTTGGGGTTCAGAAATGCCTCTAATTTGGTGTCTTTTCTTTCAAACATTGTTCTTTAATTAACAAAGAGGCATTTACAAATATTGGACAGGGTGACAGGTGAATGACTTTTATTAGCATCGATTTACTGTTTCGGTAGTGGAGAGGACATTGTGCGTTTCCCCTTGGCCTTTTGCATTGGATTTATTAAACACGTATTGCCCACTTCCTGCGTCCAAACTCCTGAACTGGGGTATTGATAGATGACATAACTTTCAACAAGAGAGACAAGTCATGCTGCAATGTAAACGCATAATTAAGATGTCTTCTTGTTACCAAACCCAAGTTCATGTGACCACAGCATAGTGAGACCAAATAATACCTAAATGTCAGAGCTTGGGTGCAGGAAAGGTTTATTGGCCTGCAGGATGATGCAAGGAGAAGGGTGACTCAAAACACCTCGAATTCTCTAAAGTGCTTCAGCAAAGCATTTTTAAAGGCAAGGTGAGGGAGGTGCTTGGTCGGTTGTTGCAAGCTTCTTGATGTCAGAATCCTTTGTTCTTGTAACTCTCTGTGTAGGTCTGATCACTATATTCCTGTAAACCTCCAACAAGACAAATGTTACTCTCTGTTTTGCAACTTTTTATCTCCAAATGAATGGGAAAGTGTTATTCCTTTAAAGATGAGAGTCTTGAGAATGGGCAATCCCCTGTATTTTAGGCTATAGGCAACATATAGGAAAGTCTGAGGCTCAGTGGGTAAGAGAATCTGCTTGCAGTGGAGGAAACACAGGATTTGAGTTCAATCCCTGGGTCTGGAAGATCCCCTGGAGGAGGAAATGGCAACCCATTCCAATATTCTTGCCTGGGAAATCCCATGGACAGAGAGGAGCCTGGTAGGCGGCAGTTCATGGAGTCACAAAGAGTCAGACACAACTGAGCGACAGCACAGCACATTACATTCTTTTTACATGGTTCAAGGACAAAGCCATTTTGGTTTTGTTTAACCTATATCCTAATCACCTAAGTATACACTTCACATATGCAGTTAACCATGCTCTATAAGCCAGCAGACCCGGTAGGCAAGTAAAAATAAATAGATCAGCTCCTACCATCCCACCAGAGTCTAAAGGAAGCTTGACAAACAGTTGTGCTGTTTTGACCTTGAATTTGACCATTTGTCTTGGTTGCAAGACAAGAGAGCCACACTGTCCTGAGCCAGCCATGGGGGAATGTCCTCTCACGGAGACAGGAAGAAACACAGAAGGCACAGCTGTCAGTCAAGCAAGGTAGGGATTATAAGGATTGCTATTTTCCAGTGTTCCTTGTTGCACACATTCATTGCATAAAGACTGAGATTTGCTGGGTTGCTAGGGAGCTCCATGTGGGGCTGTGTGCAAGAAGGAATGTGACCAAATACTTTTTACTGACCAGATGGGTACCACCTGTCTGGGGGTGGAGGGAGTTTGAGCTCAGCTTCTCTGAGAACAAGAAACCAATCTCCAAACCCTAATGCTGTGCAGCAATAAAGGTGAATTTAAGTGAATGAGGATGGGCAATAATTCCCAGTGCAGAGCATTTACCCAAATCATTTCCCTTTTCATCAGAATCACACATATTCCAAGTCTGGTTGCTATTTTTGGGTCAGGATAGCATCTTCTGAGTACGGATGTAGCAGTTTTTATAAAGATGATTGAGATCTCATATATTATTTGTACACTGTTTCTGCAAATCTTGGGCAGCATGCTTTTTTATAAAGGACAGGGTTATGTCCTTTTAAAGGAGACTAACATGGGTTCATCATCAAAGCATGTCCAGGCATGGTATTAGGTAGCTGATACCTTGCTGTGCTAGGCAATTAAAAAACATTGCCTGCATGGAGCTTGCGTTTTAACTATGGTGAGAGTATTTTTTTCCCTTCATATCTGTGATCCAAGTTACTTGATTGCTAGTACGCCCAGGAAGATTTGGGGTAGGCTTCTTCGGAAGGAGATTACAAAATACAAGGGAGGGAGGAAGGAATGGATGCCTAATCCATTCTGTGTGCCTTGACACCGAATTCAATCTCAGAGAGTTTTGGATGAAATAGAAAAGAATAGCTTTGTTGCTTTGTCAGGCAAAGAGGGCCACAGCAGGCTACTGCCTTCAAAACTGTGTGTCCTGACCCAGAGGGGGTGGTGAGGAGTTTTATGGTAATGGTTCAAAGAGGAGGAAAGCCTGACTAGCTCCTGGACATTCTTCTGATTGGTTGGTGGTGAAGCAAGTGGAAGTTAGCATCACCAATCTTCTATTTCCAACTGGTCTGGGGTTTGTGTGCTGGTGGGCAGCATGCAGTTAACTTCTCCCACCTGGTGGGGGTTTCAGAATCTGCAAAACAACTCAAGGATATTTTTATGTGTATCCCTTAAGGAGGAGCCGAGACCCTACCCCGCAAGGCTGCACCGCTGTTTCTTGGCTGCTGCTGCTGCTTTTCTGCATCCCCTCCCTTCCCTAATTAGCAACTGTTTGAACCTGCCTGTTGGAACTCAGGGAAAGTCTTCGAGGATGAATGAAGCCGATTTCCTGTAATCAAGGAACAGGAAACACAGAAAGGCTTTTGTGCCCAGGAGCCCCACTGGGTCCTGTTTGGTTTCAGGAATGCGGGAGGGAGGGAGAGAAGAGGGGAAGAGAAGGGAATATTCATCAATGACAGTGATTAACTAGAGACTTCATGAAGAGACCCCCTGGCCAGCTCTAGATGGCAACAAGAAGGGATAGCTGAGCAGACATCCATCTGGGAGACTTACATGCCTGTCCTGTAACAGGAAGCCCCTGTTACAATTTGTTGTGGTTGTTCAGTCGCTAAGTCATGTCCGACTCTTTGCAACCCCATGGACTGCAAGCTCCCGTGTCCTTCACTGTCTCCTGGAGTTTGCTCAAATTCATTCCTGAATATTCACTGGAAGGACTGATGCTAAAGCTGAAGCTCCAACAATTTGGCACCTGATGCGAATAACTGACTCATTAGAAAAGGCCTTGATGCTGGGAAAGATTGAAGGCAGGAGAAGGGGACAACAGAGGATGAGATGGTTGGATGGCATCACTGACTCGATGGACATGAGTTTGAGCAAGCTCCGGGAGATGGTGAAGGACAGAGAAGCCTGGCATGCTGCAGTCCATGGGGTCGCAAAGAGTCAGACAGGACTGAGTGACTGAACAATGACAACATGTCCATTGAGTTGGTGATGCCATCCAACCATTTCACCCTCTGCTGCCCCTTCTCCCTTTGCCTTCAATTTTTTCCTGCATCAGGGTCTTTTCCATTGAGTCAGCTCTTCGCATCAGGTGGCTCCTTATCTTACCTGAGGACACTTGGCCTCCCAGGAAGTTGATGTGCAGTCCTTCCCTTGCTCCTTTAACAACCAGAATCTCTTTAATGCGCCCTGCTTGGAGCAGCCCAAAGAGCTTAGTACGAAGACCTGCAAATCCCTTATCCTGCATTGAGAAGGCTATTTTCTCCCTGCAGCAAAGGGGGTACACAGCGGCATCCTGGCTTTCCTCTTCTAGCAGCTTGCGTTCTCCTTGCTCTACTGCCGAGCTTCTGTTTCATGTTCTATCTCAACATCTAAATCCTCCAAGAATTATTGTAAAACCTGCTTGTCGCTGAGAGGGATCTTGTCTGGCTCACTCCGTGCCGCAGCCAACGATAATGAATGGGTCAGCATAATTACTGCGTTTCCTCACACAGGCAACCAGCTGCTCTGCCAGATTGTGAATTTTTCATTTGCTTTATTTCAAAATCCAGGGTGTTCCTCTGCAAACTTAATATTGGAACTTGGCAAGATTGCGTTGGAATCAAAGGCTCGCTCGCTCCTTTTCTCCCCAGTGTTGAAGCCAACATCTCCTATCTCACAACTCTTGGCCTTTTAGGATATTAGGATTGCCCCGCTGTCCCCACTGAGGTTGATACCTCTTTGCAATTTCAAGAATAGTAGTTGGGCTTCCCAGGAGGCACAGTGGTACAGAATCCACCTGCCAGTACAAGAGATGTAGCAGACGCGGGTTCTGTCTCTGGGTCGGGAAAGATCCCCTGGAGGAGGAAATGGCAGCCCACTGCAGTATTCTTGCCTGGAGAATCCCATGGACAGAGGAGCCTGGAGGGCTACAGTCCATGGGGTCGCAAAGAGTCACACTCAACTGGGCACAGCTGAAACACCAGCTAAGAAACATGGATGCTGAGGGGCTGGCAAGCTGAGAGTGAAGTACTGCTATATAATTTGTCTTGACTGACAATTTTTTTAAAAGGTTAAGAAATAACCTAGATGGTCTTCTGGGTTATAAAGGACATAAATAGAGAGATAAAATCATTCTGGCTTGGTTCTACCATCCTAGCATTTTGCTAGCATCATCAGAGAAGGATACGGTAGAATCCAAGAAACAGGCTGGCTGTTGGCTGTTCAGGAACACACGAAGAATTCCAGATGGTAGTCAGTCTGTCTTCAACTTCCAGGTCAAGACTTATAGTCCAGTCTGTGCAATCCCATGAATATAGGATCGGGAATAACTGCTGTGGGAAATCCCACTTCCTTCCCTCCCCAGCCTCCTGCCACCGACATGCAGCTACAAACCCACTGTCCAAGAACTCTGGGAGTGAGGGGAGCTGATGGAGTGAAGGGCTTCTACTCTTTTTATTTATTTATTTTTCTTTCTACTGAAGTGTTGATTTACAATATTGTGGTAATTTATGCTGTACAGCAAAGTTATTCAGTTACACACATATTCTTTTTCATATATTGTACAGATTTTTTTTCTCTTTCCTTTTATGTTTTTAAACTATGAAAGCATGATAACACAATTAAAGAGACTTGGAAAATACAGAACAAAATTAGTTCCACTATATGTTACAATTATTTTTTAAAGTAGATAAATTAATATTTTTAATTGGAGTTTCCGTATCAAACTCAAAAATTGATAGAATGAATAGAGAAAAGAATAGAAGGATACAGTAGACCAGAAAAGCACCATGAACCAATTCAACATAATGAAGATTTATACAATTGTCACACAACAGCAGGATACAAATTCTATTCAAGTTCCCATAGACTATAAACTAGGAGACACTGGAACATATCCAGGGACATAAAACAAGGTGCAAAAAAATTTCATGGTCTAAAGTAAAGTCCTACAGAGTCTGCTTTCTGATATTCTTTAAAATTTTTTTTTTCCATTATGACTTATCCCAGGATACGGAATATATCTCCCCGTGCTATGCAGTAGGACCTTGGTGTTTATTCATTCTGTATATAAAACCTTACATCTCCTAACTCCCACCTCCCTGTCCATCCTTTTCTGAACCCCTTCCCCCTGTCTGTTCCGTTCTCTATGTGGAGGGCTTCTGCTCTTCAACATGATGGCAGGGAGGAAGGCTATTTGGATGTAGACGGAGGCAACTTTAAGATAATATGACACACAGCAGGAATTCGGCAAAATACATAGTCTGGGAGAAGGCAGCTTGGATGTGTTGCCTTGCCTCTGGGAAAGAGCCTCCTGGGCTGAGGCCTCTCTGAGCCTTTATCTTCCTATCAGACCAAGAGAAGCTGGGTCCTTCCCAGCCTTGCACGTTGCTACCAACACTGTCTAAAATCCCAAGAGAGACGGAACAGGGGAGACAGGGCTGTGGACACGAGGAAACCCACCCTGGTTCTTATTCATTCCACCCATCTCCCTCTCTAACAGGAGATACTTCAAGCTCCTGTTAGGCAAACAGGGTGAAAGGAGAGAAAGGATCAAGGAGAGAATGGATAGTATATTAGTCATTTGGTTGGACCACATCCCAGGGTTTCATTCACTGGTCTTCAAGTCATCCAGAATCAACTATGTCAATATCTAGAACCTACTGTAGACAAAATCAGGGGGCTTCTGCTGACATGGGGGGGTAATGCACGGGGAAATGCAAGGATGAATGGGATACGATGGGGGCCCTCAAGAAGCTGGCTGATGAATAGAAGAGGTAAACATAATAAATATGTGATTTTCTTCTCCAGACCAGTACCCAGAGGCTGGGTATTCTCTGAACTAGAGTTCCTGGAGAAATGAAGTCTGGGGTTGCTGCGTTAATGGTGTTAATGCACTTCCCTTGGGTTTCCCAGGTGGCGCTAGTGAGAAAGAGCCCTCCTGAGAATACAGGAGATGTAAGAGGTGTGGGTTTGATCCTTGGATTGGGAAGACCCCCCTGTAGAAGGAAATTCAACTACTCCAGGATTCTTGCCTGGGAAGTCCCATGGACAGAGGAGCCTGGCAGGCTATAGTTGAAAAGGGTCGGACACAGCTGAAGTGACTTGGCACGCATGCACACACTTCCTTTACCTTAGGACTTTCTGAGCCTCTAATATATGAATAGATCTCCTGGGACAGTGGCCTTCCAAATGTATTTTCTTGAAAGAGCATCCCCTCCGTGGGATTCACTGCGGGTAACAGTGCCTGCTGAGAGTGGGATGGGACGGGCATGACCAGCATGGTGAGAGCCTATGATTCAGGGACTAGAAAGACCAGCAAGGTAGGGTGATGTCGTCAGGGTTTCATTGGCCTGATTCATTAGGATTTGCAGACATCCTGGGAGGAAGGGCATCCCAGGCAGAGGAAGCTGTGTTACTTATCATGGGTCTCGAGCATCAGGCTTACTTTCCCTCCTGACTCTTGACCAAGTCACTTGGCTCAGAAAATTTCCGCACCACCAGCCCTGGGAAGATAACCCTGCCCACACTTTCTCTCTCAGAGTTGAGTCCTCATTCTTCTTTGTAGTTATGGTTGTTGTATAAATGGTTTTACAAGCTATATAAATGGATAGGAGGCTGATGGGATCTTAGTAGTGATTTGTCCATAGGAGTATGAGGGGTCTGTACCGTCTGATGCATACACTTGTCTGTAGGTACAGTGCATTTCAATTAAAACATTTTAACCAGCAATATAGGTTCGTAAGGACTCCCCCCGTGGCCCAGCAGTAAAGAATCCACCTGCCAATGCAAGACCACAGGAGACTTGGGTTCTATCCCTCAACTGGGAAGATCCCCTGGAGAAGGAAATGGCAACTATTCCAGTATTCTTGTGTGGCCAATCACACGGACAGAGGAGCCTGGTAGGCTATAGTCCAAGGGGTCACAAAAGAGTCAGACATGACTTATCAACTGAAGAAGAAGCAACCCTAGGTACCTAAAGGAAAATATGGGAAAAAAAGTAAAACCGGATGGAGAAAAGCTATTTTCTCATGAATTTTAGCCTCACAGATAACTACAAACACATTGAAGTATGTATGTATTTGTGTATCTAATTATATACATATGCACACATATATAAATAGGCATGTATACGTATTCCCATACACACACACACATACATGTGATATGCACACTAACACCCACGAATATTTTATATACCCATATATACATAATCAGGCTATCCTTGTGGCTCAGCTGGTAAAGAATCCACCTGCAATGCAGGAGACCTGAGTTTGATCCCTGGGTTGGCAAGATCGTCTGGAGAAGGCAAGGCTTCCCACTCCAGTATTCTGGCCTGGAGAATTCCATGGACTGAATAGTCCACAGGGTCACAAGGAGCCAGACACAACTGAGCGACTTTCAGTTCACTATCCATAATCACTTACACATGTACACGTCCTTACTCATCTGTATGTGTACACATACACCTATGCATATTGCATGCTCGCCCACATACGTATCGTACGCAATACCTATGCTGGCCAGGTATGCGTGTTAATAGATGATAGGCAGATGTGAGAACCCAGTACACACATCTTGCAGTCTACCTTTTTAAAAAGTTAAAGTTTATGCACTGAGCCTTTCCTCTGTTAGTATGAATCCTTTGTGGATGTTTGTCCTCGATATTGGTCCCAGGGATCATTGACTGCTTAGCCCATCCTCTGTGGAATCGAACCTTGGTCTCCTCCCTCCAGCCTGCCTTTAGAAGTCTGATTCCTGGAAGGAAGGGGTGCAGATGTCTGGCCCTGGCCTACGGGGAGCAGGGTCCTGGGTGTGTGTGTTGAGGGGGGACGGTTACCCCGAAGGCGGGCGCGATCTGAACCTTGTGTTCTCTCCTCTCGCCCACAGTGCCCGGCTTCCCGTATCCAGCCGCCACGGCGGCGGCCGCCTACCGAGGGGCGCACCTGCGTGGCCGTGGCCGCACCGTGTACAACACCTTCCGGGCCGCGGCGCCCCCGCCCCCGATCCCAGCCTACGGCGGGTAAGTGGGGAGCCCCCCACCGCGGGCAGGCCTCCCGCCCCAGCACGCCAGCCCTCGCCCCAATCCCTGCGTGCGATGGAGTGCATGCCCGCCTTGACCGCCCCTCCGGAACCGCCCAGCATGCAGTACAGCACCTTGCGGAGTCTTGAAAAATGAGTGTAATTTGTCTTGTCATGGTTGGTGCCTTTAAGCATTCTACATGTCACATGTTGTTATGGAAATTCTCTTTGAGACTGAATGCTGGAGAACAGAGAAATGGTTACAGCCCAAGACGTCTTTCTGATGATTGCAAACATCTGGTGATTAAGGAGGTTGGATCACATACGCCCCTTGAGTCTCTCTGTTGGGGGGACGGGGAGGGTTTAAGATGGAAAAATCAACCAGGGTGGCCTTGTCCCCCTCCCCAAAGATATCCTGTGCTTCAAGGTGTATGAACTTTTGGCCCAGAAGAGAAAATTAGGTGAGGAGGTGTACTCTTGAAGCTCAAAGAAATTGGAATTGACTCATTGCGTGGGATTTTTCCAAAATGGTTTTGCTTTCCTTTTTCCCTCTTTGAGGAGAAGTTGTTTGCAGATTAATTTGTTCCCCATGGCCCGTTTGGTCTTTCTCTGCATGGACTTTGCTGTTGCCAGGTGAATCTCAAGGAATGGTGGTGAATGCTATTTAAAAAAAGAAAATAGTACTGGTATATGGGCTGCAGTTTCAAAGTGCTACCGTTTCTGCTTTGCTATTAGGAATCTTCCTGGTACATTCTGGGTCCCTGGTGTGCTGTTAGGAATCCTTCTAGAATATTAGAATATTCTGGCCCCCTGGAGTTGGAGAGAGCAAAGTCCCTAAAGCAGCAGTCCTCACAGGACACTGGGAAAGTCTGGAGACCTTTTTGGTGGTTGTGATAGCATCTACTGGGTGGAGGCTGGGGATGCTGCTAAATATCCTACAAAGCACAGGATGGCCCCCCGTCCAGCCCCCCAACACAAAGAGTTACCAGGACCCAAGTGTGGCTTCCCCAGTGGCTCAGTGGTAAAGAATCTGCCTGCCAATGAAGAAGACTCAGGTTTGATCCCTGGGTCGGAAAGAGCCCCTGGAGGAGGGCATGGCAACTCACTCCAGGATTCTTGCCTGGAAAATCCCACAGAGGAGCTTGAAGGGCTACAATCCATGCGATCACAAAGAGCTGGACACAACTGAAATGACTGAGCACACACACACACACACACAAGGAAAATTCAGCGATACCCAGCACAGTCTGGCACAAGTCTTCTCTGGCCAAGGACTGGCTTTCTGGTCTCTAGAAAGAATCTAGTTATATTCAGGACTGTGTGAAAGGGTTAAATGCATTTTCTATAGCTCTTCAGCTTATCGGTCTTTTAGAAAACCTGAATAAGCCTAGATCATGTCTATTATGTTGATGACAAAGGGAGATGCTCTTTGTTCATTATTTATTCATATCTCACCCATTCCAGAGTAGAGCGTTTGAAGTGTTTTAAAAACAAATGCACAGAAATAAAGTTAAGGCTATTAAGAAATGAGACTCTATGAAGTCATCAGGAAGGGGAAATAAAAGCAGAGAAATAAGACAATGTCCATCATTTTTTAAATAATCATTAGACTTAGATTAATTCTGAGCTTCTTAGGGCAATTCTGAGCTTCTACTGCAAAAAAGTTGTGTGTGTGTATTTTTTTTTCTTACTGAAAAGATGGAGGATCATAGCAACCAAGAATGAATTGACCTTAAATTCTCACAGTCCTCCAAGATAATACATCTGCGTGTCCTAAGCCTTTTATATCTGACCATGCGTTGTGAGGAATCATTGATTTTATAGTGATTATCTCCAGTCCACAGTATTGAGCCCACTTTATAGATCCAGAAAGGCAGAAACAAAGATTTATCATTCCCAAGGTCACATAATGAGTAATGAAGAAAAGAAAGAATTACCCTCTGGGCTCATGTGATGACTGAAGCAAGATTCATAAGGCATACATGTAAAATTGCATGTTTATATCATATTAGTTTGTCTGAAAATCATTATCTTACCTCAGTAGATGAAAATTGTTGCTTTCGGTCTACGTACCCTTGATATCTCATTACTATACCAAACAGAAAAATAAAATAAAATTATATGGCTTATCCTCATATAAGCAATTTATTTTTAAAAATCTCTGAATAACACACCTGCTGTAAATTTGTAACTTGTAATGAACTTTCTCTTTGCTAGGAATAACCAGGCATAACTAATGAATGCCACATTTGCCAGGTAGAGACTAGGCGTCTCCAAGTGGTAAAACACATTGTTGGTGACTGCTTTGTACATGATTTCACTTTAAAATTCCAGCCATCTTCCTAATCATCTTGGTTGTAATGGTAGATTTTGCCTCTTTGCTGGCAGTATTATGGCTGGAATTCTGAAATCACACTTAGAAAGATAAAATTCTCAAGACAGGAGGACTAGAAAATTTAGAAAGGCTAGGGATGTGTATGCCCGTGTCTGCATGTTTTATTAGAGCAGAGTACTGGTCAAAAGAAGGAAATTCAGCCAGTTGCCTGGGTGTTTTGCTGGATTATAAACTGCCTGGAGTGCACTGATTATAAACTGCCTGAAGTGCATTGGTACCAAGTGAAAAAGTGTGAATTCAGCATCTTCAGTGAAGGCTCCTTTTCCTTCATTGGCTTAAGCTGAAGGAGTCCATGGTTGGGGATGAGGGGCAGAAGGAGCAGTTCATCCTCAAACGAAGACACCAAGGAGGACACAGAGCAGACCTTGGCTGGAGTGGAGAGCCTTGATGTGTGTTGACTGAAGCAAGTAGTAGAGAAGCTGCAAAACCCACGTCTCTTTCCAGGAAGTGACATCATCAGGATTCCGGTGTTCTAGAGGATGGTGTGGGTTTCCTATAGTTTTTCGTCCTTTGGTTTCCCGGTTTCTAGATTTGACTGTCTTTCTTCCAGTCTAGTTCAGTTTAACATTGCCTCTCTCAGCTCCATGAGCTGAGGATGCTAAGGCAAATGGCACCTTTGAAGGAGTTTCTTACAGGCAGGCACAGGGAACACCATAGATGCTAACAATTTTAACACATGTGGAAGTGGTAAGATAGGCTTTTGAGGGAGTGTCGTTGTTCAGTCACTCTGTCGTGTCTGACTCTTTGCGACCCCATGGACTGCAGCATGCCAGGGTTCCCCTGTCTTTCACTATCTCCCAGAGTTTGCTCAAACTCATGTCCATTGAATTGGTGATGCCATCCAACCATCTCATCCTCTGTCACCCCCTTCTTCTAAATCAATTACACTTCAATTAAAAATTTTTATAATTAAAAAAAAATTAAAACCAAAAAAGGAAAGAAAACCCAATCAGGAAAAATTCCAGTCATTTCCTAAGTTGTCCTGTTAAAATCTCATTCTGTGATTTTCCCTCACATTCAGAGATCCCCTCTTTTTGGTAAGCCACCATCTAGCAAACTGCATTTTGTGGGGAGAATTTATTATTCCCCTTGTCACCAATTGAAGACATATCTGTCATCCTAAACTTCTGTTTATTGTAAAAAATCTAATCTGAAAACACTGTTACTAAAATCTCAACCAAAAATATGTCATTTATCCTACGTCTATGTATAGCTTCCTTTTTGGGGGATGGGGAGAGTTTGGAAAACATCCACAGCACCTCCATGGCCACTTTTGTGGAACCTTGGGTGACCCTTGTAGGTATCCAACATCATGGCAGTCACCCAGGAAGATTCACTGAGGGTGCCCTGGCATTCATTCATTCCTTTTTATTGATTTGGTTTTTCCCTCCACATCCTGACATTTTCTGAAGTTCCTCCCAGAGAATAAAGAACATAGGTTCTGAAGAGCCTCATCTTCTCTTTCTCTTGTAGCTGAACAGAAAGTTATTATGACATTAATGCCTGATCATCCCTGGGGAGGGGAATTCTGCCTGGACCAGGATCACAGGAATGAGAGGAAAGCCTTAGACTGAGTTAGCTAACTCCTGATTGATTGTCAACATTAACTGAGTGAGAATGGGTGAAAAGTTAGAAAGCTAATACCTACACAGTCAATAGGATTGTTGCACTCCTATAAAGACACAAACTTCTGGGCGGATAAGATTGCCTCCTGCTCTTCTGTCTTATACTGCCCTTGGTAGCTGACTTAATCTCTGCAGGCACAATTGCCTTAGCAGCTGGGTAAAGACTCTACCTGCCTCTGAAGTGCTGGTAGAGGATGAAGTAGGGAGATGAGTGTAAGGTTACAGCTTCATCCGTTCCATCAGATGGCATGTGTTAAGTGAACTGTAGCTACTATAGTTGCTGTTGAGATAGGAATTGAATTTTATTAGCTGCCCATACTCCTCTCTTTCTCAAGGTCCCCTTTTGCTTGAGTTGACCACTCACATTTCTGCATCCATGAGTTACTTACCCCTGGGCTGTGGGAGGTGGGGGGTGGGATGGGGCGCCTGCTATTAATTGACCTCCATCCCATGTAAGCCACAGAGATGGCTTTAGACAGAGGTTCTTCAAGTGGCTAATGGAATCTGTAGATTGGAAACAAAATATTAACTAGTGAACAGTGTCAACGAGAGTTGAAGGGACCATGTCATCCATATTTCTTCTTGCATTTCATCCCAAAGTCAGTGTCAGACACCATGTCCAGTCTGTCTTCCTAGGACTCACATTGGGGAGAAATTACCCATTGGGTGATTGCCATCTGAGGGAGCCTGTAGGCTGATGCTCTGTGGATGAAGATGGCAGGTGGAGGCATCAGGGACACATACTCCAGACTCAGTACACACCAGATATTACAAGACAGCGGTTAAACCATAATCCTCTCCCCACAAAACCCCAGGAAATTGGTTTCATCAAGTTCTTGTTCTTGGTTAATTAATAAACAGCCCTTATCAAGTTCTGGGTTTCCCAGGTGGTGCTAAGGTAAAGAACCCACCTGCCAATGCAGGAGACATAAGAGAAGTGAGTGTGATCCCTGGGTCGGGAAGATCCCCTGGAAGAGGGCTTGGCAACCCACTCCAGTATTCTTGCCTGGAGAATGCTGTGGACAGAGGAGCCTGGCAGGCTACAGTCCCTGGGGTCCCAAAGAATCAGACATGACTGAATCGACTTAGCACGCACATATGTATCCAGTCCTACTGTGTAACAGGCATCTTATATGAGGATAGAAATATAAATAACCATAGGAGATTTTTAAATTATTCTCATTATTCTAAGTAAAACATCCAGCATTTTGCAATAGGTTTTCATCTTGGCTCTCAGGGTATTTTTGAGCAAGGTATTCTGCACTTTCTCAGGTCATTAATTATGACATATGTGTGGTCAGTTGCTCAGTCACGTCCGACTCTTTGTGACCACATGAGCTGTAGCTCACCAGTCTCCTCTCTCCATGCAATTTTCCAGGCAAGAATACTGAAGTATGTTGCCATTTCCTCCTCCTGGGGATCTTCCCAACCCAGGGATTGAACCCACGTCTCTTGTGGTTCCTGTCTTAGCAGGGAGATTCTTTACCACTGAGCCACCTGGGAAGCCCTGTTGTAACACATCTATGTGAAACTTCTTAGAGTTACCTCGTGAAGTATTTTGAGGAGACTATGCTCCTCTGAATGCAAAAAGATATGGTGATATCCCTGGGAGAAACTTTATACAGTTGGCCAGTACAAGAATGAAGCCCATACATAGCGCCTTAGGGGGTGCTTTCAGTTTAGGTCCTGAAGAAACCTGTGGAACTATGTGGGTGAACCTTTCTTTCTGTGAATCAACCATGCTTTCTGGTTTTAATTTATAAATGTCTCATGCTCAGATGTATTATCTGATGCTCAGGAACTTTCTCAATTAACATAAATACTAGAAACTATAGTCATCATCACCTATTCTCAGAATACTTTCCAGAATTCTCTCTAGCTGTTTGGTTTTATTTTTGGTTTTGCTGTGAGTTCTCGTTTAAATTCTCAGCCAGTTCTAAGATGTAACTTCTCACATTAAAAAGAAAGCCTCTTCATTGAGTGCATTATGAGACAAACACCATAAATGAGGAGTTTGTAAATTTGGGGGGAGAAAGTGGAATGTCACAGATGTCTTTGATAATCTAATTTAAAAAATGTATTTTTCCCTGGGAAAATGTCAGTGTCTCACACCGCACAATGCTGTACGAGTGCCAGTGAGTTTATGGACCCACCTGATATCCATTCTAGACCAGCTATGGTTTAATGCATTTGAATGCATTACAAATATTTTTTTTTTCCATTTGGAAGGGGCAGCAAGATACACCATTATTAAATAACCTTTCCTTTAAGAATATATCGGTGGATGGGATATATTACATTATTCAAACAGATTGTATAGTCTGGGTATCCCATACTTTCTTTCCTTTTCCGTAAACTAATTTTCTGTAGTGCAATCATCCCCTGCTTGCATTCATCCAAATATTTAACTACTGTTATTACCTTTCTAAGAAAATGAGATGTGCATTCGCATTACATTCTTGCAAAAGCATATTGCGGTCCCAAAGTGATTGACAAGCAATACAATTACCTTTGCATGGCTAGACCGACCGCCTCTGCATTAAAATGGGGCTGCACCTGTTCTATGCATGATGGTAGCTCTCGTTTCTTGTATGGGGCCATGGCTCATTTATCGAGAGCTCCATATTAGACATCATCCCCCACCCTCCTCTCTCTTCGTTTATGTTATTTCGAGTGCACCTGTTTAGTGAGGTTTTTAAAAATGTTTGAATACATTCTTGGAAGCCATCATGAGCCTTTGTAAGAGCTTACTTGAAACCAGTTCCTATTTAGAATAGGACCTGGGCTTCCCAGGTGGCGCTAGGGTTAAGAACCCGCCTGCTGATGCAGAGAGAATGGTTTCGAACCCTGGGTGGAGAGGATCCCCTGGAGAAGGGCATGGCACCCCACTCCAGTATTCTTGCCTGGAGAATCCCATGGACGGAGGGGCCTGGTGGGCTATGGTCCATAGCGTCGCAAAGAGTCGGAGACAACTGAAGCCACTGAGCACGCACGCGCGCTAGGAGGCTGGCCTCCAGCGTTCTCTCGAATGTCATGTAAGATGGCACATGGAGGGTGGCGCTCTGTAGGGCAATACGTTTTTTAGTCCTTGGACCAGAAGCCTCAGCTTCCCCTGGGACTTGTTAAAAATGCAAATTCTTAAACCCAACCTCCCCCTCCCTCTGCATCCAGCTCTATTGATTCAGAACCTCTGGGCTAGGCATGGAGCCCAGCCATCTGTGTTTTGATGGGCCCTCGAGGTGGTTCTGATGCTGGCTGAAGTCTGACCACTGCTGCCTGCCATAGCAATTAAAAGTTTGGGCTGTGAAGCCAATACAATACAAGCTAGGCTACAGTCCCAGCTTTGTCAATACCTAGCTCTCTCTGTCTCACTTTTCTGATGTCAGAAGAGGCTATAATAGCATTATCCATCTCATAAGGGTATTTTGAGGACTTGGTGGGGTCATGATAACTAGGTCAGACTAAAAGGACAGACACGGGGCTTCCCAGATGGCTCAGAAGTAAAGAACCTACCTGCCAATGGAGGAAACAGAAGAGACTTGGGTTCGATCCCTGGGTGGGGAAGATCCCCTAGAAAGAGAGATGGCTGCTCACTCTAGTATTCTTGACTGTGAAAATCCCATGGACAGAGGAACCTGGTAGGCTACAGTCCAAAGGGTCACAAAGAGTAGGACACGACTAAAGCCACTGACCATGCATGCATCCCTTCCCATACTCGAATCTATATTAATATTTGGCTAAATATTATTATATTGTTCACTCTCACATCACCATCTATCTAGCCTCTTGTACTGGTCTTCTAAGTCAGAGTCTAGTTGTGAATAGTGTGTTTGTTTGTTTGGGAGGTCTTAGTTCCCTGGCGAGGGATTGAACCTATGCCTCCTGCAATGGAAACAGTGAGTCTTAACCACTGGACTGCCAGGGTATTCCCAAAGTCCAATTTTTAAATTTGATCTCCCTCCCCCTCCTCCTTTGACAGTAGTTACTGATATTGAATAACTAGAAGAGGATTCTACCTATTATTGCTCTGGGTCACCTTTAGTCACCTCCTAATGGCCAACCCTCCCCCTTGATGGGCAGTAGTCACTCAACAGATACTTACTTACATCTTCAGGGTAGAAAGTGATATGTTAGCTATCAAATGAGATACAATGTTGAGGAAGCTATTGGGTACAACTTTCAGGGTGAAATGAGCCCCATTCACAAATGCCTTTCATATTTGACTGATATTTAAAATTATTGGACCAAGTGAGGATCAGAGACTCAGAAAACGTGATGCTTGTATTTACAGGAGGGAGGAAGAACTCCATTTCAGTAGTGAGGGGAGGACACTGGATTAAGCTCATAGCAATGTAATCTTTGACTAGAGCTACGACTGCAGATACCTTGGGCTTCCTGGATAGCTCAAACAGTATAAGAGTCTGCCTGCAATGCAAGAGACCTAGTTGAATCCCTGGGTCGGGAAGATCCCCTAGAGAAGAAGATGGCAACCTACTCGAGGATTCTTATCTGGAGAATTCCCTGGATGGAGGAGCCTGGCAGGCTACAGTCCATGGGGTCACAAAGAGTCAGACACAACTGAGTGACTCACACTTTCACCTTCTTTGCATAATCCTCCCTTGACGTGGGCACCCACTCACCTCTTTCCCCATTTTGCAGCCGAAGAAGGGACGCTCAGGTTGCTCAGATCATTAGTTCCAAGGCCCCTAGCTGCTGATTGCTGAGGCTGTGATCCAGAGGCCTGTGTGTTTCCCGTCTAATTTGGCTCTCGTATGGTGCTGTGCTTTTGGAGGAGGTTATGGGGAGATGAGGCTGTCCAAACACCAGGATCAGCACGTGCAAAAAGGGTGACAGCATGAAGGAACATTCAGAGCTGCTCTGATCTGGCTGAATGATCAGTGCTGGGCGCAGTCTTGTTGGCAGAGGCCAGCCCTGCCTTCTGACCCCCGGCAGACAGTATCCTTTTATGTTGGAAGTGTTGAAAGCAAAATCAAAGCCTAGCTCAGGATGCCACACACTCAGTATCTGGGATTAGGGTTTGACGCTGCTTGACAAGGGCTCTTGTGAACAGGAGCCCTTTTTGATCCAAATGAAGACAGCTGAAAGCCATGCCTACCAGCCTCCTTAGTGTGTGAAATCTCTGCACCCCGTTTAAAGACGATGGTCCTTGGGGTTTAGCCCTTCAACTCGGAAAAGCTCTGAGAAGCCCATGCGGTGTTCTCCAGCAAAGCAGTGTCGCTGCCATGTGTGTGTGTGTGCATGTGTATGTTGTCGGTGCCTCCCTCGGCTCTCAGTGTGCTCAGCCTTCCTGTGGGTGTGCTCTGCTCCGGAAACCTGCTGAAATCCTTGGGTGATCGACATCATGTTCTCGGTTAGGACCCCAGCTCCATTCAACGGTGGGGCACATGAGTCCTTTGCCAGAATCATAAATCATCTGTAAACTCTGTGGGAAGGTTGTAATAACAACAGCTACCCTTTGGAAAACATGCCTTTAGAAACTCGCATTTTTATATTTGAGATGTCTTGGGATCTTGGCAAAAGCCTGTGAGGTGTGCAGGCTATGTGGGGTCCTCACTAAACCCGTTTCGATGCTTAGGAATTGTACGCCGGTTTCCCAGGGTTACAGAGCCTCTTCCTCTGGCTGTTTTGCTCAGGGTAAACCATGAGACTTCTGGAAAAGTCCAGGATCTTTTATTTACCCCTCCTGTGAAGTCCCTTCTCTCTGGCATGACTCTGTGGACAGGGATCAGAGAGCCACTGAGAGGCTTGGCCATCACATGCGGTTCTGCTCAGTCCGGATATAATTTATGTGAATGTACACACAGACATAGGCATGTGCACACAGATGACATGTGAGTACATATAGATGGCAAACACATATTGCTACATTCATCATATGCACAGTATCTACTTTCAGAAACACATGCACGCACATGCATTTACAGATACAAACTAACAAACATCCATATATGCAAAAATCTGGGAGCTTCCTGGGTGGCCCCATGGTGAAAGAATCCACTGTTCAATGCAGGAGACTAGGGTTCGATCCCTCGATCGGTAAGATTCTCTGGAGAAGGAAATGGCAACCCACTCCAGTATTCTTGCCTGGAAGATCCCATGGACAGAGGAGCCTGGCGGGCTGCAGACTGTGGGGTCACAAAGAGTTGGACACGACTATGGCACTGAGCAAGCACGCATGCATACATGTACATGAATCGCACACATACACAAATGCCCACCTGTGTGCTTGCACACACATCTGTATACCTGTTCACAGACCATGTAACTAGAGAGAGTCCCCTCCCTTTCCCATAATAGAGGGGCACATGGAATTACCAAATATTAGAGTGTGAAATACTAGAGTGACGAATATAGAAGAAAATCTCTGAAATCCTTTAGATCTCAGCTCCCCTGAGATCATTCAGCTGTAACGCTTATTGAAAGCGTGACATCCGTACCCCTATTCTTATCAATCATATATTTTAAGCAGATGACTTGTTTTTCTGGGAAGGAGCTAGGGGTTTGGCTGAATGGAAACCCCGATCCTCGTATCGGCGTGGGCCACTTGAAACCTCCGTGAACCCTGTCTGTATCTGCACCCCTCTGGAAAGTCCACTCCCCAGCGCAGCATTGCCACCGTGTCCTGATTCTGGGCCCGCACCGAACCCCAGCTTCATCCTCCTCAGTCTGACAGACTGCTGTTGTCTCCAGCCTCCTTAACCAGTGTGGAAACGATCCCCGGTTCCTGTGTCTCGCTGGCCCTTGTGACCAGACTAACTCGGCCCGTGCAGGGTTGGTGTGTCTGCATGGGGAAGTGCACTAATATGAATGTTTTTCTTTGTGTGTGCATCCTTGCAGTGTTGTTTACCAGGATGGATTTTATGGTGCAGAATTTATGTAAGTATCCATGAACATGCATGCCACCCTCGTTTCTCGCCGGAGTCATTCTTTTTACAAGTTTGCTGCGGTTTCTCAGCGGGGTGCCACCTATTTCCGCTTCGCGTGGGAAAGAGTCAAAGGCTCGGAGAACAGATGGACTTCTGCTCACGGTAGCCATCGTGTGCTATTGAGTGAGTGGAATGAACTCTTCGATTCATTTAAGAATAAAAGAATTTTATTTATTCAAAATAAATAAAAATACTGACTTTTTTCCCCATGTCCAATTAAAGACTTTGCTGCGAAAAGAAATTCTCTCCCAAATGCTCAACTGGGGTCTCTGTGTTCTCAGTCTAATATTTGAGATGACAGCTGTAGTTACCAGCTGTAGAGGGTGAAAAGATATTTTCATGGCTAATGTTTTTAATGTTTTCTTGTATACATTGAATTATTTATCACGACAGCCCTAGAAAGATTCCCCTCAAGTCCCTGTTTCTCTCTTTCCCCACATTGATGGTTTTAGCAAGAAACATCTCCTAACAAGATATAGATCCATTTGAGCATTCAACTCTTATTTTTTTCAACCCCTGATTTCCCTCTATTTCCCCGAATCAGTTACCTGACTTAGAATTATTAGTCCTATTTAGGATTGTTTGTTAAATGGTACCACTTTATTAAGCTTCTCACTTGTAGAGAAGAGGAGGATGTTTCTCATTATGGGGCCATAATTAAATTTACCTAATTTGATCTAGAGGTAGTTATTCACCGATGGTATGATATTAGCATCGGTGTTATGAAAATGACTTGGAATAAACACAACTTAAAAGAAATGGGGAATATTTTCCAAATCACATCATTATTTTCATTACGAGTGACCTCAGATAAATTCAGTGGAATCATATTTGTTGTTTTATAGACTAGATAACAAAGAAAAATATAGCCATATTCCTGATCAAATTGAGGCAATTTACTAGAAAATAGGAAAGATGCTAGTTATTTAATTTTCTTTCCTTTGAATTTCAAATAATTACAATTTTAGCCAGAGTATTAATCTCCATCAATGATGAACTTGGGTTTTATTATTATCATATTAAGTATATTTATTATAATCTGTGGGTTAGTTTTTTGTTTTTTTCCCTTTTATAAAATGAAAGAAGAACCTACCTATCTTTTATTCACCCAGGGAACAACCAGTTTCCTTTTTGTGTGTCTACCTCCATCCACTCCTTCTCAAGTCCTCTTTTTCCAAGCTTTGAGTTTGTACCATTTTAAATAGAGAAACAGGCAGGGGCTAAAGAGCCTGGACCTCCTCCATATCCTCAGATATCCACTGATCACAAACATCAATCTATCCCCTTCCCCTAGGGTAGCTTTTGGATGGAGCATGCATATGAGGAAGTAAGGACTTAGTTGGGCCCCTCTGGTGGCTCAGACAGTAAAGAATTTGCCTTCAGTTCAGTAAACATGGGTTCCATCCCCAGGTCAAGAAGATCCCCTGGAAAGGGAAATGGCAACCCTCTCCAGTGTTCTTGCCTGGGAAGTTCCACAGATAGAGGAGCCCGGTGGGCTGCAGTCCAAGGAGTTGCAAAGAATCGAACGTGACTCAGCGACTAAACAGCAACAACAAGCCCTTGAGATACAGCTATATCTCCTTTGAGATACAGCTATGTTCAGATAACTGGAAATGTCCTCCCTACTCCCTTTTTTTAAAAAAATGATGACCAAAGAGGTTCATAAAAAGACACACAAGGTTCTATTTTTGTTTAAAGGAAGCTTGTGGCTGGCTCGTTCAATCTCATTAAAAATAATGCACAGTGAGTAGGTCTAGGGCCATCCTGAGGGAATCTGGGACATGTCTTAGACACACCAGTCACCTCTACTGGGTCTCAATCAGTTGTTTCTTTTTTCATTTTACTGGGCAGAGTTGTAAGCTTCTGGCTTCAGTTACTTTTAAGGGAGATCATGGGAGTCTGCTCTCCACTTCTTCCTATTCAGATAGTTCTGTCTTGACAGTGGATCAGAGCAACCCAACAAGGACAACAGAACGGGAGCCAGGACCCTGACCTTTTGTGCACACCCCACTTTCTCCAGCACGTGCTCCTCTTTGTTGCCCAAGGTCCCCATCCCTCCCACATCATGGTGGAGTCCTCGGGCATCTCCCAGTCCTGCCGAAGCAAATAGCATTTGAAAGACCACACGGATCCCTGTAACTAGCAAGTCACAACCTCCTCTGTAGAAATAGCTCCTCTTAAACTTCGCAGGGAAGAGAGGATTGAGGAGAGAGAGAGAGAGGAAGAGACAGTGATGATCATAGATACCCTGACAGAGCTGGAGGCGGTGGATGTGTTATAAGATGCTGTGAGCCAGAAATGAAGGTTAAAAACCAGGGATGCTCCTTTGGGCTGAGTGCAAAGAAAAATCATCTTTCTGGGAAGCCCAGCTCTGCAGGAAAAAGGCTGCCTGCCCTGCTCTGACCCAGTGCATATGGCTACTCACCAGAGGACAGAGAGGTCTTCTGAGTCAGCAAGGAGGGTCACAGAAGTCACTACCTGGGTCTCTTCTACCTGGGGCATAACACACACACACACACATACACCTTTATTTGAAAAGGTAGCAATTGAGCTTCCATAACTATCCTATCAAACCTACACATTCACTCATTGCTAAGCAGCACATATTTCCATAAACTCCTTTGAATTAAAAAGCAGGCCATGGCACAGCACTGGAAATCAGCTCTCTGCTGTGCTCAGTTGCTCAGCCCTCATGTCTGACTCTGCAACTCTACGGGCTGTAGCCCATCAGGCTTCTCTGTCTATGGGATTTTCCAGGCAAGAATACTAGAGTGGGTTACCATGCCCTCCTCCAGGGGATCTTCCCGACTCAGAGATCTAACCTGAATTTGCTGCACTGCAGGCAGATTCTTTACCACTGAGCCACCAGGGGAGCCCAAATCAACCAGGCTTTAATAGAAAAAGAAGAAAAAGTAGACTAGGGTAATGAAAAAATATAGAAATAATAGGAGAGGCAACACATGGATATGATCAACTGTTGAAGGACCACAGTCCTTGGACTTGCAAAGCATCCATTAGATTGAAGGGTGAAGCCAGGGATCTCATAAGGCCAACCTTGATTGAGGAGCTGAAAATAAGGGTTGCTGAACCAAACTTAGCCAGGACATGTGTCTTCACCCACTCAGGGAGATAGCAAAGAATATGGAATTAGATCAAAAGATAACTATTGAAAATGGAGGAAAGGACATGATTTTTTATATATATATATATATATATATATAAATAAAAGACCTGACAAGCTCTCAGTAGAAACTAGAGTAAAATAATAGAGTTCTGAGCACTAGGAGAAAGCAAAGAAAGGATAGGAAAAAAGAGAGAGATGATACAGAATGTAAATATTAACCTTACTCCCTTATATTGAAAAAGCCCTAAGCTTCCTAACAGGGGCTTCCCTAGTGACTCAGTGGTAAAGAATCCGCTTGCCAATGCAGGAGACATGGGTTAGTTCCCTGGGTCAGGAAATGGCAACCCACTCCAGTACTCTTGCCTGGAGAATCTCATGGACAGAGGAGCCTGGTGGGCTACAACAATAACAAAGCTTTCTCACACTCAGTGCAACTGTGAGGCTATCTAGCAAATATGTCTGGATAAGATTCCAGTGCCCTTTTGTATCATGCCTAAATCCCATTATAAAGAGGTTCTAGGTGACACCATGACTTCTATACATTATTTCTGAATTCATGTCCCTCTGCCGTCCAAGGATCTTCAAGAGGCAACTGCATTCCAGTGATGTTTGAGCTCCGGACAGAGGTGTCAGTAGCTTTTGGAACATGGAAAATGGAAATTCTCCAGATAAAACCCCCAAGTGTTTATTCCTGAGACTTTGATTTCTATGTGGGCCAGCTGGGGGGTTCTGGTCAGTCACCAGGTGGCAAGGCAATAGCTCATCCGGAAGTTAAGCATCTCCTGTGTAAGAAACATGATACTCACACTCACATCACCTCGCCCTCTCTGCACATGGTTCTATCAAATGTGTTAGTTGCTCAGTCCTGTCTCGATTTTTTGCAACCCCATGGACTGTAGCTCACTGTACTCCTCTGTCCATGGGATTCTCCAGGCAAGAATACTAGAGTGGGTTGCCATGCCCTCCTCCAGGGGATCTTCCTGACTTGGGGATAAAACTTGGGTCTCATGCATTGTAGGCTAGTTCGAGTCCTGGTCCTAATCAAGGAGCAGTCTTATTACCCATCACCTCCATTGTTTTTTCCCCAGAGGAGGAAACATTTTTTTCAGAAAAGAGATGAAATCTTTTGCCTGGACATCTTCACTGACACTGTGGTTTGAGCCCATGAAATGGATCAAATTGCAAAGTTCAACCCTTAAGCCCTGGACCAACAGAAGGACATCATTGTCTCCACTGAGCAAACTTGAGAATGTGGTGAAAGACAGGCAAGGAAGAGGGTGAGAAGTGAGAGGATAATGGAGGGCCTGTGAGGCGGACCAGTCACAGGGAATAATATCTGTACTTGAAATATTCAAATGACAGAGAGAAAGATGGGGGAACTTCCATAGGCATAGTTCCACAAACATAGAATTCTAACTTAAAAGGAAAGGCTCTGTAGAACCAGGAGCTTCCCTGGCAGCTCAGCTGGTAAAGAATCCGCCTGCAATGCAGGAGACCGTGGTTTGATTCCTGGGTTGGGAAGATCCCTTGGAGAAGGAATGGGCTAACCAATCTAGTATTCTTCATTGTTGTTGTCTGTTTAGTTGCTCAATCATGGCCGATTCTTTTCAATCTCATGGTCTGTAGCCTACCAGGCTCCTCTGTCCATAGAATTTTCCAAGCAAGAGTACTGGAGTGGGTTGCTGTCTCCTTCTCTAGGCGATCTTTCTGACCCAGGGATCGAACCTGGGTCTCATGCTTGGCAGGTGGATTCTTTACCGCTGAGCCATCAGGAAAGCCGCATACACACACACACACACACACATGCATGCACATATATTTGCCCCCACCACATGGCATGCAGAACCTACCTGACCTGGGATTGAACTCATGCTCCCTGCATTGGAAGTGCAGAATTTTAACCACTGGACCACAAGTAAGTTCCTTAAAAATACATACTATACTATACACAGACACACACACACGCCTTTATCAGGCAGGTCCCTACCTCTGTTAAAATGTTCAGTCACCTTGATGTCTGCCTTGGAACTAGAACACTTCACTTCCAACTAGAACCACGCACAGGAAAAAATGAGCCTTGTTCACAAGTCACTGTCACATCCCAAACTGCTCCCTAGTCTGCCCTAGGGTTCTGTTGAGATCTTGTGAGTGTTTGGACCTGAATGAAGTGATGATGGGTTAATGATATCCATCTTCAAAGAAGCTTTTCCAGACCTATGCATACACATGCGCCCATGCTCTCACACAAACACCCACTCACACAGGCACACGAGCAGTGTTTCCAGTTATATATGTTAAAATTAGCTTTGGTAGCTTCCATTTGATTCATTGCTTCCTGAAATAAAATTGCTCTGTCTGTTGTTATTTGAAATTAAATTTAAAAAAATGCTTTTAAAAGAAAAAAAGAATAATTTGTAGTCACCGTAGGTCATGTTTGTTTGTTTTAAATTACAGCTTTACTGAGGTATAATTGACAAATAAAATTATAAGGTACTTTTTAAAAAGGTGTTGATACAGTTACTGTCATCTTAACTGCCTCCATCATTTGGCATCAAAGTTAAATCCTCAGGTGTGCCCAAGAAATCCAACCATGAGATAAAGAGAGAAATGAGAGAATGAGTTAATTTGAACTGTTAGAAATGGCAGCCCACTCCAGTATTCTTGTCTGCAGAATCCCATGGACAGAGGAGCCTGGTGGGCTGTGGTCCATGGGGTTGCAAAGAGTTGGACATGACTGAAGTAACTTAGCGTGCATGCAATATTCTTGGAAGGGAAAGAAGCCATGAAAGTATCCTTTTTCCTTCTTTAAAAATAAACGCAGAATTATAACACAAATACAATGAGGGTGGTTTGATCCCCACCCCCACCTGCTTGATAACTCTCAGTTACAGAGATTCGCGGCTCAAAAATGTTCAGCGTTCCTTGGTCCTTCTTTTGGTTTAATGGGTCAAATTAGGTCTTAGTGACAAAAGAGAAGCAAACTTGGAAATGAAGTGCTCTGGAATTTCTGTCTGACTTATGCATTTTCTTTATTTATTTCATTTTTGCATTGAAAACATTACATTTCTGTTTCCTTATAGAGTAGTGTATCAAGAGCCTGTGTATGGCAATAAATTGCTGCAGGTATGAAATCCTGGCTGGTGGAAAAACTCATCACTATTGATTGTGGGTTTGCTGTGAAATCCTACTAACAAGATGATTCTGGGGAGGGAGGGGAGACATTCTCTAACATAGAAGAAGGGAAGACTGAACTGAATTTTCCAGTTTTGATATCAATTCTTCTAGAAGAGAGACACTCATCTTGAAATCTTTTTTTCCCCTCTTTGCTAGATTATGTGTGTATCAGAATTGAGATTGGGCTTGGCTGTTTCTTTCTTGGCTTAAAAATGTATCTGGCTTCAGTGAACATAAACTCAGTGAAAAAAATCCAAGGGTTTCATTGAACCAACTGTCTGAAAAAATTTTTAGTAATTTCCTGGAGTCAACTGGGATGGTTAAACCAAAAACCTTTTATAATTCAGCATCAAGGATCAGTATACACTGTAGCTTCTTATAAATTTATTTCACATTTTCTGCCATAACTCTCAAACTTATTTCTCACTGATGAAGCAACCTCAAATGAACAAACTTGTTCAGACTTGAGGGAAACAAAAACCAACACATCCATTGGAGTGTAGCTGGCTAAGTCCCAAATTTTGTCAAAACTGTCGCATAAAATGAGAGAAGAATGTAAAACTAAAATGATCAGTGGGAATTTTATTACACAGGTTTCCCTTTAACCTGCGATTGTCACTTTTGTTCAGTATTAAGTCAATTAAGAAAGTACTTTTTTTTTTTTTGGTGAGATTAATCAAGTTTTAATAAGAAATCTAATATGAAACAAATGGGTATTTAGACTAAGGAGAGAATCAAAAAATAAAAATTTCTGAGATAAGCTTTTATTTTCACCTTTTAAGAAAAGCTGGACTTCAAAACAGCTGAATATATCACATAGATAAGTTAAAGAGTAATGATTTATATGAAGGATTTTATATCTTGCAAATAATGCTCTTGTAAGTGTCATTAGAGTGAATAAATTTTATGAATATCATTAATCCACCTGTTTTAGACAAAGTGAGATCCTTGAATATTCTGGGAAAGGAGGAAGCCCTGTGTCCCCATTGATATACAAAAATTTCACCTCACTTCCTCAGCAGTTTGCCATTTGGATATTTGAACTTTTTTTCCCAAAAGTATGCTCTCAAGTTAAAAATGTGATTTCCATCATCAAACCACTTGGTGACGCAGTGGAGATCCATAGAGCTCATTAATACTGCTTTACAAAGTTCCACAAATGAGTAACCAGTTTCATTTCATTTAACTCAACATCTCCCAAACCTATGTGGTCATGAAACCTTGCCTTTCCCTTGATGAAGATCCCACCGAGCACAGTTTTGAAAATGTTTCATTGGAGCATCATTCAAGTATTTAATTGATAATATCCCCCCGTGGACCTCCAGAGGTCTTGCTAACAAAGGAAGTATTCCCAAGCCTGTGAATCAGTATCTCTGATGGTTGCCTCTGGTGGTGGGGGCAAGGGTGGTGGTGGGGAATCCATGACCATTCCAAATACATATTTTCTATAAGATCACATGTCTATTTTGATGCCCGGCATGTGAAAGTATGTTTTGTGAGTAGGGAGCATAGAACTCTTGTGTGCTTGTCATCCCTTTTCTTTCTTTTTCACCTTTACTTTGGTGGTGGGAAAAATCTAACTGTCAAGGATGCATTTGTTTTTTGTCCCAAGGTCGGGGAGGATCAGTTTTAAGGTGGCTGTGCTTTGATGACCACAAATGAAAGTGAGCACTTCTTTTTCAAATATTACCCCAGAACCTTGCTGAAGCTTTGGCTCTACTCAGCAAGCTGAAAAATATGGGCAATAAAATTGATTAGAATCACCTGTTAGAAAGGCAAATTAAAGCAATTTGCATTTTTTAAAATCATTTTACAGTGTGTGCACGCATGCACCGAGTCAGTATACAACTCTGGTTTTCCCCTTAAATGGATTCCATGCGGAAGAAGAATCGCAAAGGAAGACGCAGTATATAGAAGCAGAGGCATCAAGCCATCTACCCCTTTTTCTCTGTCCAATTACTGCAAATACGAGGGATCACTTGGACCTGGGCTGTCCAGTACTGTAGCTGCCAGCCCCATGTGGTGGCTTACATTTTAATTCAAATGAATTCAACATTAAATGAATTTAAAAAGCCATTTGTTGTAGCCCCCACATTTCAAGATTTCCATAGACATTTAGGACACGTGGCTACCACATTGGACAGCACAAGTACAGAACATTTGTGTTCATCATCAAGTCTACTGGACACCTAGGAGATCACTGACCAAGGTCAAAATCTCTCCACCGGTTCCACAGACCTGACCAAACTATGACCTTGACTCACGAATCAGGAATACTTGTAAACACTCTGAAATAGCAAAGATAAGTATCAGGACATTGATCTCTTGTGCCTGTGTTACATGGAAGCCCACACTTGTTTTCTCTAAATGGTTAAAACATGTGCAAGTAGAGAATAGATCCTTCCCAAAACTTCATAGACAAGCCCCTCAGTTGTTCAGTAGGATCCCAGGTGTACACTTCTCCATTTTATATCAATGCCGTAAGTGTCAACCTAGTAGTCAGTGAGGGGCTGCTGCTAGCTGGCTCAGGAAAGAATCCACCTGCAATGCAGGTAGACCCAGGCCATTTGACCCCTGGGTTGGGAAGATCCCCTGGAGAAGGAAATGGCAACTCACTCCAGTATTCTTGCCTGGAAGATCCCATGAACAGAGAAGCCTGGCGAGCTACAGTCCATGGGGTCAAAAGAGTTGGACCTGACTTAGTGACTAAACCATAGCAGTCAGTGAGGTTCATTTTAGGTATATTCTGTCTGCACTGCCATAGTTTTCCCCACTTATCAAAACTGCTACCTACTTCCATTGGCAGAAACCATTGCAGAAGTTGAGGGAGTCCTCCAGAATTCAAACAAAGAGGTTTTGCAAGTAGGATGTTGCTAGAAGTCTTTCCGGGAACCAAATTTACAGTTGCCACATCATGATTGATTGACATGGCCCTTGGTGCAATGCGCTTTGCAGTAACTTTTGTTTTTCAGTCTGAGAGTGACAGAAAACACACACACACACACACAGATGTGCATGCGTATGCTCACATTCTCCACTCAGAGTTTTCAGCTGGTTGCAGCTAACGCCTCTGAGCCATCAGGAAGCCAATGCCAGCCCCTCCCTACCTCATTAAGTTCAGTACACATGCGTGCGCACCTGTATTTCTATGGATGCCTGATGAAAGGCAAGGAGATGGGCAAGCTGATGAAAAGACTGGCTCCAGAAATCGGGTGAGCCGATTTCCCCTCAGCCCATCAGTCTGTACCTGGAGCTCGGTGCTCCCTCTGACAACTGCTTTGGTTTCCCAGCTCCTCGGCACATTTAATGAGTTTCTCCGTCCTAATTAGAGAACATGGTGTTTGGAACACCAGGTTCCTGGCTAAGACCTTTTTTTTTTTTTAACTTTCACATTGTTTTTCAAGGGAGACTTTAAAAAAAATAAAAATACTGGCTCCAAATTATGGGTGATTATCTGTCAGAATGTCTTGGAGGTGTCTTCTCCAGAGTGATCCAAAGGAGGAGCTTGATTAAGGAGAAACTAGCTTTTTGGAATGGTCACGTAAGTGATAGAAAATTTGCTTTGAAAGTTGGTTATGATTGGCAAAGAGTAGAAATAAATTGCAGAGGCCACTGTTCTGATAGATGCTTCTTGCAATTTTCTCATTCATCTGTCTTCTATGCTGTACGTGGAGCCAAGAATAATGAACTGCTTTACTCAAGAACTACCATTAAATCCCCCCAACATCCAGTTATTTTGCTATTAGAAGCCCTCTGACATGGTTGTGTCCTGAATTGCCCTTCACAGCAAGGGTGAGAACCCCTCTCCCCGAGGATCGTGGGACTATGTATTCTGTTTAGAACCTGAATGGCCCCCGTGTTATCGGTGGAGACTGGATCCTGTTAACTGTGCTAAGACCATGCAACAGTGGTTGATGTATCACCGTGGTCTGCTGAGCAAGGAGCTCTGTTATTTTCACAGTTTGATAATCAATGCTCCACTGAACACAATTCCTTTCGAATATGCCCATTTGCTTGTCCTCTGCTTAATTGAACAATTGCAATTACTGGTACATACAACTAAATGTTAATTATTTTTCTCCAATTTTTTTCTCTCTCCTAATGATTTCATTTACAAATTGGAAGACTTTATCATATATTCCACAACAAACAAATTCCCCATTTGAACCAGTGTGATATCTTGAGCTGAAAAGATAGAATTTTTAAGCAGTGCTCAAGATTCCTTTTTTTTAAATCATTATGTGACATTTAAAAAGCTAGAGACGGTCTTCTTTTGTTGCTTTAGTGGTTGAACAACTACATATGCAAGAGACTCCTAGCACAGTTTCAATCAAAGGATTATCTTATTTTTGTAAGTAAATATCAAAGACATTAACATTAATAAATATCAAAGATAGCAGGGCATTAGCTTGACCTATATTGGATTTTTAAGGACATAATCAAAGATGGTTTGAATAAGATGTAAGTTGACAACTGATAAATCAAGGTAAAGCATACTCACTTTTGAAAATCTGGAAAGTTCAGCAAAGTAGAAAAAGCATTTAAATAATCTCCCATAATCCTCTGCACCCCAAAATGATTACCATTAATTAACATGTAGGTACATCTCCTTCAGAGGGTCTCTGGGTTCCCCCTTTGGGATTTGCTTACAACTGCTAATCTTTAACATCCAGCTGGGGCTGGTAGTCCACCCCACATCTTTCTCGCGTGTTTTGGCACTAAGCTTCATTAACCTCCACTTGAGTTCGCTAGATGGGGGTCACTGCTGTTCTGCTGGGGTCTCACCATCAGGCGCCCTGAGTCGGCCTCCTCTGAGTTCCTAAGCCTGCTTTCTCCTTGTGTTTCAGGGTGGTTATGCTGCATACCGCTACGCCCAGCCCACCCCTGCCACTGCCGCTGCCTACAGTGACAGGTAAGGGCTTTCCTTCTCACGCTTGACTATTACCTGGAAATGAACTTAGCTGGTGGGAGGTGAGCCTCTCGTTTGGTCTCGGTGCAAATGCATGACTGCTGGGGAAGGCAGTGCCCCGAAAGTTAGGTGTCATGGTGAAGGTCAGCACGGGGCTGCCAGGACGCAGTGACGCCCAGCTCACTCTGATCGCTCGCCCTCTCTGCTAAGACACAAAGACGGTGGGCCCGTGCAAAGTTGGTTTTCCTCTGACAGCACCCCCTGCATGCACAAAATACACCCCTTGTATAACCTTCTCCTGGGCTTCTCTGTAAAATCCTGGATTCATGTAACTCATAGGACGAAAGCCAAGAGAGGATCCCACAGGGTTTACCTCGATTTTCAACACCTCAGTTCCCTTTTTTACACCTTTGTACATTCAGGAAAGCATTCCCCTTTATTGCCTTTTAAGATCCCGCCTAAAGGAATATGGGTAGTGTGTCTGGCATTCATCAGGAGAGTCTTTCTTTTTGGCAATGCCCAGACCCCGGGCCTATGAACATAAGCCAACATTTATTTGTAATGCACACCACATGTGAAGACTGGCAGCGGAAGGGACTGAAGTAGGTTTAAGAAACGCAGAAGTCAGAACTGGATGGCGGGGGGCGGGGTGAGGGCTGGGGGTTGGAGGAGCTCTATTACCCATTACCCAGGCTTAACAGATGACTCGGTTTCTGAAATGGCAAGCCACAGCTATTTTTGTATAAGTGCTTTGGAAAAAAAAAGAAAGTGTGCGTTTCCATATTGAATGCAAATCGTTGGCTCTGTTTTCAGAGGACATAAATGTGAATGTTCAGATCTCTGCATGCAGAAATGTCATGGAGGGTGCTTATTTTGGGTAATGACTCCTTTAATTTAAAACTATGTTTCATGAATAAAACAGTAATGGTAACAGTTTGCATGTGTGGCTGAGGCATGCTGGGTTCGACAGGTAAGCAGGCGATGTCTTGGACTCGTGAATGGGGAGTGTTGGCAGACTCTGGGTCTCCTCTCGGATCTCTTGTGACTCAGTTCCTCTCTTAGTTTGCTGTGGTATGCTTTCTCTGCAGTTCCATTCCATTTCTCACAAGACGTATCCTTAGTTCTTTGTAATTACAGACTTCTTCGGAGGTATACGAAAGCAAAAGAAATTCCTGAACCCTCAGTGTCACACTTTGAAAACCCCAGGCATAAAACCTCGTGATCAAATAGCTCAAAGAGCTGAGATCTGTTATCTGATTGTATGCAGGTATTATTCCTATAACTTCCTATTATTCTTATAAACAGCCATCAAGAGCTCTCAAGTCTGGAGGGAGCTTCCAGAGAAACCCAAACAATTGTCAGCACGCAGTTCTAAATACTTAAATTATCCAGTTACCCAATCATCAGTTGCTAGGATGCAAAATATGTTTTATGAAAGTTGCTATCTTCAATACACTTTGACACTGAATTAGGGAAATTGAGAGGGTCAAAAAAGCTAATAAAAATGATGACAGTCTTGAAATTCTCAAGATTATTCTACAAATGAAAAGGCTTAATTCTATTAAATTCTGCACACTGCATATTCACAGAGTGTCAATTGTAATGTGGTTCATCTACAACCCTTAATTATTTTTATGAAAATATCTCTCGATGCTAAATTCTCCAACACCCACTTTGTATATAATTATAATCATAGTAACTTTAGGCTGCTGCATAATTATAAGAATCTTAAACAGATTTATGTCTTTGATTTTTTTTTTTAATCTTGCTGCTCGGTATAAGTGCATCTATCCCCAAGCTGAAAAAAAGGTTAATTACAAAAATATAATTTAAATTGCTTTCTTTAATAAGACCAACATAACATTTGAAAAAAAAAAAGAACAACTATGTTTAATACTATTCTTAGATAGAATTACTTGAGGATCTGGCCATCTCCATTTGCATTTGCCTTAAAAAATAAGTTAAAATTTTGCTGCACTTAGGGGCACCATACATGCAAATATATGTCTGAAATCTGTTAATTTAATATTATTAAGATTTCTCACTGGCAACCTGTCCTACTGAAAAATTGCCCTCATTCTTGGTGTGGTAAATCTTGACTAACTCTGCAATTCCCACTTTGGTATAATAGTTTCAGTTGAAGAAACCAACTAAACCTACTCTTGTCCATATAATTGGCCTCTTGCTGTTCATTAAAGAAATTTGCACATTAGGTCTTTTTGGTTGCTGTGGAAATTGATTACTAGTCCTATTTCACTTGCCACTTATGGAAATATTGCATCGAGAGAAATGCAGACATAGATAAAATTACCAGAAAACAATCTTAAAAATTATGTTTCTGGTTTGATTTGTAAAGTGTATTTATGAAACGGTGGTACTTCCATTTATTGTTAGTAAGCAGGTAAAGAGGAGGAAGACCCTTCAAGATAAGACACGTATTTAGGGGAGAATGTCAAATTATCAGAAGAGCTTTCCAGTCAATTAGAGATGGCAAGAATCTAGAATTATCTCAGAGAAGTTGTATAATCACTTATTTTTACTCCATCACAGGATAATACCAGTAGGGAGAGACTCTTAGTACCTACTTTCTAAAAGACAGGCAGGATGACAAAGAGAAAAGCTTCTTAACCCAAAGAAACTCCTTCAAAATAGGAAATAAATTCAGAAGGAACAGAGAATGTTTGGGTCATACTCAATGGCTGTCAACCTGATCCAAGGAGAAACCACAACAAACTTTCTAATCATGAGATTCACTTCTCAAACGTCTTGGAAAGAAGTTTAATGTCCCCAGTCGGTAGAATTTTACCTTTTATCAGCACAAATTAAGCCCTCATCAAATTAAAGATTCAGGGGCCTTTTGGAAAATCTTGAACTCCAGTAACTCAGGACTGGCTAGAAGTTCGTTGATGGCCACTTCATTAACTCCCTGCCCATCAGCTTCTCGGTTAAATGATCACACGATGATTATCTCGGAGTACCCTGAGAGTTTCTTGAATGCTGACCTCCGGAAGGAAGACCATCTGGTGTGGGCAGTGATTTCCCCCCAAAGAAAAAGACCTGACTAGACTAGGTAATTTTGCAGGCTCATTGATGAATCGAATCGCAGTAGGCAGATGTCTTTCTTGGGCATTCAGGAAAGATTTGGTAAGCCTTTGACCACCTCAGATCTTCTAATCTCACTTTGATTTGTGGAAAGCCAACTATCTGGACTCTCAAGGGAGATGGTTTTCTGAGCTTGAACCGATCAAAGCATGGCAGTGGGCCGATGGTCATCTGGTCATTGCATGCCACTTGGTGTTGCTGATGTGTTTGTGGTATGTTCTGGATTGGACAGGTCCATCACCACATTAGCTCGAGGAATGGCTTGCTTGAATGAAGCCTGGGGGCAGGCTTCTCTTGATTGACTGGCTCTTGGTTTCTTTGTGTCTTCTCACTTGGTCCTTGTTGCATCTTTGAGCAGCCAAACTGGGAGGCAGGGAGGGAGAGGGGAAGATTTCCTTTTCAATGAATCACGCTACAGGTATTTGGGTAAACGTATCTGATGTGTACACAGCTTTGATGACAATGTTACCACGCCAAAAAGGCAGACATCTGTCATGCTTGCCCTGCTTGCCGAACATCCTAACATCCCCTAACGCACAGTGCATGGAAACAGCCCTCCACATTAGAGCAGAAGGGAACTCAATTCAGACCAGCTAGAGGAGAAACTAATAGAGGTGTTCGCTCTGAGATTTCATGATGACACAGGTGCCCTGCTAGTTATCCTGGACCACTGTTTTCATGGACACTTGCATTTTCTTAAAGATCCTTAAAAGTTAGCAGCTTTTGACCTACAGTAGTAGCCCCAGCCATACAGGTGCCTCTAGACTGAGCAAAAGAGACAGCAAGCAACAGGCTTCTGTTTTTGTTTTATTTTCTACCTTTTTTTTTTTGAGACCTTTAGGTTTTTTTGAAACATTAGACTCTACCATATGAAACTGCTATTTTTGGGCCCCAAATGGTAGAATATTGGCAATTTCATGTAGCTCAGCTTAATAGAGGGGCTTCCCCATTGACTCAGTGGTAAGGAATCTGACTGTAATTCAGGAGTCACAGGTTCGATCCCTGGGTCAGGAAGATCCCCTGGAGGAGGAAATGGCAACCTACTCCAGTATTCTTGCCTGGAAAAAATCCCGTGGAGAGGAGCCTGGTGGGCTACAATCCATAGGGTCACAGAGTTGGACATGAGCAACTCAGTTGGACTGAGCAACTGACTAATCACAGCTTAATAGAAGCCGAATTAAAATGCCAAATATCAATATCAATAATCTTGCTCTCTGCCTAGTCAAACATATACATATATATATATATGTTGTGTATATATATTGCTCACATATACATGTGAAAAATATATGTATACACAACACATACACACACTTCTGCCTTAGGACCTCATGGAGGACTTATATGTGTGTCTAGATAAATGAATCTTAATACAAGGAGGTCAGGATATGCCAAGTTGTGCCAGTCAGGAGCCCCATGCTAGAACATCTTTTAAATGTGATACTCATAACCTATAAATAATAGGTTCTATGTCAGAGAGAAATAGATTAGTAGCCTTTCTTAAAACTCAGTAGGAATAAGTAGTCATGTCTTTGGGGTCATGGAGTGGTTGCTCTATAGATCAACTGTTTAAAATTATATGGTGGTAGAGATAGATAGGGGATTCCCTGGTAGCTCAGTTGGTAAAGAATCCACCTGCAATGCAGGAGACCCCGGCTTGATATCTGGGTTGGGAAGAGCCGCTGGAGAAGGGATAGGCTACCCACTCTAGTATTCATGGGCTTCCTTGGTGTCTCAAATGGTAAAGAATCTGTCTACAATGCGGGAGATCGGGGTTCGATCCTTGGGTTGGGAAGATCTCCTGGAGGAGGGAATAGCTACCCATCCAGTATTTTGGCCTGGAGAATCCCTTTGGACAAAGGAGCCTGGCAGGCTACAGTCCATGGGGTCACGAAGAGTTCAAGAGATAGATAGTTCCTACATACATAGAGAAGACTCTTGAGAGTCCCTTGGACTGCAAGGAGATCCAACCAGTCCATTCTGAAGGAGATCAACCCTGGGATTTCTTTGGAAGGAATGATGCTAAAACTGAAGCTCCAGTACTTTGGCCACCTTATGCGAAGAGTTGACTCATTGGAAAAGACCCTGATGCTGGGAGGGATTGGGAGCAGGAGGAGAAAGGGACGACCGAGGATGAGATGGCTGGATGGCATCATGGACTCAATGGACGTGAGTCTGAGTGAACTCCGGGAGTTGGTGATGGACAGGGAGGCCGGGCGTACTGCGATTCATGGGGTCGCAAAGAGTCAGACACGACTGCGCGACTGAACTGAACTGAACATACATAGATGGGTAGGTGGATGGATGGATGGATGGATGAAAAGGTAGATAGATGATAGGTGTGTAAGTGGTTAGGTGGATGAATGGAAAGAAAAAGAGAAGAGAGAAAGAGAGAAGAAAAAAGGAAAGAAAGCAAGAAGGAAGGAAGTATGGACAGATAGGAAAAGACTATCTCTCTATGCTCTCATAATCTTTCATAATAAGCTTCACACCAGGACATAGAACTAAATTCCTATGTATAACCTTAGTTTGATCGAAACTGAAAAACTAAAGGGGTTAGAATTTATTTCCATTCATGCAGATACTATCTATTTTAGAATGGTTTTACTTCCTGGATTTAGTTTAAATAATATAGAAATGTCATTAAAATAAGGCTAATAATTGCATTTAAAATGATATACCATTTTTGTGGAGTATTTATTGAATCATATAGGCTAAAAATTAAGGGGTTGCCAGGCTACAAAGCATATATATGAGCACCGTGAAATGAAAAATTTAGTTTACCCTTCAAATTTTTTTAGTAGAAGGGTTAATTTTTAAATATTGTAATACTTTAGGGACTTCCCATTTTACTTTCTTGCTGAAAGCTTCATCTCTGGATCATGAATGAGGTTAGACCATGCAAAAGCAGAGATAGGAGGGAAGTTTCATAGTTTTCCCTGTTCCTCTTGTGTGAATGGAGTTAGATCAAGGTTGAAACTGTTTCTGGTTAAAAAGCACCCATTCTTTGTGATGTGTGCGATGAGGGATTTCAAGATCTTAGACTGGTGCTTTGTGTGAAGCACTATCTCCTTTGGGCTTCCCAGGTGGTGCTAGCAGTAAAGAACCCGCTTGCTAGTGCAGGAGATGTAAGAGACCTGGGTTCAATCCCTGGGTTGGGAAGAAACTCTGGAGAAGGAAATGGCAACCCACTCCAGTATTCTTGCCTGGAGAATCCCATTGACAGAGGAGCCTGGCATAGGATCGCAAAGATTCGGACACGACTGTGAGGCAACTTAACACATGCTATCTCCCATGGCCAGTTCAAGACCAGGTGACTGCTTCTGATGACATATTTACTAGTTTTCCAGGACAGGAGAAAACCACGGACCATGTAATATGGTGACCAACTCTCTTGTCCAGAGAATGGCCAGACTTTAACTCAGCTTCTTTCCCATATGCTGTGAAAATAGCTTTTCTTGTATGAAAGGATGACAACAGCTTTGCTTTCTGCTTTCTTATCCAATTTTGTTTTGAATGTTCTTCCTCGGCAAAGTAAAAGTTGGCAACTCTATGATAGACTCCATATTATATTTCATTTACATTTTCAATCCTTTTTGAGAAATCCACTGGTGGAAAAATAGAGTGAGGGTGTTGTAAAACTTGGTGATGCCAACAGTGGAACTCTCAGATGGACAAGGACCTGAGGGCTTAGTTCATGGGTGTCCAGAGAGGATAGACCCACGATTAAGACCAAGACCCAGGGTCAAAAGGAAGCTATTTGGGACTCACATCCCAACATGTTGAGTTAAAACAGCAGCAAGCAGTGGTTACTCCTCTGTATCTTTTATTGACAGTGCTCTGTGGAAGTAATTCTTGATTTTAGCTTTAATCTTTTCCACTGTTCCCACTCATCCCTTGGGCTTCCCTGGTGGCTCAGACTGTAAAGAATCTGCCTGTGATGCAGGAGACCTGGATTTGATCCCTGGGTCGGGAAGATTCCCTGGAGAAGGGAATGGCAACCCACTCCAGTATTCTTGCCTGGAGAATTCCAGGGACAGAGGAACCTGGTGGGCTACAGTCCATGGGGTCGCACAGAGTCAGACACAACTGAGCGACCAACACTTTCACTTTCACTTTCTCTCATCCTGATGAGCTCTTCTGGGTGCTGCAATTTAAAAAAGAAAAAGTTGCTCTGTGAACTTGTAATAGGAATGAGTCACTAATGTCTGTATTTATATCGTTTTTTCTGCAGTGCCCAGAATAGCACTTACAGCTTTCAATTAGAACACTGGGTTGAAAATATGCATTCATACATAGTAGTGTATATAATATATTCTTATATTTTATTTATATTCTTGTCCTTCTTTTTGGTTTAAAGTTTACTTTCTTAACTGGTTCATTTTTTTCCCCCAGTGACTCAGGGTCCCCTCAGGAAGAGAAAGTGAAGCTGATTAATCTAGACAGCTTTAGGGTCACTAGAAAGAAACAGGTATTGTCTGTAAATTTCATTTTCCAAGGTACACAAGCCAGATCAAAATACATTTTATCAGTAAAACTTGCCACATATATGAAAATGCTCCTGTGAAAATGTTCATTAGGTGGAAGCAGAGGACTTTGGTACTCTCACTGTTTCCTAAGACTTCTTGAAGTTTAATATAGTAGCTGGGCAAACTTTGATTCAGATCATCTCTCTGTAATAATTATAATAATTATTATAATAACAGTGATAGCAACAGTGGCTATGTATGGAGCCCTTGCTCTATGATTGGCACTGTTCAAGGTGCTTTATAAAGGCAGTCATGGACTTGGCATACCAACCCTATTGAATTGATGTTGCCACCTCCATTTCACAGATGGGGAAAACAAGATTGGGGAAGGATGAAGAAGAGGCTCGGTTCAGCTTGAGAGGAAGTCTATGCCCTCAGTCCCCAGCCTCTGAGCATCTTAGTAGAGCAACCTTGAGGAGTCATTTCTCGGTCTTCCATCACATCATGTGTGATGGGTTTATTGATTCCACCTCACAGAATGATTCAGAAGTTTCAAGATTCTGCCTATCAAATATTCAGCACATCAAGGGGACTATATAAAATATTCTTGTTTTTATTTTCATGTTCTTATTTCCATAATCCTCAATTCCAATTTTTCTTATTTTATTTTATATTGCCATAACGTCATCCACTAAGAGTTTTAAATCTGGAGAGCAAGAATGAGCTCGGAGGAAACCAAGACTATCTAGGTTATTTTAGTTCCACCTGAATCTGAGAGTTTGAATCTGTTGTTTCCCCATTCTGGAATGTTAACCCATTCCAGAGTCAAAGTTTAGGGAAGGTAAGGATCAAATCTACTCAGCTGATTATGCTGTAGACAGGACTTTTTAATAGAATAGGTAGGATTCTGTGCAAATCTAATCCTTTTAAATCCACTGAGTTCTGGAATAATTTGTTTTCCTTTGTTTCTTTTTTTTTTTAAATGGAAAACATGTATTCGGGGCCTACATAGGTCCTTTAATTGATCAGTCCTCAAAAGTTCAGATTTTGATAAATCAGGTTTTCTTAAAGTGAGCGGTCTTAGGTGACGTTTCCTGCCCCCTTTTAAATCTTTTCACCATGTAGATTTCTCTTTTGAAGTTAATTTTTCAGCAGTTGCCTCTTGTCTGTCAGGTGGTATGCACCACATTGGAACAAATGACCTGATCAGGGAAGCAGTTTAGTGAGGGCAGCCGTATAATGATCATTTAAGACGGATCATTTTAAATAGGCCACTTAAGTGATCGTTTAAGGTGGGATAACGTGTCAGACAAGGGACGCCCTGTCAGTAATGATGCTAGGACCACAGGCTTCACCTAGGACTCTCGAAGGATGAGGAGGGCCCGTGTGGCCATCCTCAGTGGACCTCCAAGGGCCCGGGTGGGAGAAGCAGGTCCAGGCATGTGATGTACACCCCGGGAAATCCCACTATTGGGGTTCAAGTCCAGTGTCTGTCCGCCTAGGTCCTGGATTGTTTCTGTTCTTACAAAGTCAGAGCTAAGGCACGTTTGCTGCTTCAAATAGTCATAACGAAGACGCAACTTAGTGATTAAAAAGTGAATGGAATTTCATGCTCTCATTTATTTATTTTCCCTATGGATCAATAATTCTGATTGAGCATTCACTGAACAAATTACAATAACTAAGATAATTATATTTTCTGCCAGCCTGCTCTGTAGATGGACAATGATTCTATTTGATGAGGACTGAGATGGCCTGGGAAGAGTGAAGGAGGGAGAATGTAATTCTTGATGGTAGCATCAGGGTCATTTGGGGAACTTGTGTTTATGGATACAGAGTCCTCAGTGATGAAAAGTAATATGTCTATTACTGATTTTTTTTTTTAAATGGAAAACATGTATTCGGGGCCTACATAGGTCCTTTAATTGATCAGTCCTCAAAAGTTCAGATTTTGATAAATCAGGTTTTCTTAAAGTGAGCGGTCTTAGGTGACGTTTCCTGCCCCCTTTTAAATCTTTTCACCATGTAGATTTCTCTTTTGAAGTTAATTTTTCAGCAGTTGCCTCTTGTCTGTCAGGTGGTATGCACCACATTGGAACAAATGACCTGATCAGGGAAGCAGTTTAGTGAGGGCAGCCGTATAATGATCATTTAAGACGGATCATTTTAAATAGGCCACTTAAGTGATCGTTTAAGGTGGGATAACGTGTCAGACAAGGGACGCCCTGTCAGTAATGATGCTAGGACCACAGGCTTCACCTAGGACTCTCGAAGGATGAGGAGGGCCCGTGTGGCCATCCTCAGTGGACCTCCAAGGGCCCGGGTGGGAGAAGCAGGTCCAGGCATGGTGATGTACACCCCGGGAAATCCCACTATTGGGGTTCAAGTCCAGTGTCTGTCCGCCTAGGTCCTGGATTGTTTCTGTTCTTACAAAGTCAGAGCTAAGGCACGTTTGCTGCTTCAAATAGTCATAACGAAGACGCAACTTAGTGATTAAAAAGTGAATGGAATTTCATGCTCTCATTTATTTATTTTCCCTATGGATCAATAATTCTGATTGAGCATTCACTGAACAAATTACAATAACTAAGATAATTATATTTTCTGCCAGCCTGCTCTGTAGATGGACAATGATTCTATTTGATGAGGACTGAGATGGCCTGGGAAGAGTGAAGGAGGGAGAATGTAATTCTTGATGGTAGCATCAGGGTCATTTGGGGAACTTGTGTTTATGGATACAGAGTCCTCAGTGATGAAAAGTAATATGTCTATTACTGCTTGATGTATTCCCTGAGTTTCTCATTTTTAATGTACACATATGAACACACACACACACACACACATATGCACACATTGAGAGAAAAAGTGCTCAAATTTTTGTTTCAAGAACCAGTTCCTTGGGTCCATAATCTGTAATGGCTTCTTAACTAGTGTTAGGCTCTGTCGGTTGAATATATAATTTAATTGAAGCCGTTAAAAAAAGAAGCAAGCCTGTAATAGTCAACAGACTGGACCAAGAAGGAGTTGGGGAGATATTAAAGGAAATTCCAAACCCGATAGACCATGGCTGTCACAGCCACGTGGGGAGCTGTGTTTGCCAGTGACCAGACAAGATATAACAGCTCCTTTGGCCATGTCATGGCCTAATTACATACTTTCGGGTTGCAGATCATTGACTTGATGGGCTACAAAAAAGCAAATAAAACCTCTCTTTTCAGTAATATCATCAAGACCCGTCAACTGTGAAGGGTTTCGAGGCAGGTGAGAAAGCCCAGTGCTTTCTAGAGGCTGGTCAGATACCTCTGACGAGAAACCGCACACAGAAGCCTCTGGATCAGCCATTTCCATTGCAAATAAAGAGCTTTCCTTGTAGAAGACAGTATTCCCATCAAGTGGAAGGGAACAGACAGGCCGTACATAGACTCTGGGGCTTCTCAGACGGCGCTAGTGGTAAAGAATCTGCCTGCCAATGCAGGAGATACAGAAACACAGGTTCGATCCCTGGGTCAGGAAGATTCTCTGGAAGAGGGCATGGCAACCCACTCCAGCATTCTGCCTGGAGAATCCCATGGAGCGAGGAGTCTGGCAGGACCCTATAGTCCACAGGGTCACAAAGAGAGAAACACAACTGAAGGGATTTAGCGTGCGCGCGCGCACACACACACACACACACACACACAGATAAGCTCTGAGCTCATGGAGCATTCATGAATGTGACAAAAATTAAACCCGCTCCCCTATGCCTTTTTTTTTTTTTTTTGGTCACTATCACATATCCTAGAAGATCTATCTTTGCAGGTAAAAAGGAACTTTTCATCAAAAACTTCCAGTATTTCTTTTAACGTTATCAAAGCAAGTTTTGGCTCTTATACCCATGAAGAGAACTTGAATTCTCTTCCAGAAGAACTGACTTCTGTTATATGTAGGCTTTATTTTATTTTCCTATTTGTGTGTAATACATGCCTGTTAACAGTCACTGGACAGAAATAAATAACTTACGATTTTCTCCCTAGGGTAGATCACAGTGATTGACTTTTCTGGAATTAGATTCTCCTCCAAACCATAGTGCATTTCATCTTTAATTAACATCCGAGATATTTAGAGTAGGGACTGCTATTGGAATTTAGGGGGATGGTAGTTGGGTAGGAGGGGCTTCCCAAGTGGCTCAGTGGTAAAGAATCAGCCTGCAATGCAGGAGACATGGGTTTGAATCCTGGGTTGGGATGATCTCCTGGAGGAGGAAATGGCAACCCACTCCAGTATTCTTGCCTGGGAAATCCCATGGACAGAGAAGCCTGGCGGGCTATAGTCCATGGGGTCAGGAGAGTTGGACATGACTTAGTGACTGAACCACCACCACCAGTTAGGTAGGAGAGGGAATTGCAACAGCTAACTTGTCCATGCTGTCTTTGTTCCCAGCTTATTCTTGATACATTATAATGTATGAATGTTTGGATCAGTCAATGGAACTGGGGGAGAAGATTCAGAATGAAAACCAAACAGCCTTTTCCCTTCATTATCGTAATTACTTAGGTTGAAATGCCTTGGCTTGAGAGTCTAGGAATGCATCACATGTCTGATAACTTGGATCAGTGGTTCCCAGTGTTTTTGCAGCTGTGGAATTTCTTTAAAAAGAAAACTAGGATCTCTGGATGCTCCTAACATCCTTTTAATCCCTCTAGCATCCTTTTAATCCCTACTTTCATGGGCCAATGTTGTCATTTGAAATTTGATTGCATTAAAAGATGAGAGACTTCCCCCCGACATACCATTTCTACATGGTTAAAGGGTTTGTGGATCATTTCTAGATACTAGAATAGGAGCTCACGTGGTGGGGCTGGGGACACATCAAACAATGTGTCCTGGAAAATATTAGTTCCATTGCTTTCCCAGAATGGTAATTTCTCTGTTGTTTTCTTTAACGTCTTTGACTTGAACTAAAATGAACAAACAACAGGGAAAGAAGTGCTTCCCTTATTCTGTTCTAATTTCAAGGTTAGAGGGTTCACACTTAGGGGCCTTAGACACTTGCACTGCAAAGTGTGGTTCCTTGACCAACCAAATTCCAAATTGGCTTCACCAGGAACTTGTAAGACACACTGACTATCAAGCCCCGCTTGAACCAGAATCTACACTTTTAAGATCCCAGGGAGATTTGTAGGTGATTTGTGAGAAGCACTATTCTCAAGGTGCTGCAGTTCTACCCCAGTAGGCAGTCAGTGGGGCTTCCCAGGTGGCACTAGTGGTAAAGAACCCACCAGCCTGTGAGGGAGATAGAAGAGATACAGGTTCGATCCCTGGGTAAGGAAGATGCCCTGAAGGAGGAAATGGTAGTCCACACTCAGGTACTCTTACCTGGGAAATCCCATGGACAGAGGAGCCTGGTGGGCTACAGTCCATAGGGTCGGAGGGAGTTGGACATGACTGAAGCAACTTAGCATGCACACGGTCAGTAAACAACGTTCACTCTGGGTGCTCCCTTCATATGTCTTGCACGTGTAAGAGAGTTTGTCTTGGTAACTTGTTGACTAGTGACTGTCTCCTCTGCTCTCTCCCTTCTTCAAGGAGAAGGTCAGAGTTGCCCGAGGTTGGTTGTCCCTCACAATCCATTTTGTTGGGACTTCCTCCCTGAGCTAGCCTAGGACCACCAATTATCATGTTCTTTACCCCAAAGATCCAAAGCTAATCAGAATGATCCTGTGCTGTTAATAATATCTCCTCATGGGTTGTGAATAACTGTAGACTCTCCCTGTTATAACACTTACCCTGGAAAAGTCATATCAGACTCCTCTTACCTTTATGGAGCCCCTGTTTTGCCATCTGCTAAAGGGAGAGAATATACCAGTTAGAATCAGAAAGAGGTAAAGGTAAACACTCACTGTTTTATAAACTGCAAAAAGGTGGTGAAAAGCTTGGTGTTATCAATAATTTGACGATTGGCAGGTTTTTTAGAGCATATGTGTTGAGGGCTTCCCTGGTGGCTCAGCAGTAAAGAATCCATCTGCAATGCAGGAGATGCGAATTCAACTCCTGGGTCAGGAAGATCCCTGGAGTAGGACATGGCACCCCACTCCAGTATTCTTGCGTGGAAAATCTCATGGACAGAGGACCCTGGCGGGCTACAATCCATGGGGACGCAGAGTCGGACACGTCTGAGCGACTAAGCGCGCGCGCGTGTGCACGCACACACACACACACATACACACACACACACATGATTATTTGAAATTATTGAGGGACTTACCTGGTAGTCCAGTGGTTACGATTTCACCTTCTAATGCTGGGAGTGTGATCCCTGCGCAGGAAGCTGGGATCTCACATACCTTGTGGCCAAAAAATAAAAAAATACAGAAGCAGTATTGTAACAAATTCAATAAGGACTTTAAAAATAGTCCACATCAGAAGAAGAAAGCATTGAATATATATGGACAAAATCAAGCAAATTAAGTCCATCTGAAAGGACAGATCGTTTTTAGACGAGGCAGTCTTTCAGGACTCACTGTAACACCAGCATGCTGGGAACCTGTGCTTCCTCAACTTCTCATTGCCCTGGTCAGGATGTAAAGCGGGGCCTCTCACACTCCTTGTGCCTACTCTCTGATTGGTGCATACATTGGCCAATCTTTGCTGATTCGCCTACAGATTATGATCAGAGAATGAGATTTAGAGCCTGAATCTCAGTTCGTAAGTTCCTTACTACACAAGATAGTAGAGGCAAACTAATTGACCCTCCACTGTCTCATCATTAAAGGGGCGGGGCGGGGGGCGGTTAATGAGTGATGCCTGCCTTCCTGAGTGGTTGTGAGAATTAATTGTGGTCATGAAGAGAAAGCGCCTTGCATAGCACTGATGCTCAGTAGCACTCAGAATATTATCATCAACATCATCATCCTTAATATTATTATTAGCAGCAGCATCACTAAACTAGGAGCATAATTTGTTTTTTTGACTCAAAAATGAGTCCTTTCCTGTAGCAGCAGGTTTCTGAGTCAGAAATTTTTGCCTCTAGAAGATTTTTTGTTGGTTTTTCAATCTTGACTTTCATCCTAGAAACATGAAAACACATGAACCTGAAATTGGCCACGAGAGTAGAACTTAAATGTCCTCACCGCAGGCAAAGAAAGGTGATGCTGTGTAGTGATGGGTATGCTAATTAGCTTGATTGTCATACTCATTTCACAGTGTACATGGGTTTAAGTCATCACTTTGCGCACCTTAAAAAAAAAAAGTATTCTGTACAGCATAGTTATAAACAATTTTAATTTGTCAATCATACCTCAAAATTGGGGAAAAAAATAGATTGGGCAAAAATGTTTTGAAGGAATAAGCACCTGGGAACCTTGTGATCAAACAGCCTGTACTTCTGTTCCTCTTTCTCCTGTATTATTTCTTCTTTTTTCATGTCCAAGGAGGAGCTGTCAGGCTACCAGGGGCGCATCAAGTTCATAGGAAAAAACAATCGATTCTCCCAATACAGACCCTACCCCCAAACCAACATGGCTTCAAAGAGTAAAAAAAAAAAACACCAAAACTCAAACCTACCTATGTTGCCCTTTTCCCATCACACTTGATGAGAAGTCCAATGCTGTGGTGGTAGTGGATTTTCGGAACCCCCAGGGATCAGGATGTTTCTGGAACTTTCCACCATCAGCTCCTTTTGTTTTGCACACAACTCCTAAATTGACCCAGACCATCTCAGTGTGGCCTCTCCACCATCCAGAGGCTCAACCTGGACACCCTGTGCTTCTCCTGAGCCTCCAGGACCTCAGAGACCCCCTCCTCAATATGAGGTGGCTTCTCCTCAAACAGCGGTCCTCAACCTTTTTGGCACCAGGGACTGATCTCGTGGTAGACAGTTTTCCTACCTCCTGGGGTGGGAGTGGATGGTTTGGGGATGATTCAAGTGCAGTGCATTTATCGTGTACTTTATTTCTCTTGTTATTACATCAGCTCTTCCTCAGATCATCAGGCATTAGATCCTGGAGGTTGGGGACTCCTACTCTAGGAATAATATATGCTGTTCAGAGACTCTGCCAGACCCATTTCCAACCTGTGATTGGTACCCCACTGTGCTCTTGTTTGCCTGCCCAATGAAAGCTGAGGTGGAATTTTACCTTCCTGAAGGTTGCAGCCACCTGTAAAATGGCCTACAGCCTCAAAAGACTCTTAACTATCCCCACTTGCCCTAAACCCACAGAAGCCCAGGACTTAACAACACAAACAGCCAGTATCTTTGTGAAGGGAGAGAAGCTTAAAGTGTTCATGAGTCCATGCGGCCAAAAAAATTAATGTCTTCCCCCAGTGGGCTTCCCTAGTAGCTCAGACAGTTAAGAATTTGCCTGCAATGCAGGAAACCCAGGTTTGACCCCTGGGTTGGGAGGGAAAGGCCACCCACTCCAGTATTCCTGCCTGGGAAATCCGTTGGACAGAAGAGTCTGGCGGGCTATAGTCCACAGGGTTGCAAAGAGTCAGACATGACTGAACAATAATACACGCCCCAAACAAATTGCCTTCCCATTCATGTTCTCATTGATCTGCACATACATATACCAAAAAAACCCCACCAACAACCTAAGAGAGGGCTGTGTGTGCACACGTGTGTGCAAGTGTGCTGTTTGTTCCCATTTTCCAGATGAGAAAACTGAAGCCCAGAAAGATGAAATAATTTTTCTGCTGGAGCACAGCTTGTGCATGACGGGGCCCAGCTTCCAGACTCTGCGAGTTCTCTTTCACTTTAGCTGAGAAAAGCAGTGCAGGGGGAACAAGGGAGAGTATTACATTTTGGAGAAACTAACATTACAGAAGAGGGCTGTGCCAAGGTCTCCAGGAAATGGAGGTGCCCTTGCATTTGAGTGTCTACAACTCAGAGGTTAGGTGAGGAAGATTCAAACTGGGGACAGATTCGCAGGCCTTAACTCCTTTCACATTAAACTTTTTAGTGTATGCAATGTTAGTGTAGGAACTGTTGCTCCATGAAATAGTTTTGAATCGATGTGAATGCATTCCTCTTTTTAAAAATATCAGGATGCCATTTCAGAGGACTCTATAGCTAATCTACTTATTTGCTTGTTTTTTGTACTTCATCTTGATTCTACATGACGTACATATCATTTTATATATATATATATAAAACAACAGGGCAGGGAAAAATATGAATCTGAATGGAATTTGTACAGTTCTAGGACTTTAGAACTGAGTCGGTGGGGGAAGAGAGGTAAAATACTGATCACAAGCAAATCAGTCTTCCTTTCAAGGTGATAAAACTGAAATATAAATTAGATTATGAGCTTCTTCAAGACAGCCAAGCCCAGTAATAGACACTCCTCAGTGGTTTAAAGACCATGAGCATGGCATCAAATTCCTTAAGCTTAGCTGGTTGCCTTGGAGAAGGAAATGGCAACCCATTCCAGTATTCTTGCCTAGAGAGTCCTGTGGACAGAGAGCCTGGTGGGCTGCTGTTCATAGGGTTGCACAGAGTCAGACACAACGGAAGCGGCTTAGCATGCATGCATGCATTAGAGGAGGAAATGGTAACCCATTCTAGTATTCTTGCCTGGAGAATCCCAGGGACAGAGGAGCCTGGTGGGCTGCCGTCTATGGTGTCGCACAGAGTCGGACACGACTGAAGCGACTTAGCAGCAGCAGCAGCAGCAGCAGCAGCTGGTTGCCTGGCCCATTGCAAGCCCTCATTAAGCATCTGAGGAGTGAATGAATCACATCAGTAAACTATTTAGCAAAGGTACCAAGTATGACTGTAATAGGAGCATCTTTTGTCTGCATATTATATTTATGCAGGAATCAATCATGGCTGGATTCCCCAAGATTCCAGCAACTTTTAAAATATGACCAACAACCTGATTAGTGTACGTTTCTACCTGAATTTTATGTGTCTAAAAAGAATCATCTGGTAAACATAGTTATTTAAAAATTAATAACTATTAAATATATTGAACAATGTATTAATTACAAATGCTAATAATTAAAATATTAAGAACTATCAGTTCAGTTCATTTCAGTTCAGTCGCTCAGTCATGTCCGATTCTTTGCGACCCATGAATTGCAGCACGCCAGGCCTCCCTGTCCATCACCATCTCCCGGAATTCACTCAGACTCACGTCCATTGAGTTTGTGATGCCCAGCCATCTCACCCTCAGTCGTCCCCTTCTCCTCCTGCCCCCAATCCCTCCCAGCATCAGAGTCTTTTCCAATGAGTCAACTCTTTGCATGAGGTGGCCAAAGTACTGGAGCTTCAGCTTCAGCATCATTCCTTCCAAAGAAATCCCAGGGTTGATCTCCTTCAGAATGGACTGGTTGAATCTCCTTGAACTGTAAATGATGGAAATCAACAGTAGCACAATTTAATTTAAAAAACAAAAGAACATGCAATTCTCATTTCCTGTAAAGGCAGGTACCTATGTTCAGAGAATATATGTGAGAAATTAGTTCTCAGTGCTGGCAGACACATTAGAAACCCCTGTGTGGCTTTTTGGAAATACCTGGGTACCACTCTCTAGAATTCTGATTTAAATGATTGGATCTGGTCATGGGTATGTTATATTTTAAAAGATGGTCTGATCATTGAAAGAAAAAGTGTTAGTCACTCAGTCATATCTGACTCTTAGCAACCCCATGGACTGTATAGCCCACCAGGCTCCTCTGTCTTGGAATTCTCCAGGCAAGAATACCCAAGTGGGTTGCCATTCCTTCCCTTCTCCAGGGGACCTTCCCAACCCAGGGGTCAAATCCAAGCCTCCTGCATTGTGGACAGATTCTTTACCATCTGAGCCACCTGGGGAGCCCTGGTCATTGGTATTTTATATTTTTTAGAAGAATCTCAGAGTACTATAATGAGAACCTCTACTTTATAACTAACAGATACCCTGGAACTTACAGATAGAATTAAATTAACTTTGTCCATTGCCATCTTGGGGCTGACATCTGTCAGACCAGAAGACTCCCTTCTCAGGCTGAAGGAATACTTTAGAAGATAGCCTTGAAGGATTTTAATCACATACCTGTGTGTCTGTGTGTTAGAGTGAATATTCATAGCGTTGGCTACAACAGGAAACTCCTGTGAGTGGCATCAAGCCTGAGTTTTATGTAACAATAGAGACAAAGATTAACTAAAAGGCCAAACAAAGGTAAATGACCAGCACCTTTAACAGTAAAATTTAAAACTAGTATTATTTGATGGGAGGACATCTCCGATCTGGCCTTTCCCTCCACCCCCATCCAGGTGGGAAGATTTCTCTGTTTCTTATTCATACCTAACCCTCATGTCCCCTCCAGCAACCCTGGCTGGCTATTATTTTCATTTAACTCTTAGAATTCAGCCGTGGGTGGTTTGTTGAAGGAAAGAAAATTGCCGAGAGATGAGATTTAGCTTAAGATGAAAAGCAAGATATTAAGGATAATATAGCAAGTTCCAGGACTCATTTAAGTGTTCGCACCAGCAGAGACAGATCCAGAGTCTAGGTGGCCGGTCTGTGCTGCTGCTACTGCTACTAAGTCACGTCAGTCGTGTCTGACTCTGTGCAACCCCATAGACGGCAGCCCACCAGGCTCCCCCACCCCTGGGATTCTGCAGGCAAGAACACTGGAGTGGGTTGCCATTTCTTTCTCCAATGCATGAAAGTGAAGTCGTTCAGTCATGTCCGACTGTTAGCGACCCCATGGCCTGTAGCCTACCAGGCTCCTCCATCTATGGGATTTTCCAGGCAAGAGTACTGGAGTGGGGTGCCATTGCCCTCTCCGAGCCTGTCTGTGCAGAGGTGCCCAATCTTTTTGGCACCAGAGACAGGTTTTGTGGAAGACAGTTTCTTCATGAATGGGGGTAGGGTTTGAAGGATGCTTTGGGGATGAGTCAAGTGCATTACATTTATTGTGCACTTTTTTCTATTGTTATGACATCAGTTCCACCTCAGATCATCAGGCCTTAGATCCCAGAGGTTTGGGATCCCTGATCTATGGAAATCATCATAAAACATCATGAAGTTTGGTAATAGATTAAAAGAGAGAAAGACTATGAAAATTCCTCCATAGACAAGCCACACTCATTATTGACTCCATACCCTTTGTGGGAGCATCCCTGAGAGAATCTTAGAGAGTGAATGAGACTTGGGGTCTTGGAATCTAAAAACATAGAACAGATGAATGTATATAAATGAACAGACTCAGATCTAGAGAATAGTGGGGAAAGGAAGAGAGGAGGTAAAGGTAAAATAGGGATATGGGATTAATAGATACAAACTACTATGTATAAAAAGAAATAAGAACAATGATATATTATAAAGTATGGGATACTTAGCCATTATTTTATAATAACTGTACATGGAGTCCAATCTATAAAAATACTGAATCATTATGTTGTACACCCTAAACTAATATAATATTGTAAATCAGCTATACTTTAGTTATAAATAGCAGAATAAAATATCAAAATATCTTGATTATGATTTTTATTTTTAAGCAAAAAAGAAAGATTTAAGAGTCTTGACCCAATGCAGCTATCTCCAGAGATTACCTCCATCCCTTAACATCTCGTTCACATTACATGACCTTTCTCTGTCTCTGTTACCTCATCTGTGAAGATGGGGAGGATAAGAGAGATTGTCAGGAAAAATAAATGAATGGATGCATACATACAGCACTCAGCAACCACCTGTCATGGATAAACGCTCCATCACTGTTAGCTAGTGGCCCTTTGGTGTCCACATTCCAAAGGATCGAAACAAACACAGCCTTCTGTCTTGTGCTCAGTAACTGACTATCTCCTTATTTTTCTTAAATGAGTCAACCTCTCTTCTTCCACAAAGTCTCCCTTTATCCAGCAGTCTTCTGAGAAAGGCAGGCTTTGAAGCGAAAATGAAAATGAATTTGCAAGAGATGTCTCAGCAAGTTTCCCCAAATTTCTCCATGGTAAAAAATTACCCAGGACCACAATTCCCTCCCTGGAGGTATTGTCCAGATAATTATACCTCTCTCCTGGAAATTTTCATGCAGGTCTGCATAAAAAATACACAGACATCCATATTTTTAAATAAGCATTCTAGGTAATTGTCTTCAGGGAAGTTTGAGACATTCTGCAGTAGAGGGAGGGGTCAAAAATGGGGATGATTATAGGTTAAAAAAAAATGGAAAAGAGAATTAGATGCAGACTCACTAGGCAAAAAATGGAAAGACCCAGCCAAGATGAGCTTGAGTAAACCCATTGGGAAGAAGAGGAACAGAGGAGGAAGCAAAAACAGAGAGCATGATGTTATGGCCACTTTTCATCAGCTTCTCCTGCAGAAATGAGGTTTAAAGGTCATTCTCTGGGAAGGCTTTCAGAAAGTAAAAGTAACCAGTCCTGGCTCATGTGTTGTTTTCTATCATCCAGCCTCAGAAACCACGCAACTAGGCTGTCTCAGAGACCAGCACAGCAGGTGGAAACACGGAAGTTGCAAGAGAAGCACCATCGGTGTTCAACCCCCTTTCCACTCTGCATCTGCAGCATCCCCAGTGCTTTACAGCCATGGCTGAGCAACCCCTGCCTCTTTCCAGACTCAGTCCCAGACTCATGAAGTCAGGACCCAGCAGAGCAGAGTTCAGCTATCCCAGGTGGTGCTAGTGGTAAAGAACCCAGCTGCCAGTGCAGGAAAGGGGTCAAATCCCTGGGTCAGGAAGATCCCCTGGAGGAGGGCATGGCAACCCACTCTAGTATCCTTGCCTGGAAAATCCCATGGACCGAGGAGCCTAGTGGGTTTCAGTCCATGGGTTCGAAAAGAGTAGGTCACGACTGAAGCAACTTAGCAGACATGAATATAGCAGGGCTTCCCTGTTGGCTCAGTGGTAAAGAATCCGCCTGCCAAGCAGGAGATGTGGGTTTGATCCCTGGGCCAAGAAGACCCCCTGGAGAAGGGAAATGGCAACCCACGCCAGTGTTCTTGCCTGGAGAATCCCATGGTCAGAGGAGCCTGGCGGGCTGCAGTCCATGTTGTCACGGGGTGTCAGTCATGTCTTAGAATTAGTGTTGTTACTTAACATCACTGAATCTAGAAGCCCAAGGTGAGAGCCAGTCAACTAGACAGGCACTTCTCTCTTGGCTATGTGATACACTCACCTGGAGGTCTTTGGAAACTACTGATGCCTGAGACCCCCCTCAGAGCTACCCATTTAATTGGTCACTAGGCTTTCTAGAAGCTCACTAGTTGTTCACTCTGTCTGGCCAAGGTTGAGAAAGATTCTGCCAGACTTAATCATTGACAATCACTGAACAAACCAGTTGGCTGAAAAAATCAGGTCCAACTGCATTTGAAGTTTACATCCTCAGGTCTGTGTTGAGAATGAAGAGCAGACTAGGATTAGCAAAAGGAGGCCAGCCTCCTTTCCCCTCTGAAGAGTTGACCTGGATGTCCAGAGCACACCTGGGTTGCTCTGATCACTGAGTTTTCCTGTCACTTAGGGCATAGCAGACTGCTTTGCTATGTTGTTAATCTCTGATCACACCTCTCTCTGGTCATTTGGAGTAAATGATTTCACCAAGAGGGTTGGATCATTTATGGGCAATCTAAGGTAAATAGTTTGTCTTCAAGTTAATGCAGGGAGAAACAGAACCACATAAAAATGTCCTAACAGAGGAGGCAGGGCTTCCTAGGTGGTTCAGTGGTAAAGAATCCCCCTGCCAATGCAGGAGACCCAATCCCTGGGTCGGGAAGATCCCCTGGAGAAGGAAGTGGCAACCCGCTCCAGTATTCTTGCCTGGGAAGCCCCATGGATAGAGGAGCCTGGCAGGCTATAGTCCATGGGGTTGCAAAAGAGTTGGACATGACTTAGCGACTGAACAACAGCAGCAGAGGGTGGACAGACACCACAATAAAACCTGCCCCTTCTTCTCCTCATTCCTCTCTTGACCTGATCTGTGGGGTGTCCCTTGCCAGGCTCTTATTTGCCAGGCATTTTCTATTAACTGTACTCATAACCAATTGATGAAAGAAAGTGTAGTTTAGAGGGAGACGTGATCACACAGGCTGACTCCAGGGAATTAATGATCTCTGTAAAAACACACTTTTCTGAGACGATAGGACAGACTTCCTGGGATGGAGGGAGATTGCTTGTGTGGATTAAAAAAAACAAAAGTCAACACAGAACTAATACATCTGAATGGCTACTGTTTTTTAGAATATGTTTATATATCTTTTCTTGGCATTGCCGCAGAGTCCATGGCACATTCCTTAAAATATCACTGTTGATAATAACTCTAAACTTTGATATAGGCTTGATTTGATAGTCAGAGGTCATCTGAGGCAACTCTTTTGAAGACAGTGAGTCATCAACAGGAGGAGTTGCCTTTGTTTGGAAATTTACTCAGGAATCAAAGGCACTGAAAAAGCCAAACAGATCATTAAAAAAAAAAACAAAAAAATAAGAATATGGAGAAAGAGTAGCATTTTTTTTTTAAAGAGCAAATATATCATGTCAAAAAGAAGAGGGCTATGAAGGACAATCACCCCATTTCCTAAAAATTTGGTACAATTCAAGAAAAGGGTCTAGTTTCTTTATAATTATACTTGTAGGCTATATTTTTACAAAGGTTCTCTCTTCATCGGATCATTTATTTTTTTATTATTTCTGTGGTTGCCTCCCATGGTTTTCCTGGAATCTAGCATGCTCGACAGTGCCTTAGGGAAAATTCAGAGGAGAGATTCGAGGTAGTACTGTCTCTAGGATGAGTGAGTAGGGATGCGATGGAGCCACCTCATGAATGAGGCCCTGCCTCATTGATAAGTGAAGAGCTGTTCCAAAGAGCTTGTCTCTTTGGATAAACCAGACGACCCTTCTTGGTTACTGTAGGTTCTTCTTATGGGTGTGCTAGAAACAGAGGTCCTTCCAAAGTGCTTGTTTGGTCCACCCAATAATATATTTGTAATTTGAGCTATCTATGTGTTATGCCCCTAGTGTCAGTCCAAGGTGAGCAAGTCAAAACAGATATTCAACTCAAGCATCTTCATTTTCAGGGATATTAAGTTTACTGCTCCTTAAACCTTGAAAATTTGATGCCAGGTAATGATGGGGCCCAAAAAGTTTGTGTCAGAGCTGAAAGAAAGCCAACATCCGACACTGACTTTGTTTTAACAGAGGTAATAAATGAACTTAGTTATGATTTTTATTACGGTGGATGAGAAACATAAAAAATGCAGTCCCAGATCACGTATGAGTTTTGTTAAGATTCCATTGTCATGGCAATGATGAGAATCTTCAGCTGAATGTTAGATTCTAGTGAATTTCCAAGTGGTAGCTCTCTGTATATTTCAGGGAGTTACCTTCTGCAACAGGAAAACTTTCTTAAGATGTTTTAAGAGATGCTTGATCACTAGACCAATCAAACTGAAATGCATTTATCTTGGTTCTAGATGATTCCCATGCACAGAAGACTCTAACAAATAAGAATTAGAAGCCTTAGTACTCCTGCCTCTGAGGCATTTAGGAGCCTTGCCGATCTCGTTGGGACATTTTTGTAACCTGCCTGACACAGATGTTCTTATTTCTAGAGAAACAGACAGTACCCCTGGATTAGAATACATTACCTTGTGGAAATGCCACAGTTGGAAACATCTTAAGAGACTTTTATCATCTTTCTGGATTTATTAAATCAAAGTGAAATAGCATTTTCCATTTTTATTTTCTTTTTTAATACTGCATCGTTAAAAATAATTTGGCAAGACAGGGTTTATTTCAATTGATGAGTTCTCTTACCTTCTTTATGTAGCAAGCCTCATTTGGTGAGAAAATTATTATCCATAACACAATACCATTTAACGTTCTCTTCAGAAATGATGGCATTGCTTTTTCTTTCCTTTAAAATTTTTTAATATTGTATTATAATAGTAATAAAGTCTGGAATTATATGATTTTCCTAGCTAGTTGCAGTATACTCTTTTTCTAATAGTCTATTTTTTTTTCTTTTTAGCATAGTCCCCTTTGAGTGTAAGAAATCCATAGAGCTCAGTTTGAAAAACCCTAAGCCTTAGAAACCCACCCTGGCATGATAACATGTTAGTAACACATAGTATTAATATCTCATGCAACAGCTATACATGGTCCATGTTCCAACATCACCATGATTTTGTGGAAAGGTTCCCTCGCATGCCTGTTTCATGATCTTCCTAAACTCTCCAAGCCCACAATAGCAACACATTTCCTTGCAACATCCATTCAAACTCAGCACCCTTCCCTTACCTCATCTGACTACATCGAACCAATTGGCAGAGAGCGCATTTCCCCCTGAGCGAGCAGTATTGTGAATTTTATCTTCTCTTCCAGAAATCAGTTCGTCTTCGTTGCAGCAGATGAAATTTCTTGTAACACCTCTGCAGGTAACAAACATTGCTACTTCTTGGTGCATCCATCCGACTCTCAGTATCCTTTGTTTTTCTTTTTCTCCCTTCACATGCTGCAGTCGGTCACGCTAGAAAGTTGAGTTAAAAAAAAAAAAAGTCATATCTTTGCAGTATAGCTGGAGCTTTTAGGCTCTGCTGCCTAAAAAGACAATAGGCGTTTTGCTAACTTGGATGTTTTATTTCCAGTTTTAATAATACATGATCCAGAAAAGTAAGACTATATTGAATGAAGCCACAATAAAATATTACAGTATAATCAGTGCTCTTAACATTAAAATACTGAATAGGGGAGATTTAGGCACACAGACATGGGACTTCTATGTTTTGGGACATATTATATCTGGGTTCACATGGGTTTCTATGGGATTATTTGGGATCTTTATGGAATGACTGTTTTATATTATAGGCCTTAAAAGACTGAATCTATAAAGCTGGAGGCATTGGGGAATATAATAATCTCTGTCTTATAAGAAGAGGATCTTCATTCCATTAGTTAAAGATCTATTTCCTTTCTTTTAGCACATATTACAAATAATAAGGCATGAGAGAGACAGAGTCTTCTGTTTTTAAAATCAGTCAGTTGGCAAGTGGAAATTGCCCAGTTGCATGGTGTGTCCATCAAAATAACGCCTGTCTTTTTGCTTTGATGTGGTTAGAACAGTTGTGTTTGGACTTTCATTAGCATGGAATTACTTGATTAAATGTCAAGATAGGTGAGTTGCCTTAACTAACAACAGAATTCTTTTATTTATTTGCCTATTTATTTTGCTTTTAAGCCTAAACTGTGACCCAAACAGTGACTAGGAGATCTTACCAATGTGTTGCTTTTAGCCAAGAAGGGAGGATATGACAGCTCATCCCCATGTCATTGAGTGTGCCATGACCTTCAGAAGCATACATTAAACAGAGCCCAACATATAGACATTCATCTGTCACCAATCACGTGTTATCAATAGCACACTGAACAAAGGCATGTTTGCAGCGCTTCACTCCCTGCTTAGGGTCTTTGGAGAGAAAGACATCAGGGGAGCAGAGAGAACTAGAAACAGGCGCCCAGCTCTCCCTGATCTATTTCACTGATAGTTTCAGTCTCAATGTTTTTAATGGGTTGCGGTTTTCCTGTGAGAGAGCCTGAGATATACATGCTCACATGATAAAGCGCTAGCTTACAACTTTCCTAGAAAACCCTGCTCTTTCCCTTCTAACCCCTAGCCTCAAGTGTCTCTATTTCTCCTTGTGAGAGATGGTGAATTCACTAATGCCTAATGATAGAAGGTAGGGAGTCCTATTGCTGGAGGTGGGGGGGGGGTACTCTGGGAAAAGAGTCACTTAACCTTTACAGAACCTACAGAGAAAATGGAGCATGCGACTCAAGGGGAAATCAGCTTGGGGTGGGGAAGAATGTTGGTTTAAAATGTTAATGAGCATCCTCTGTGGCTATGCTGGTCATCCAGAGCCTCCATCCTCCCTGTGAGTCTGAATGCATGTTCTAGTGTATCTTAGGCTCTATTTTGGCATCATAAGTCAAACACTGTGAAGTTACCACCTAAGAGGTAGATATCGATTTTGCCCTGTGACTTAACAAACCCTGCCTTGTAAGCAAGTGGTCTGCACACAATACATCGAGGAGAAGCTGCAGATAATGAAAGTTTGCCCAAGTCGAGAGAGTGTTTTCGCCTACCTTGTCTAATTTAGGATGGCTGCTCCGTAAATTCTTAATGAATTGCTATTGATCAAATTTCAAATTGAGAGAGATATCCCTGTGGCTTTGATGGTCATATTAATAATATGTTGTATGCTTCATAAAGTTCAATTTGAACTCTGAATTTTGAATCAAGCGTGAAAAAGGAGACACCCATATCCATCAAATGTGAATTATCTCCTAGCCAGATCACTCTCCTCACAGAATGAAAATGAAAAATCAGAACTGTGCAGTCAACAAAGGTTGTGACTCATGGTTTCAGTGAAGTCTTGCTCATAGGCTGGAAAAAAACCCAGGGCACCCACACCCTAAGCAACCCGACCATCTGGAATTCTCCCCTCTCTATATAGAACAATACTCCTTGTTGTTGTTCAGCTGTGTCATGTCTGACTCTTTGTGACCCTGTGGCCTGCTGCACAGTAGGCTTCCCTGTCTTTCACTATCTCCTGGAGTTTGCCCAAACTCATGTCCATTGAGTTGGTGATGCCATCCAAATATCTCATCCTCTATTGCCCCCTCTCCTCCTACCCTCAGTCTTTCCCAACATCATGATCTCTTCCAGTGAATCAGCTCTTTGCATCAGGTGGCCAAAGTGTTGGAGCTTCAGCTTAAGCATCAGTCCTTCCAATGAATGTTCAGGGTTGATTTCTTTTAGGATAGACTGGTCTGATATCCTTACTGTCCAAGGGATTCTCAAGAGTCTTCTCCAAAACCACAACTCAAAAGCATCAATTCTTCCATGCTCACACTCCTTAGGGTGGGTCTGTTGAATCCTCATGTCTCCTGGATTTCAGTATTTGACCCCAAGAGGCAACTTATCCTATTTAAATGGGGGGCGGGGGGAAGCAATTGATAAGATGCTTAAAATCTGTTTGGAGGGCCTGATTGATTTGATACCTGAACTTCTTATGTGTTATTTTATGTGGCTGCCTATGGGGGCAGAGATGGCCAGACAGTTTTGTCTGTGGCTTGGGGCAGAGGTTGTGAAATACAGATCACCCAATAGGAGCAACAGGAACTCTGAAGAGCTTTTCTTTCTGTTCCCAAAGGAAAAGTGAAGATGCTTCCTTGGGTCTTTGATAGAGAGACCCAAGTTATTTTGGTAGAGCCAAAATATCAAATATTGATTCTCCTTTGCTAGACACATAGAAGAAACTTGCATGTGTTGTTTATGCGATTGTATTCACATGGGAATGTATTTTTGTTGTCAGTGGTATTGGTTGTTTTCTTCTTAATTTTGTTCCTGAAAGACACGTGTTTACGTGGCTGTCTCATCCACCTTGAACACACCTGTGGCTTTCACATTCTGTAACATCAGGAACCTTTGATGAGCTGGATTCTGCAAAAGGTGGAAAAAAGGGCAAAGTGATAATGCCTCCCCTTCCATCCAAGTCCTTCCTGTCACTGGGGTTCATTGGAACTTTTTTAAGACTGGTCAGGGATTGTAGCTATAGCAGAATGTGTGAGTCTTATACAAAAACAGAGGTTGAAAAGCACATGACTTATTTTGATAGAACTGCTGGAAGTTCATGTCAGTTAGTTTGTACATGTTGGGTCATTACTGTTCTATACATCACATTAAATAAGTCCAGAGAAGGCTTTCCTTCCAAGAGCCTCCATCCTAGTGCAGACCAGACCTCAAGTGATAGGATGATACTGGACGATCAGCTGCGGTCTGACTTCTTTTTTTTATGATAAATTGGACTGCTTTGTGGATGGCAGTGTGACCAGAGCAGAAAAAAGGGAATCTTTCAGCAGACCCCATGAATGAGCATATAATGTACTTGCATGTCAAGTTATGGGCTTCCCGGGTGGCGCTAGTGGTAAAGAACCTGCCCGCCAATGCAAGAGTCCTGAGAGACACTGGTTCAATCCCTGGGTTGGGAAGATCCCCAGGAGGAGAGCATGGAAACCCACTCCAGTATTCTTGCCTGGAGAATCCCATGGACAGAGGAGCCTGGCAGACTACAGTCCACGGGGTCACAAAGAGTTGGACACAACTGAAACGACTTAGCACGCATGCATGTGGAGTTATGCAAGAGCTATAATGAATCAAGGAGAAGGCAATGGCACCCCACTCCAGTACTTTTGCCTGGAAAATCCCATGGACGGAGGAGCCTGGTGGGCTGCGGTCCATGGGGTCGCTACGAGTCGGACATTACTGAGCGACTTCACTTTCACCTTTCACTTTCATGAATTGGAGAAGGAAATGGCAACCCACTCCAGTGTTCTTGCCTGGAGAACCCCAGGGATGGCGCAGCCTGGTGGGCTGCCGTCTATGCGGTCACAGAGTCGGACACGACTGAAGTGGCTTAGCAGCGGCAGCATAATGAATCAAAAAGCAAGGGTAGAGTAGAAAGTAAGTCGCGATGCTCCTTTATAGTCAGCGATCAGAGATGGCCTCTCTGAGAAGGTGACACTTGAGCTGGGACCTGAATCGAGCCAGGGTGAGAGCCAGGTGAGTAACTGTGGAACCCGAAGCATTTCAGGCTACAGCAGTCGCACGGCCGGAGGCGCTGTGGTCGACGCATGCGCGAAATGTTGAGGCTCGGCGCCGCTGCAGAGCGTGCGTACAGGGAAAATTTCAGAGATAACATCAGGAAGACAGCCAGGGGCCCAAGCAAATTAGGACTTGGAGGTTACAGAAATCACTTGAGATTTTAAGTGTGACAGGAAGACGTTGGAGGGTCGACAGTGGTCTGACTTTTTTTTTTTTAATGATGAGTTGGACTGTTTTTTGGATTTGCCGTATGGCCAGAGCAGAAAAATATGGGGTCTTGCAGCAACCCAAGGAGAGGTGATGCTGACCTCGTTTAGGATGATGGCTGTAGAAGAGCTGAAAACTGGTTTCTTGGGCTGCATTTTGACAAGAGAACAAACAGAACGTACCAGCAGATCAGAGAGATGTGCAAGGACCAATTTGTGTTAGATGCCGGCACCTTCCCTCTTCCTCCCATGGTGTATCGGTCATTTCATTGAAGAGTTAAGACCTTTTGAGAGCAGAGAAGACAAGCCCTTGACCCCCGCAGTAAATAACTGTCCCCAGATAAGCTTCCCTGGTGGCTCAGAGGGTAATGAGTCTGCCTGCACTGTGGGAGACCTGGCTTTGATCCCTGGGTGGGGAAGATCCCCTGGAGAAGAAAATGGCAACCCACTCTAGTATTGTTGCCTGGAAAATCCCATGGACAAAGGAGCCTGGCTGGCTACACCCCATAGGGTTGCAAAGAGTCCAGACATGACTGAGAGCTTCACTTTCACATTCAGATAAACTTTGTTGAATTCCCCAGGTTTTAGCCATAACTTGCTGCATTTATTGTGCATAGTCTGTGTACTAACAAGTATAATAAATTATATACAGTATATAGATATATGCATGTATATATATATATATGTACCTATGTATACATGTGTATAAAATTCATTACAGTATCTCAGTGGGGCAGAGGTTACTATCACTGTTATTTGCAAATTTCAAAAGAACAATATGCTCAGACCCAGAGAGGTTTGGTAACTTGGCCATAGTTACCATGGTTACACAGGAGTCTATCTGATGCTGCTGTTCCTTCCACTGAACTGCACTGCCCCCAAGTGCTCTTTTCATCTTGACCTTGGACGCTTGACCTTCACCTCCAGATGGAATTCTGCATTCTTCAGTTGTGCTGTCTTGCTTCTAGAAAACTAGTATTTGTGAACTAGGGAGTGGGCATAGTTGTTCAAATTTGGAGGGACCCAGGGGGCTCAGAGGGTAAGGAATGCTTCTGCAATGCAGGAGACTCAGGAGACATGGGTTTGATCCCTGGGTTGGGAATATCCTCTAGAGAAGGAAACGGCAATCCAATCCAGTATTCTTGCCTGGAGAATCACATGGGTGGAGGAGCCTGGCGGGTTGCAAAGAGTCGGACACAACCGAGTGACTGAACACGCATGCAGTAGGATTAGCTATTAATTGTTTTCTTTAAAGCAATTATAACTAGGTATTTACAAGGATATTTATTTTCTTCAATATTTTTGAAACATTGCTATCAACCTGAGTACCCAACAATGCAGTGGGTAGATAGAATAAAATATAATATCATTAAACAATAGATTATTATGACGCAACTGAAGCGACTGATCACCACCATCAGGGAACTAAATGATTCTGTAAACAGATGGTCCAGTGGGAGTTTATTTGCCTTGGCCCCGTCTCCTTCATACAGCTCGTGTGTGCTGAGCACACGACGTGTGGGTCCCAGGTCTTTGCCACTGAATGGCAAAGAGAAAATTCTGCACATCCAGGGGGATAGAAGGGGACACCAGCCAAGGGTTTAGAGCAGTTCTCCAGAAATCTTCATTTGCTGAAAAGCAGTGGCTAAAAATCAACAGAGAAGATAAACAGTGCCCTGGAAAGTACCAGACACTTTGAGCTTGTAGTTTTGGCTACCAGTTGCCCCTTGCCCGGGGGAGCGTGTGCACATATTTATGTGTCTCTGGGAGGCAGGTAAGGCTGGGTCTCAATCTGGCAGCAAGTTTCACCCCTCCTACCATGCCAGGTACCATCATGTTGGTTGGGAAGCCAGCCTGGGGACAGACTCTCAGTCCTTTCTGAGCACTCAGTACAGACACATGGGGCCTGGGAAGAAGCCTGGACCAAACGCACCAGCAAACGCTGCTGAAACCAGTCTCCTTGGGGTGGTGGGTTGCTGTCCACTTTTATTAGAGACATTATTTGTCAAGTTTGTGGCCACACTGGGGAGTATCACTACCTCCTTCCATCTTTTTATTTCCCACTAACCCACACACACATATACTTGCACACCCAGGCAGCCACACTAAGACTTCAGATACTATTTAGAAGAAATTTCTAAATTGACCATTCCTCTAATTGATCCTTCAGCAAATTTCATCTAAGGGTCTCTCCTTTCCATTTTGGTGATTTGATTATTCAGCAAAGTTGTCATGCAGCAAATCGATTGGTAGTTAATTGGTCTGTTTCCAGGAAAGTGTGATGTGTGTTCTAATAGGGGAAGCATAGGGTGCTAAGGGAGCATGCAGGGAAAGGAACTTAGTGAAGATCCCCCCAGTGCTGACTGAGTGCTTACAATGGGCCAGACACAGTTCAAAGCCTATTACATGCAATAATAGCTCCTAAAAATGAAATGTCTTTATGAGTTTACTTACGAACAGTAACAATGTCTAGAGAGCTCTGAATTAGCCTGAGTAAGGGAGGGTTAATCAGGGCAGATTTTTTTTAAATATACAACAGCAGGTATCAAATGTCAGATTGGGTGATGATCACCTGCAGAATTTATTACACACGCATAAGCAACAAGGTCCTACTGTACAGCATGGAGAATTATATCCTATGATAACTGTAATGGAAAAGAATATTTTTATTTATTTTTAAAATTTTTATTGGAGTAGAGTTGCTTTACAATGTTGCATTAGTTTCTGCTGTACAGCAAAGTGAATCAGTTATACATTTAACTGATGTATAACTCCTTTTTACATTTTCTTGCCATTTAGGTCTTTATACAGTATTGTGGAGAGTTCCCTGTGCTGTGGGCTTCCCCAGTGACTCAGTTGTAAAGAATCCCCTTGCAATGCAGGAGATGCAAGACATATGAGTTCATTCCCTGGGGTCAGGAAGATCCCCTGGAGGAGGGCATGGCAACCCACCCCAGTATTCTTGCCTGAAGAATCCCATGGACAGAGGAGCCTGGTGGGCTACAGTCCATGGGGTCGCAAAGAGTCAGACACGACTGAGCAATTTAGCAAGCTCGTCCTTTGCATTTAAAATTTTTATTGGAGTAGAGTTGCTTTACAATGTTGCATTAGTTTCTGCTGTACAGCAAAGTGAATCAGTTATACATTTAACTGATGTATAACTCCTTTTTACATTTTCTTGCCATTTAGGTCTTTATACAGTATTGTGGAGAGTTCCCTGTACTGTGGGCTTCCCCAGTGACTCAGTTGTAAAGAATCCCCTTGCAATGCAGGAGATGCAAGACATATGAGTTCATTCCCTGGGGTCAGGAAGATCCCCTGGAGGAGGGCATGGCAACCCACCCCAGTATTCTTGCCTGAAGAATCCCATGGACAGAGGAGCCTGGTGGGCTACAGTCCATGGGGTCGCAAAGAGTCAGACACGACTGAGCAATTTAGCAAGCTCGTCCTTTGCTATACAGCAGGTCCTTCTTAGCTATCTATTTTATACACAGAGTGTATATATAGCATTCCCAGTCTCCCAGTTCATCCCGCTCCTTCCTTCCTTCCTTGGTATTCTTAAGTTTGTTCTCTACATCTGTGTCCCTATTTCTGCTAGTGAAGTAAGTCAGAAAGAGAAAAACAAACATCATAGAATATCACTTATATGTGGCATCTAGAAAAATGGTACAGATGAACTTATCTGCATAATGGAAAAGAATATTTTAAAATGTGTATGTATCTGTAACTGAATCCCTTTGCTGTACAGAAGAAATTAACACAACATTGCAAATCAACTATACTTCAATTAAAAAGTACTAAAACTGAAAAAAAAAAAATACAGATTACACTCCATCCTCCCTTCTCCCTGCCTCAGAAATTCCAGTTCCTAGGTCTGGAGAGGGAGCCTGACAATCAAAGTTTTTAGGCTCCAGACCATTCTCACAGAAGAGACCTCAGCTCACACTCCAGGAAACATTGAGTTGATCCATCAGGGATCTTTTGTCTTTCAATGAGGAGAACATTCTAAGATTTTTCTGGCCTCCTTCTCTGCAACATGGTGACCGATTACCATGTGGCCATGGAGCCTTTTGGAACATGCTTGGTCCATGTGGACGTGAACTCTCAGCATACAATACACAGTAGATTTCAACAACCTAGTATGAACATAATGTAAAGTATGTCACGGATTATTTTTATGTCAGTGACACATTGATATGATACTATTTTTAATCTGTTGGATCAAATTAAAATATAAAAATAAATGACACCTATTTTCCATTTTTTTTTTTTAATGTGGCTACTGGGAAACTTACAGTGTCCTATGTAGCTTGTCTTTGAGGCTTTTACCATATTTCTATCAGAGAGCCATGTTTTCATTCATTTTTCTCTAATGAATATTGAAAGAGTATGTGTGCCCCAGGAATGAGTCTCTTAGCAGCAAGGATGCTCACCTTGAATTAAAATATTTCAACAGTTAACCTGGACGTTGGTAGTGTGTCGTGTTTTTCAGTCACTGTCATGTCTGACTCTTTGCAACCCAATGGACTGCAGCACACCAGGCTTCCCTGTCCTTTGCTATCTTCCAGAGTTTGCTTAGACTCATGTCCAATGATGCCATCCAATCATCTCATCCTCTGTCACCCACTTCTCCTCCTGCCCTCAATCTTCCCCAGCATCAGGGTCTTTTCCAGTGAGTCAGCTCTTTGCGTCAGGTGGCCAAAGTAATGGAGCTTCAGCTTCAGCAACTGTCCTTCCAATGTGCTTTGACTTTGTGTTTTAATTTTGCCTTTGAGTGTGTGTGTGTGTGTGTGTGTGTGTGTAGGTGTGGGTGTCTATACGCACTGTAGTGGGACATCTCTGGGGCACAGGCCCAGAATCTGTCTCCCTCTCATCCTGTTAAAACCATTGATCTGCTTACATGGGGCTTGGAGGTTGCTGTACCCATGGCTTCAGAAGGACAACTCAAGTTTGGGAGTAGTTCTGACACAGGTATTCCAGGGGTTTTACTGGAGGAACTTCACATGGAACAGAGAGAGGGCAGGAGCCAAATTCTCTTAGTCTTTTAAAACAAATGTATTTGTTTCTTTGGATGCACTGGGTCTTCGTTGCTGCACGGGCTTTCCCTAGTCGCAATGTGCGGGCTTCTCATTGCGGTGACTTTGCTTGTTGTGGAGCTCCGGCTCTAGGTGCCTGGACTTCAGTAGGTGTCCTGTGGCACGTATAATCTTGGGCCTCGAACCCATGGAATCAAACCCGTGTCCCGTGCATTGGCAGGCGGGCTCTTAACCACTAAACCACCAGGGAAGTCCATCCCTGCTACTTTGGAGGAAAAGAATCATGAAACTGAAAAAGGCAATCTGCGAAGATAGTCATTTCAAATCCAAGCTAAGGAAGTGAGCCACAGGAGAGTTCAGAAATGTCAGCGTCGGGTTGTGCTAACTCTTTAGCTCCTCTTGGAGAATGTCTTCTGCCTCTACTCTGTCTTTCTTGGAAGTTTTGAACAATGGGATTGATTCTGCTTTCTGACTTGCGTGTCTTGGGAAGCTTTTAAAAAGCCCCGGTCACTCACGCAGTCTACAGTTATAGAAGTCATTGCCTAGATGAGACTAGGAGAAAGCTGCATTTGCCATAGAGGAATATTCCTTAATGAGTGCCTTCACCAATGCCAACTGAGCATTGAGGTCTGAGACCACAGGGGCGAGAAGGGGAGCATTTCCTGGCTAAACCATCAGTCTCCAAATCACAGGCCATGAGGACCATGGGGCCATGTGTAGGGCCCTCCTTGTACACTCTGTGGGAGGTGTGTATCTGGTGTGTATTAAGCTCCCAAAAACCTTCCAGACTCTATCTTAGATCTGATTATGAGGTCACTGTAGCACTAACGGCATTGCAGATTCTGGGGGTGCACATTTTGACCCTTTGTCAGGGATCCTGGTTTGAATGCATACTCTGTAGCGCTTCTCATCATGGTGGGGACTCGAGCATTGGCACCTTCTTGCTGTTTTGGGACCATCTAGGAGACCTCACTACACTGGGAGCCTTGTCGGAGGACTGAGCCTATTTTATTCATTTTCTGCCCCCAGGGACCGCCCCCGACCCCAGCTATCTTTGGGACAGGAGATGTGGGGAGATGATGCTGAAATAAGAATAAAAGTTCTCAGGAGCATAAAGACTGTGAATTCAAATATACAGAGTGAACTCTATGGAGTGAAGTTAATGACAGTGTTCTTCCTATGCCCCTATAGGAAAACCACTTGACTATTAGAACCCGGGGGCACGGTACCCACATGGCCCTACTGTATTTCATTCACACCCAGCTTTTGCAGCTGGACTTAGAAGATGTTAATAATAAGTAGTATTTACATTTATCAGTCGAGTTGACAAAGCTTTTCACAAACACGGGTTCATATTTCCCATTCAGTATGCAACTTATGTATTCATTTGACTTCAGCATGTCAAGTCCAAATATAGCCATTAAAACTATATGTGTAACTCATAAATGAGACAGAGCTTCACTTCTGAAAGTATCTGTGAGTTGATTGCTAGAACTACATGCGATCCTGATCCTTTGGGTGCTCCTGCAGACCAAACAGCTGGGCAAGAGTGAGAGGTCGGCTTATGAAATTCTGTAGAAGAGCCCTTGTATCATAATCTCCCCTCTCTGTAGATGGCTTTTAAATGCCCCTAGTTTCCTTTCATGTGCTTTATCTGTGAATTAGGCAGAGCTTAGGCCGAGCAGAATCATTTTACAAACAAGAACGATGAGGTTCAGAGAGAGTTCCCTGCATCCCTGATCAAGGACTTTGCAAAGGAAGAATTTGGGCCTGGATCTTCTGGCTCCAAGCCTTTGTCCTCCACAGGGCAGGCCAGCCTCCTGGTTTTCTTGTCGCAAAAGTCAAAAACAGAGGAGGGTTCATAATGGCCTTAAGCTACAGCAAACTAGACAGCAGAGCAGTTATCTTGTTTCACTTTGACTGTTTGTTTTTTTCCCTTCGATGAACTTGGGCTTCCCTGGTGGTTCAGTCAAGAATCTGTCTGCAGTACAGGAGACATGGGTTCAATCTCTGGGTCAGGAAGATCCCCTGGAGAAGGAGTGATTAACTTAATGGCAACTTGGCCTCTGTGAACTCTCAGGGGTGATGGGAAATAACACACTGTACATTTTGAGACTCACTCAAGGAACTTTTTTCTGAGCATCTTGAAGTGTTTTGATTGTCTCTGGGAGCAGGTGATGTAGAATCTTTAGAATGCATAGCTCCTAGGATCGTGGCTACTGACAGAAAGGTTATGGTGGATATCAGGGTCTTCCCAGGCCTCTTGTCTCTCCTTAACCCTCCTTCACTCAACAGGTGGCATTGGCTTGCTCCCTCGTTCACCTGCCCCATAGTTTGTGCTGTGCTAGACAGTGGAGAAGGAAATGGCAACCCACTCCAGTGTTCTTGTCTGGAGAATCTCAGGGATGATGGAGCCTGATGGGCTGCCGTCTATGGGGTCGCGCAGTTGGACACGACTGAATCGACTTAGCAGTAGCAGCAGCAGACAATGGAGAGAAAGGAGGAAACAAGAGAGACTCAGCCCAGCCCCTGGGGGTGGGGGTGGGGCTGGCATTCCAGAAGGGGCACAGATACACAGTCAAGTCTGGAAGTAAGTCACCAAAATCAATGGAGATCTGCTCCACGATGTGAAGGATGGGGACACAGTTGGAAAGTGTGCTTAAGAAAGAGCGGTCAGGGAGGCAGGCAGCACTGAGGAGCTGACGTTTGAGCTGAGAGGTCATGGATGAAAGGGAGCAGCTCGGATGGGAGATGAGCATGGCCAGGGTCCCAAGGGGAGAATGAGTTTGCCTGCATCCTGGGAGCCCTGATGAGCAAGGGGTGGGGTGGGGGA
>SJXQ01012202.1:282883-409659 GCA_006408695.1 Aepyceros melampus
GGATGGGTTGACGGCTGACGTCCTCTCACTTTCCCTTAATTGAATTTGTCTCTTGTGCTAACAGCAGCTAAAAAATGCCACATTAATCCTCCCAGTAAACTTGATAAATGTCTTAATTTCTTGGCAATGTCGTGCATGTAAGTTATTATATTTCTCATTTTGCAAGTCTCACCTAGCCAAGCACTTACCTTAATGGAATAATTAGTCATGTTGATAATGAAATCCATCACTAACGGAATGCAGTGTCAATGCAGAACTTTTTGTTTTCTTTTTTTTTTCCCTCCCTCCCTTGCCGCTCATTCACATAGCCCCAAGGTTCCAGCCCCACCACAGACCTCAGAGGAGCTAAGCTGCACAGTTCCAGGCCTCTGCTGTCAGGCAGCTGAGAATCTGACTGCCTCTCCTCCCCTATTACAATTCATGTTTAAAGTCATAGTCGCCCAGGAAAGAAAATAGAGAGAGAGGCACGCTTTGTGTGTGTGCCTAGTACATAAGGAATTAGAAGGAAGCAGTTTGGGAGTTGTCTTTTTTTTTTTTTTTGGTGGGAGTGGGGTTGGGTTTTTGTTCTGGGAGGGTTTTGGGGGGAGGGCAACACTGGGAGGTGAAAGGGGGGGTGGTGAATTTGCCTGTACCTGTTCAAACTTCTATGCACTAAAAGCGTACAGTAAGACGTGCCCATCACGTGAGAGCGTATGCAATCATTACAAAGCTTTTTGGCATGCAGATTTCTGCTTGAGATCAAGACGATCAGTTCTTCTCCTAAAGATAAAGCCCCAGAGGCATTCATTGGCATCGCCAAAACTTTTCACAAAAGGAGATAGTTAAGTGCCGTCTAAAACCATGGCTAGGCAATTCCCTGGAGCTTGGCGGTAGACATTCTGCCATAATTGGGAAACCTATCATTTTTTGCACAAGCTTAGTGACATCCAGTAATTCATCTACACAACTCCCCTCTCAAGAGCACCTTCCATACAGATTGTTCAGCTGAGTCAAGTAAAGAGTGGACTTACATGTTCATCCTGTTTCTCTATTCAGCCACTCCACTTCAACACCCAGTCCACTGGGGGAAAGTGTTGGCCAAGAGGGTTGAATGATGACATTCAGTAAGCCCTCTGCATGGAACATCTTGAGTGTAGACAGAGCCTTTCCCAACAGAGCACGTTATTATCAGTGACTCAGATGGCCAACCCTAAGAGACAGCATCAATCCTTCAGAGGCCCATTTGTTTCAGAGTCCTTTTTAGCTCCCAGGGCTGGCTGCCCAAATTTGGTTCTACAGAGAATTTTTGTTATAAGGAGCTGTGGGGAGAGGAGGTCAGGATTGGTCCTATCTTCAATTCTCTAAGTGGACCCAGGATGGGTAGGGGATGCCTCCATATTGGTTGTTTCTGAGTGTCTATTTTTTCAAATAGTAGTCTTTTTTTTTTTTTTTTGATGATGATCCACATGTTGTAAAAGGAAAATGTAAAAAACACACCCCTTAAATTGCTTTGTTTCAGAATGCTTTTGCATCCTTGACACACAGTATTGTTAGCGACTCAAACAAGCCAACAATAAGAGACAGCATCAATCCTTCAGCGGCCCGTTGATTTCAGAGTCCTTTATAGCTCCCGGGACTGGCCACCCGAATTTGGTTCTACAGGGATTTTTCGTTGTAAGGAGCGATTGGGGGGTGGGGAGAGGTCAGGCTTGGCAGTATCTTCAATTTTCTAAAAAGTGGACCCGGGATGGGTAGGGGACGCCTCCATATTGGTTGTTTCCGAGTGTCTATTTTTTCACATAGTAGTCTTTTTTTGATGATCCACGTATTGCAAAAGGAAAATGTAAAAAACACACCCCTTAAATTGCTTTGTTTCAGAATGCTTTTGCACCCTTGACTGATGCCAAGACTAGGAGCCATGCTGACGATGTGGGTCTCGTTCTTTCTTCATTGCAGGCTAGTATATACCGAGGGGGATACAACCGTTTTGCTCCATACTAAATGACAAAAACCATTAAAAAAAACAAACAAACAAACAAAACCTTCCAACGTGGGGAAAAAGGAACTTTCCGAGGCCTGGGTATTGCAATACATATGCAGTAGTGCATCATTTTAGCATCTAAAAAAAAAAAAAATTAAATTAAAAAGAGGAAAAAAAATTACATTTTTTATCTTATACCTCAGATATTTTGTTCTGTGTATTTTAATATTGTGGGTCTTTCATTTCTGAAGGTTCTGTAGTTTGGTTGCTGGCTGTAGGCAGTTTTTTTTTTTTGTGGTTGATCTAGAGAGATGCTAGCTATGACTAAACACTGGTATAGGGCCATATCCAGAGTGCTGTATTCTGTAAATGAAATTATATATGCTGAATATTAAGCTACTGGGGTTATCGGCTGTTGGGGAAGAGCGTGAGTGACTACAGGAGTCATGTTCTTTTCTGCATCCACATTATTTTATTTTATGAAACGGAAAGGGTGGGAGGGACCTAGGGGTTGGGGACTGGGATTTGGCTGAAAGGGGGAAAAAAAAAAGTAACTGATGAATCTAAACGACCCACTGCACCAACATCCATATAGCAATGGTTCTAAGTTACTCACTGTCAGTTCAAGCCAAAGGTTAGGTTGTTATGAGGATGCTTCTAGAAACACTTGTGCATCCAAGCTGAATGCAGCTGTGCAAACCCACCCTTTACAACCATTCCACCCGGCAGTATTCAGCTTCTTAACCAGCCACTAGTTATTTAGGCAAAAGACTGCTAGTTAGGCCATCCACAAGCATTCTTTTTATATTTCTTCCAGTATAATAAATTATTGATATCATTGCTGACTTTTATATTATGGGAGGGAAAAAAATAACATTAATAAAAAGGTGATAAAAAGCACTGTTTCTATTTTTTTCTTTTTTTCCAAAAAAAAGAAAGTAATAAAAACTTAAATTCTTTGTACCAGTGAAAAAAAAATATGTATAAAATTTACATCTGTGCAGTGGCGTTGTTAAGTTCTAGAAACAGTCTTTTGAAGCTTTAGTTTTAGCCTCGTAGAACAACTGTTACAGACAAGACGTATAATTTTTATGGAATTACATGATATCATATTCGGATTTATAGAAGCATTTTACAAGTATTGCAATCATTGGGTAGAGATAATCATGGTATTTTCATCCGCTTGGTACTTTTTGAAACATGACTGTGTTGTGTAAGCAACCTGCAATTTTTCAGTCCGTGAGAGCCCACCCTCCCATTTTTTTCCCGATCCCTAAGGATTCTCTCAAATCAATATCTTTAGTTTTCTTTTTTTGTCTCCAAGGCCCAGGACACTTGTCAAAAGGAAGCAAAAAAAAGTAGGTCCACCCTCAACATCCCCTAAAGAACGACCACTCCCCCCCACCTTGGAAGCAGGGCCAAAATGACGCATCCGAAAAATTGCAGTTTGTCTGTATACTTCTTCTGTTTGAAGTCTTTTCATGTTGTTCCGTTTACAAAGTTAATCTCGGTTGGGGTATCTGTCACGGATCTTCCTGTTTTTGTATTTAAATTAAAAATATATATATATCCTGCAGCAAGTCGTCCCCAGTAGTTTTGCTGCCATAGTTAACAATTTCCATGTGCGCAGTGCAGGCCTTCGTATGGCACGCACTTTAGTAAAGCTCTCAACTCACTGCTGTGAACCTGCCAATCCGCTGTAACAACTCTGCTTTAAGACAAAACCAGACAAAACTTAAAAAAAAAAAAGGTGTTTGTGATCCAGCTTTTCTCTTGTCATCCAATGTGCATGCAGTAAGATCGGTTGGATATTAAACCAATAAAGTTTCACAAGATTTGAAAACCGAGTTTCTGTAGCTTTGCTATTTAAGATCACCGTGATCTTGCAAAAAAAAAAAACAACAAAAAACAAAAAAAAAAGAGAGAAAGAGAGAAACGGGGGAAAAAACTGCTGCTTAGCGGCCAAAAGCAGAGAAAAATATTCCTTTTGCCAGTGGGGGAGGGAAGAGGGGAGAGGGTGCTTGATAGCATTCCTGAGACATTCTCATCTTCCTCCACATGGAAGAAGGTGTTATGACAACGGGTGCCTGGTTGATGTTTTTGAGGGAAAGGACATATTAAGATGCTAGGCATCCGACCCCAAAGTGGGGTGAGGTAGAAGGAACAGGGGGTTTGGGAGAATCAAGCGAAGTCTCCCATGTGTCTCAGATTTCAAAATCCAGAATTTGCACTGTATTTGGAATCACAAACATAGAATTCTTACTGTGTTGGTTCAAGTAAAATTAATTTGCAGTTTTGATTTTCATTGATGAGCTGTACTTTCCCCCATGACTGTATGTAGTTTTAACAAAATCATTTAGAGCAAGTGGGTGCCAACTGATGTTACAGACTCTTTTGTCAGGCACTCCTCCAAGAGGCCAATAAGTCATTTTAAAATGTATGTCAGAGATGTAAACAGACATTTTGGATTTTTTTAAATGGTATTTATTTGGAATGTTTTCATTTATCTAAATAACTATTGCTATTATGAATTATGGAAAAAAAAAGATTACTATCATGTGTGGCATATAGTGACTTAACACACACCTCACGCAATCTGCAAACCCAGAAAATGTGTATATCTGTCTTTAGAAATTAGTGTTTATATCACTTACAGTGGTTTGTGAATAAAGAAAACTGGTTTGTAATATCAAAAAAATAAAAGCTTAGTCTGAAAAGGTCCACGTGAGTTGGTGTTATGATTCTTTGGCCTCTGTGTGTTTCCTGGGAGAGTGGATTTGTCATGTCCACACAAGTCTGCTCTTCAGCCCACCGGAGTGGGCGGTGCAGCTGCCCAGGTAAGCAGCAGGCTTTGTTGCCACGGGTAGACCAGGCGGCACCCTGCAAGGACCCAACTGGCTGGGTCACATGACTCCTCTTCCTCACCCATCGTTCCCAAGAAGTCAGTGGAACAACTACAGATGTCTAAGAAATAAACAGAACTAAGCTATTTCCCCATCGTGGAAACCTCAACCTTTGGTTTAAAACAAAACAACAATCAGAAAACAACCTTATGTTTCAAATGAAAACAGCTACTAATGTCTAAGCTTTTAGTACAGCTGTTAACTGGCTTCCCAAGAGGTGCTAATAGTGAAGAATCCGCCTGTCAATCAGGAGACGTGGGTTCAGTCCCTGGGTGGGAAAGATCCTCTGGAGGAGGTCATGGCAAGCTATTTCAGTATTCTTGCCTGGAGAACCCCATGGACAGAGGAGCCTGGCGGCCTACAGTCCAGGGGGTCGCAAAGAGTTGGACACGACAGAAGCAACTTAGTATATATGCACACACCCATGCAAAGCTGTTAATTATCCAGACAACAATTAGGGAGGCTTGTAGGAAGAAGATGAAGAAAAAAAATCATCATAACAAGTGGCAGAGTTGATGTTTATCAAGTGCTTCCCACGTGGTGCAGTGATAAATAATCCGCCTGCAATGCAGGAGATGTGGGTTTGATCCCTCCTGGGATGGGAAGCTCCCCTGGCGAAGGAAATGGCAACCCACGCCAGTATTCTTGCCTGGGAAATCCCATGTGCAGAGGAGCCTGGTGGGCTACGGTCCATGGGGTCGCAAAGACAGACACAGCTGAGCATACACACTGTACTAAGACCAAGAATAATACATTCCTTATTTTCTTTAATTATTTAATGCTCCCACAGGGTTGGATTGTCTACCGCATTTGCTTAACGATATGTATGTTTTAAATTAATTTCGTTTTGGCCATGCTGGGTCTTTGTTGCTGCGCGCACGAGAGTACAGGCTCAGTAGCTATGGCACATGGGCTTAGTTGCTTTGCAATATGTGGAATCTTCCTGGACCAGGGATCAAACACGTGTTTCCTCCACAGGCAGGTGGATTCTTACCACTAAGCCACCAAGGAAGTCCTTCTTAATAACATCGTAATCCTATCTCATTTAGTTATCTTAACACCGCTGAAAATTGGTAATACATACAAAAGCTTTTAAAATATGGCGTGTGGACACAGGTGTTCTGACTTTGAGTCCTGATTTGGTCCCTTCCAGATGCAGTCAAGAGTGCCTACATGCTCAGTTGCTAAGTCGTGTCCGACTCTGTGATCCCATGGACTAGAGCCCGTCAGGCTTCTCTTTCCATGGGATTCTCCAGGCAAGAATACTGCCTGGGTTGCCATGCCCTTCTCCAGGGGATCCTCCCAACCCAGGGATCGAACCTGGGTCTCCTGCATTGCAGGTAGACTCGTCTGCACCACTATGAAGCCCTTCAGTCAAGGGTAACTTAACCCAAAGCTCTGTGCCTTAGGCTCCTCCTCCATAATTCACCATGAGAAGACTACTTGCCTTTTAATACTGTTATGTGGAATAAATAGGGATTCCCTGGTGGCTCTAGTGGTAAAGATTCCACCTGTCAATACAGGAGACATAAGAGATGCGGGTTCGATCCCTGGCTGGGGAAGATCCCCTGGAGAAGGGCATGGCAACCCAGTGCAGTATTCTTGCCTGGAGAATCCCATGGACAGAGGAGCCTGGCAGGCTAAGGTCCATAGGGTTGCAAAGAATCAGACATGACTGACGCGATTTAACACACATGCACATGGAATAAAGGAAACAACCTATGGCACGGGCTTATGGCAACACTTTGTAACTTGCAAGCTTATCATTCACAGGTGAGGACCCTGAGACCAAAGAGGTGACTGTGTCTAAACCACACATCAGGCAAGTGGCAGGTCCGACAGTCCAGAACCGGCATCTTTGCTCCCCTGGCCCAGTGGGAAATTTCAGCATTCGACTGTAGAACCAAGTCTTAACTCTAAGAGCCAAAAGCTGATTTGAGTAAGGCAGTTGTCTTCATAGCATGAATTATACCATTTCAAGTATATCCAGTGCCCTTCTCTGGAAACTCCTTATACAGGGGACTGTGCAAGTTACATCAGCTTCCACTGGTCTATGTCCATTGACCCCTGAAGACAGTGCAACCCTGATTTTACAAATGAAGACAGTATGATGTGATAGGTCCAATGATTTGTCTAAAGTCATGTCTAGCAACTGTTGGCCTTGCATCTTCTTCCAGAAATTCTCTCATTATTGATGATGTTTCTGGTGATAGTGGTGGTGAACTTGGGCTTCTAGTACTCTCCTTATGAAATATGTAAGGTTATATCAATTTTAAAAAAGAAGTCCCCGATTTATCCTGGCACATGGTGAGGGAGGAAATGATGTTGTTTAGTTGGTAAGTCATGTCTGAGTCTTTGCGACCCCATGGACTGCAGCACACCAGGCTTCCCTATCTTTTTCCATTCCCTCAGAATAGCCATCTTTGCAAATGCTGGTTTATAGCTGAGTCCCTGCCAAGTCCAAATAGGAGGATATAAGTAGAGATAGGGGCCTCCCTGGTGGTTCAGTGATAAACAACCCGCCTGCTTGGTCTATGGGGTCGCAAAGAGTTGCTCATGACTGAACAAGTAGTGGTAACAAAAGGTGTCACTTACATCAGAATCTCCCAAATCAGGTTCTTCTCTAAAATGGAAATAAGTGCATATATTTAACGTGAAGTGTCAAGAAAATAGAAATGGATGGCAGCAGTGAAACGGTTCTTAGAAGACCTGACCAATGGATGCCCATGTCTGGCAACCACTCCCCTTGTCCACCTGGAGTGCAGGCAGAGGTGAGCTCACCGGCCAAGAGAAGGTGATGAGATGATACCAGGTGTGGTACACAGGCTTTATACCTACGGACAGTGTCTGGAGGGGGTCAGAGCCTCATCTCATCTGTAATTTCTCTTCTTAAAACAGTATTGTTTATTTATTTACCTGCCACAGGTCTTTTAGTTATGGCCTGTGGGATCTAGTTCCCAGACCAGGGATCAAACGAGTCCCCTAGCCATTGGACCACCAGGTCTGTCTGGTGTCCTGACTTTGAGTCCTGATTTGGTCCCTTGCCAGCTGCAGTCAGGGGTGCCTACGTGCTCAGTTGTGTCCAACTCTTTGCGACCCCATGGACTGTAGCCCACCAGGCTCCTCTGTCCATGGGACTCTCCAGGAAAGAACACTGGAGTGGGTTGCCATCTCCTTCTCCAGGGGATCTTCCCGACCCAGGAATTGAACTCGAGTCTCCAGCATTGCAGGCAGAGCCTTTACCACTGAACCATCTGGGAATATCCATGCATATTCTCACGCTTTCTCATGTGTGATTATTTTTTCATACTTAAGAGTTAAGACTGAAAAAATAGTCTCTCTAGGGTAGAGATAAAAGCTATTTTTGTTCAAAAACAAAAAACAGCACTTTTTTGGGTTATTTTTGTTTTTTATTCACTGCTGGATGATACATGTGTATGCACACATATATTTTATATACTATATACTTCATGTTATATATATTATATATTTGACAGATTTGTATGTAAATTCACAAGACACAATCTTTTCTGAAGGATATGAAACTCTCATTGTACAATCACTCAAGATTCAACCTGATGTTTGATGTCAGACCAAAAAGGCAGCCATTTCTCCCTGCTTTTTTACAGCGCTAAGGGATAGAAATTTGGGCTTGACTAGGAGCAGTTGGCCCCAGGAAACTTTTGAAACGTCTCCTAGGAGACCCAGTCTTATTTGATATAATGTCCTAGTCACCCTCCTGGAAAATTAGGGTAGTGGAACCAGGATGTGTCTTTGACTCTGACTTGCTTTGATCACTGGTATATGACCTGCAGAAGGGCTTCCCTGGTGGCTCAGATGGTAAAGACTCTGCCTGCAATGCAGGAGACTGGGGTTCGATCCCTGAGTCAGGAAGATTCCCTAGAAAAGAGAATAGCTACCCACACCAGTATTCTTGCTTGGAGAATTTCATGGACAGAGAAGCCTGGTGGGCTAAGGTCCATTGTATCCATAAAGAGACAGACACTACAGAGCGACTAACGCTTTGACTTTTTTTCCTTTTTCTCAAAGGGGAAATATATTTTGGGCAGCAAAGTAGCACTGTGATGAAAACACCCCAGGGTCTTTTAAAACTAATGGTGTTGAGGGAGCAAATGCTGTAGGTTGTATTGAGAACAAAAAATAGTGAGATTAGGCTTCCCAGGTGGCTCACTGCTAAAAACCCTGCATGCCAATGCATGAGACATAAGTTCAGTCCCTGGGTTGGGAGGATCCCTTGGAGGAGGGCATGGCAACCCACTCCAGTAATCTTGCCTGGAGAATCCCAGGGACAGAGGAGCCTGGCAGCATTAGGGTAGGGTCCATACCCTCACAAAGAGTCAGACATGACTTAGCAACTGAACAACAAAATAATGACACTAGTTAACATTGTTTGAATACCATCTCAGCTGGTCTACAAAACATTTAATTTTTACACTATAAACACATAGCTGTCTGTATATGAACATGTTTAAGAGAGGCATTCAGAAAGCCTCAGCCTCTCTGTGCTTCAGTTACATTTTCTATAAAAGGCAGATAATAGATAATATCCACTATGGAGGGTTCTTACGAGAATGAAATGTGTTCAAACATGTGAAGCACTTAGTCTGGCATATAGCATTTTTTCTTTTTACCAATAAATCATTTCTATCTATAATTTATTGGTGTCCATATATATTTCAAAGATTCAAATCATATACCCTATTTATTACATAACACAATTGATTATACATACAGGTATATGCAGTTTATGCATCTAAAATGAATCTGTATACACACATGGGGAGCAAAAGCTTCTTTTTATTTTAAATTTTATTTATTTTTATTGGGGTATCAGTTCAGTTCAGTCGCTCAGTCGTGTCCGACACTTTGTGACCCCAAGAATCGCAGCACGCCAGGCCTCCCTGTCCAACTCCTGGAGTTTACCCAAACTCATGTGCATTGAGTTGATAATGCCATCCAGCCATCTCATCTTCGGTCATCCCCTTCTCCTCCTGCCCCCAACCCCTCCCAGAATCAAATTCTTTTTCAATGAGTCAACTCTTCGCCAAAATACTGGAGTTTCAGCTTTAGCATGATTCCGTTCAAAGAACATCCAGGACTGATCTCCTTTAGAATGGACTGGTTGGATCCCCTTGCAGTCTAAGGGACTCTCAAGAATCTTCTCCATCACCACAGTTCAAAAGCATCAGTTCTCCGGTGCTCAGCTTTCTTCACAGTCCACCTCTCACATCCATACCTTAAAATGTTATGTTAGTTTCTGCTGTACAACAAAGTGAATCAGTCATATGTATCTCTCTTCCGTCTTGGACCCTCCCCTCTTCCCCAAATCCTGCTCAGTAGGTCACCACAGAGCACTGAGCTGAGCTTCCTGTGCTAATATATAATATGTTCATTTTCATGTATTAGCATAACTGAAAAAGACCCAATGAAAGTGAAAATGCTCGTCAGTCAGTCATGTCTGACTCTCTGCAACCCCATAGACTATAGCCCACCAGGCTCCTCTGTCCATGGAATTCTCCAGGCAAGAATACTGGAGTGGGTTGCCATTCCCTTCTCCAGAGATCTGCCCAACCCAAGGACCAAACCTTCATATCCTGCATTACAGGTGGATTCTTTATTGTCTGATCCACCAGGGAAGCCCAGAATATACCCACTGGTGGACCACAAGTATATTTGCCATTTCTGGTAAAGGGCTTGTGCATGCATGCTAAGTTGCTCAGTCATGTCTGACTCTTTGCGACCCCATGGATTGCAGCCCACCAGGCTCCTCTGTCTGTGGGATTCTCCAGGCAAGAATACTGGAGTGGGTTGCCATTTCCTTCTCCAGGAGATCTTCCTGACCCAGGGATCAAACCCGTGTCTCCTGCAGCTCCTACACTGCAGGCAGATTCTTTACTGCTGAGCCACCAGGGAAGCCCCTGTGGAAAAGCCCAACAGTCTTAATTCTGACAGAGGAAATGGTCAGCAAATGCAGCCTGTCATCATCATCGTTAGTATTATCTCATTTAATCCTCACAAACTGGCAAAGTAGGTACTCTAATTACTCTCCTACCCATTGGGAGGCAGAAGCTTACGGTGCAAGCCTGGTGGGTGATGCCCAAGAAATGCGGCTTTAGGTGGTGGAGCTGAGCCCTGGATGTGAGCTGTCTGGCTCCAGAGTTCCTGCTGCTAGGTACTGAACACAACGCTGCACAGTGCTGGCGCTTACTCCTCGCGAGTCTTAATTCTGACAGAGGAAATGGTCAGCAAATGCAGCCTGTCATCATCATCGTTAGTATTATCTCATTTAATCCTCACAAACTGGCAAAGTAGGTACTCTAATTACTCTCCTACCCATTGGGAGGCAGAAGCTTACGGTGCAAGCCTGGTGGGTGATGCCCAAGAAATGCGGCTTTAGGTGGTGGAGCTGAGCCCTGGATGTGAGCTGTCTGGCTCCAGAGTTCCTGCTGCTAGGTACTGAACACAACGCTGCACAGTGCTGGCGCTTACTCCTCGCGGCAGCCCAGGTAAGTAGCTCACCATTGACTTCCTCCACTGCCTGGCAAACACTTGTTCAAAAGGTGGAAGTCAGGTGGATCCCAGCATCCACCTCTGAGAGCACAGACCACCCTCCTGTGATTATCTCCAGGGCCCCCCGCTGCCTCATGCCTTCAACTTGGCCATCCTAGCTTTCTGACTGAGTCAGATTGTCTGTGTGAGGTAAAAAGCCAGGGAGAGTGAGAGAATCCCCAAGTCTCTAAGAAAGAAGAAACAGCACAGCCGAGGGTAGAAAACCGAAGACCCTGAGATGCAAGGTCGCCAGGGAGCTGCAGACAGGTGATGGCTGGAGGGCAGGCAAATTGGCAGCCTTGCAGCATGCAGACTCCAGCAAACCTTACAAGGAGAATCAGAGTGTTTTTTGTTTTTTATTTTTTTTTAAAAAGAGCAGACAGTAGTTTGCAGACCAACGCACGAAAGCCCCATGCTCGCATCTGGAAAGTCACACTTTCTGCAGCCACACCAGGAAGTTGTCCAGAACTGAAAAGCAGGTCAGAGGCGCCTCTCACAGGTCCGCTTTTATCTCCCCCGAACACTCCAGGCAGGGAGATTCATTACTGGAAGGAGGGTTTCAGCACCAGCGGCAACGGCAGCTCAGCTGGACAGGGCTGTCAGCGTAACTGGCTTGCTGCTGCTTCCTTTTTTTTTATTTTCCTAAACTGAGTGACTAGATGATGTACATTTCTTTGGACTATTTCCCTTTTTGCCCAAGCCCTGCTCTTCCTCTTTCCCCCTGAAGACCTAGAGAGAGAGAGAGAGAGAATGCACAAGCTTTTGCTTTGTGAGAAAAGGAGGTAAAAAGGAAAAAATCTTTTAAAAGACACAAAAACTTTCAAAGTCAGTTGCAGCCTTGTGCTGAAATTCAAAACTGTTTATGGTAGAAGAAAAACATAAAATCCTCCTTTCTTTTTCTCATTTTCCCCATCACTTAGAAACAGAAAGAATGACTCCTGCAAGTGGATACAGAACACAGATCTTGTGATTTCCAATTTTTGTCAAAGACTTGAACATGCAGTAGACAGAATGGAGAAAAAGGAAGTGGTTAGAGGTCTTTTGCCTCTTTTTAAAAATGTCTGTAGGTGAGTCTGAGTTTTGACCCTTCCTCTGCGTTTGGCTCCTGGTGGCTCAGACGGTAAGGAATCTGCCTGCAATGCTGGAGACCCAGGTTCAATCTCTGGGTCAGGAAGATCCCCTGGAGAAGGAAATGGCAACCCACCCCAGTATGCTTGCCTGAAGAATTCCATGAACAGATAAGCCTGGTGGGCTACAGTCCCTAAGGTGGCAAAGAGTCAGACATGACTGAGTGACTGACACACACCCCTGGTATCATCTACCTTCTCCTCAGCTGTGCAACCTTAGGTAACTTAATCAGCCTCTCTGGTGCTCAGTTTTCATGTCGGTGAAATGCTTCACAGGGTTTTGGTTAGAATTTCATGAGAGTTTGTGGCACTGAGAAGTTTGGTTCTGGAAAAGTCACTCACCTCCCACTGGGCAGCAAAAATCAGACCCCAGGTGTTTTTCTGTGTGTGTGTGTGTGTGTGTGTGTGTGTTGTGTTTTGTTTTACTTTGCTACCCTGAGTCTTTGTTGCAGCACTCAGGACCTGAGGTATGCGAGATTTTAGTTCCCTGACCAGGGATTGAACCCATGTTCCCTACATTGGAAGGCTGATTCTTAACTACTGGACCACCAGGGAAGTCCCTGGACTCTATGCTATAGAGTGAGATACTGGGGACTTCCCCAATGGTCCGGTGGTTACAACTCCATGCTCTCAATGCAGAGGGCATGGGCTCGATCCCTGGTTGGGGAACTAGGAGCCCTCATGCCACACAGCATGGCCATAAAAAGAGAGAGAGAGAGAGAGACATTGGACTTTTTAATAGCAGGAAGGAGTTCCAAGTGTGGCTGAATTTGGGAAACCAGGGAGGATGCTCAATTAATGAAACTGTTCTTAGATGAGAAACCATTGTAGTGCTTTGGAGTCCGCATGCTCGCCCCCCAGGAAACAGCCCAGTGCAGGGGGTGGGGCTGGCAGACTATGCTATAGAGTGAGATACTGGGGACTTCCCCAATGGTCCGGTGGTTACAACTCCATGCTCTCAATGCAGAGGGCATGGGCTCGATCCCTGGTTGGGGAACTAGGAGCCCTCATGCCACACAGCATGGCCATAAAAAGAGAGAGAGAGAGAGAGACATTGGACTTTTTAATAGCAGGAAGGAGTTCCAAGTGTGGCTGAATTTGGGAAACCAGGGAGGATGCTCAATTAATGAAACTGTTCTTAGATGAGAAACCATTGTAGTGCTTTGGAGTCCGCATGCTCGCCCCCCAGGAAACAGCCCAGTGCAGGGGGTGGGGCTGGCAGGGTATCTCTGCTTTGGGTTTGCAGATCCACAAATGTGTAGCCACGCCTCCCCCTGCCCCAATTGCTAGGCAACACAGCATTAGAGCTACTCTGCCCCAAGTGTGAATTTCAGTACCATCATATTGTTCCAGGTCAAGGTATTTAACCCCATGAAGACTCCTCTTCCTTGTGACTAAAACAGAAAAAATAGAATTACCTTGAAGGGCACGTGCAACCTAAGTAGCTTCAGTCATGTCCAACTCTGTGCGACCCTATGGACTGTAGCCTGCCAGGCACTTCTGTCCATGGGATTTTCCAGGCAAGAATATTGGAGTGGGTTGTCATTCTCTTCTCCAGGGAATCTTCCCAGCACAGGAATCTAACCCAGGTCTCCCACATTTCAGGTAGACTCTCTAATGTCTGAGCCACCAGGGAAGACAATAGAAATAAATAGCACCATAAATGGAATGCGCTTGAATCACACCAAAACCATCCTCCCAACCCACCTCAGTTTGTGAAAATATTGTCATCCACGAAACCAGTCCCTGTGATCAAAAAATTGGGGATGGCTGCCCTAGAAAATTCTGTTCCATCCTGGTTTAGAGGATTTAAAGTAAAGCAAAATAATGCCAACTTCCTCCTTCCCCCAAAAAACTGTTATAGATACCAAGATCCACCCTTTGCCCGAGAGACACAGTTAGATAAACTAGGATGGACAGAGGGATCCCTCAGGCCACAGTAGTTCAGTTGCTAAGTCACGTGAGACTCTTTGTGGCCCCATGGACTGCAGCACACCTCATGCCACACAGCATGGCCATAAAAAGAGAGAGAGAGAGAGAGACATTGGACTTTTTAATAGCAGGAAGGAGTTCCAAGTGTGGCTGAATTTGGGAAACCAGGGAGGATGCTCAATTAATGAAACTGTTCTTAGATGAGAAACCATTGTAGTGCTTTGGAGTCCGCATGCTCGCCCCCCAGGAAACAGCCCAGTGCAGGGGGTGGGGCTGGCAGAGTATCTCTGCTTTGGGTTTGCAGATCCACAAATGTGTAGCCACGCCTCCCCCTGCCCCAATTGCTAGGCAACACAGCATTAGAGCTACTCTGCCCCAAGTGTGAATTTCAGTACCATCATATTGTTCCAGGTCAAGGTATTTAACCCCATGAAGACTCCTCTTCCTTGTGACTAAAACAGAAAAAATAGAATTACCTTGAAGGGCACGTGCAACCTAAGTAGCTTCAGTCATGTCCAACTCTGTGCGACCCTATGGACTGTAGCCTGCCAGGCACTTCTGTCCATGGGATTTTCCAGGCAGAATATTGGAGTGGGTTGTCATTCTCTTCTCCAGGGAATCTTCCCAGCACAGGAATCTAACCCAGGTCTCCCACATTTCAGGTAGACTCTCTAATGTCTGAGCCACCAGGGAAGACAATAGAAATAAATAGCACCATAAATGGAATGCGCTTGAATCACACCAAAACCATCCTCCCAACCCACCTCAGTTTGTGAAAATATTGTCATCCACGAAACCAGTCCCTGTGATCAAAAAATTGGGGATGGCTGCCCTAGAAAATTCTGTTCCATCCTGGTTTAGAGGATTTAAAGTAAAGCAAAATAATGCCAACTTCCTCCTTCCCCCAAAAAACTGTTATAGATACCAAGATCCACCCTTTGCCCGAGAGACACAGTTAGATAAACTAGGATGGACCAGAGGGATCCCTCAGGCCACAGTAGTTCAGTTGCTAAGTCACGTGAGACTCTTTGTGGCCCCATGGACTGCAGCACTTTAGGCTTCCCTGTGCTTAACTGTCCCCTGGAGTTTGCTCAGACAAAGTCAGCAATGCAGACAATGGGCCAAATTCCAGACAACCTGGACTGAGAGAACTTGCAAGGACATTTGATAGCTCAAAATGCCAGTGAGTCTCTGTGTTCCCTGCAACCTAACTGGTTTCTCTCTGACAGAACACTGTCTCCACCCAGGTGGGTGGGTTGAGATTGGAATGGAGAGAGGTCATCAGAGTGGGAAGTTTGCAGCTGCAACCTGACCCTTGGGCAAGAGGCCATAGCTCATCTCTTAGCCCTCCCAATAGGCTACCACCATTTTTCCCTCCATTCATTTATTTTAGTTTTGTCCCTTCTGGGTCTTCATTGCTGGGCGAGGGCTTTTCTCTAGTTGTGGTGTGAAGGATTCTCACTGCAGCGGCTTCTCTTGTTGCAGAGCATGGGCTCCAGGGCGCACAGGCTCAGTACTTGTGGCCCACAGGCTTACCTGTCCTGCGGTATGTGGGATCTGCCTGGGTGAGGGATCAAACCCATGTCCCTGTGCTGGCAGGCAGTTCTTAGCTACTGGATCATCAGGGAAGTTCAGCCACCATTTTCCCTAGTATTAATTTCTCAGCTTCAACTTCCAAATCCTTGAGGTAGGTTCAGGAAGGAAGCAAATATTCTGTCTGTCCTACATCAAAAACCAGGATATTGTGGCTGAGTCCCAGCTGCAGGCTGGTAGTGGTGGCTGAAGGGGTTACATCTGTTCTCTAAGACTATATTGCTGGGTCTGTGAAGGTCTTTGCAAGAAACAAGCTCATGTCCAAAGTTTGAGAATTGGGAGATTCCACAGAATTCTTCCCTTGAGAAACCAGAAGGGGTGGGGCAGAAGGGAGTCCACATTCTCTCCAGGTAACAGTGAGCTGAAGCCCCCTCGTGTGTGTTACTCACTCCATTGTATCTGACTCTTTGTGACCCCGTGGACTGTAGCCCACCAGGATTTTCTGCCCATGAAATTCTCCAGGCAAGAAGACTGGAGTGGACTGCCATGCCCTTCTCCAGGGGATCTTCCTGACCCAGGGATTGAACCCGGGTCTCCTGCATTGTGGGCAGATTCTTTATCATCTGAGCCACCAGGGAAGCCCAGGGAACAGTGAGCTGAAGCCTCTGTAAAAACAGGCAATAACTCTCCAGTTCTCCCCAAACCCCGCTCCCTTACTGCCAGCCGGCCAGGAGCTCAGCTAGGCACTGGGGTGAAAGCCCTCTGGCTTGGAGCAGGGTTATTGGACAGACATAGTCAGTGCCACTGGCTGGGAAAGGAAGGGATCAAGGGAAGATATGCCACCTGAAAAGTTCAAAGGAGAGAGAGAGATAAAGAGGGAGAGAGAGGAAGAAGGAGGAGGAGGAAAGGAAGGAAGCAAAGAAGGAGGGAGAGAGGGAGGGAGTGAAAGACTGGGAACCTCTTCCCACCGATTGTTACAAATCTAAGGGCATAAAAGGCATCATTTATGTCTCTCACTCGCTCTCGCTTGTGTTCCGTCATATCCTGTGACTCCCTGGATTGTAACCCCCCAGGCTCCTCACTCCATGGAATCTCCAGGCAAGAATACTGGAGTGGGTGGCCAATTCCTCTTCCCCACCCAGAGATCGACCCTTCATCTCCTATGTTGCAGGCAGCTTCTTTACTGCTGAGCCACCAGAGAAGGCCCTAGTAATTTACTCCTTCTTGAGTGATCTTTATATAGATTTCTTTGCATTGTATTTTTTAATCCAAGGTTGCATTTTTTCCCTCCATCTTACCTTCTCTGGTATAGACTTCATGCTTTACATGGGCTCTGCTCAATCAAAATATCATCCAAGATATATCTGTAAGTTTAAATGATCTAGCTACCATGACAAAACGTTTTTAAAGAGATGAAGTTAATTTCATAATAATATATCATCATATATTCCTTACTTGTTTCAATGATTTATTTTCATTTACATGAGTGTATAAAGTCTGATCATTTTGATGTCTTATCAGTATAAAAATCTATTACAGCAGTGCTTTGCATTCTCTTCCTTGTACTAAGCCTGGTGTCTGTCAGGAACTTTATGCTCACGGTCCATCATCACTGTCTGGATCAGTCATATTTCAGGGGCTCAACAGCCACACATGGCTCCTATAAGAGACAATGATGCTTCAGACCACAGGTGACCCTCCTGGCTCCACCCTATTTCCAAATCTCCTGTAAGCTAAGCCTCTGAAGTGAGATCCCAGAGGTGATGCCGAAATATCACCAGCTTTGTCACTGGGATCCTAGTGCTCAGCCAGAGTGGAAACCCCCATGCTTCTCAGGAAGGCAAGCACAGGCTCACCTCAATCCTCCGAGGAATCCAAGCATTTAGTTATTTTTCCTCTACTTGTTGCCACAGACACCCAGTTTCTAGAGAAAAAAACTCAACACAAACTAAAAGCTTGTCTTTGGGGTATTGTCCTGGCCGAGTCACGGAGCTCTAAATCCCAAAGGAGGTGGACTGTGAATCCAGAGGGTGGATCCAAGAGGGTGGTTCAGTTCAGTTCAGTCACTCAGTCGTGTCCAACTCTTTGTGACCCCAGAGACGGCAGCACGCCAGCCTCCCTGTCCATCACCATCTCCCAGAGTTTATTCAAACTCATGTCCATCGAGTTAGTGATGCCATCCAACCACCTCACCCTCTGTTGTCCCCTTCTCCTCCAAGAGGGTGGTTCAGAAGCAGCAATTTGGAATAACCATGGGGCTTCCTTCTCCCCTGACCCAGCCCCATCCTCAACCCTCAAGGCATAGAAGCCCAATAACTTTGTTTCTTCACTATCTCTTTACTCATTAACAGTGTCCCACTCTGAGACTTCCCTGGTGGTCCTGAACTACAGAAAATCCCATGCAGCAATGAAGATCCAACACAGCCAATAAAATATGTATATATTAAAAAAGAAACTTATTCAGGTGGCTGATATCATAGTCACTGGCTTCCCTCACACTCCAGGGAAGGAAATTACTCACAGCATGTTAACCAAGGGGACTCTCAATTATACAGAGCAAGGAGGCCATCTTATAATCCTGCCAACCACATCTTGTAAATCTGCTTGTTTGTATCAACAATATGAAAGTATCATGCGTGCATGCTAAGTCACTTCTGTGACCCTATGGACCATGGCCCACCAGGGTCCTCTGTCCATGGGATTCTTCATGAATACTGGAGAATACTGCAAGAATACTGGAGTGGGTTGCCATGCCCTTCTCCAGGGGATCATCCTGGAGAAGGGATTGAACCAGTATCTCCTGCATTACAGGAGTATTCTTTATCACTAAGCCACCATGAAAGCCCATGAAAGCATCATCAGTTCTGTAATAAGAACCACTTTATCTATAATTTTGACTTTTCAAGGTATCTCTCTTTTCCAAATAAGAAAATCAAAACACCAAGAAGTGAGAGGAGATTGTATAGCTAATAGAATTGGTGAAGCCAGGGACTTCCTTGCTGGTCCAGTGGCTAAGTCTCCATGCTCCCAAAGCAAGGGGCCATGGTTCGATCCCTGGTCAGGGAGCTAAATCCCACATGCTGCAACTAAGAGTTCAGATGTCATAATTAAAGATTCTGCATCCTGGAGGAAGACTGAGAGCCCATGTGCCACAACTAAGAGCTGGTGCAGCCAAATAAATAAATTAAAGAAATATTTTAAAAACTTGATGGAGCCAGATTAGAAGCTTGGTCTTTTTTCAGCAGCATAGCCTTGAAAGTGCTTCCCACACCACATGGACCTGTCACTGATATTGTGTTTCCAGAACTTTCGAAATAGGTTCCCTGACTTTTACAGACAGAACAACTATGTGTGTTAAGTCACTTCAGTAGTGTCCAACTCTTTGTAAACCAATGGACTGTATATCTCCAGGCTCTTCTGTCCATGGGATTCTCCAGGCAAGAATACTGGACTTGGTAGCCATCCCCTTCTCCAGATGATCTTGCCAATCCAGGGATCAAACCCAGGTCTCATATCTCCTGCATTGGCAGGCCAGTTCTTTACCACTAGCACCACCTGGGAAGCCCATAAGCCCATGTACTAGTTATCTGTTGTCACATGGCAAGTTACCCCAACATTTAGCAGCTTAAAATAACAAATGTTTACTCTCACAGCTTGTGGGCCAGGAATCCAGATGCAGTTTGCCAGGGTCTCTGGCTTGGGGTCTCTCTCAATTCTCCAATCACAGGGCTTGATGGAGCCACCATTGTCCTCAAGGATTGGGGGGAGGGGAGAGGATCCATGTGCCAGCTCACTGCCAAGGTTATTAGCAACATTCACTTCCTTGTGGACAGTTGCATTAAAGGCTTGAGGTTCTTGCTGCCTGTGGCCCAGAGAACTTCCTCAGTTCCCACCATGTGGATCTATCCACAGGGAAGCTTAGCAGTCTTTCTAATTACAGGAAACCAGGGGAAAGAGCCTTTTCATACTGTTCATGGGGTTCTCAAGGCAAGAATATTGAAGTGGTTTGCCATTCTTTTCTCCAGTGGACCACGTTTTGTCAGAATTCTCCACCATGACCTGTCCAAATAGGGTGGCCCTGCCCGGCATGGCTCATAGTCTCATTGAGTTAGACAAGGCTGTGGTCCATGTGATCAGATTGGTTAGTTTTCTGTGGAGATAAGTCTCCATGCTCCCAAAGCAAGGGGCCATGGTTCGATCCCTGGTCAGGGAGCTAAATCCCACATGCTGCAACTAAGAGTTCAGATGTCATAATTAAAGATTCTGCATCCTGGAGGAAGACTGGAGAGCCCATGTGCCACAACTAAGAGCTGGTGCAGCCAAATAAATAAATAAAGAAATATTTTAAAAACTTGATGGAGCCAGATTAGAAGCTTGGTCTTTTTTCAGCAGCATAGCCTTGAAAGTGCTTCCCACACCACATGGACCTGTCACTGATATTGTGTTTCCAGAACTTTCGAAATAGGTTCCCTGACTTTTACAGACAGAACAACTATGTGTGTTAAGTCACTTCAGTAGTGTCCAACTCTTTGTAAACCAATGGACTGTATATCTCCAGGCTCTTCTGTCCATGGGATTCTCCAGGCAAGAATACTGGACTTGGTAGCCATCCCCTTCTCCAGATGATCTTGCCAATCCAGGGATCAAACCCAGGTCTCATATCTCCTGCATTGGCAGGCCAGTTCTTTACCACTAGCACCACCTGGGAAGCCCATAAGCCCATGTACTAGTTATCTGTTGTCACATGGCAAGTTACCCCAACATTTAGCAGCTTAAAATAACAAATGTTTACTCTCACAGCTTGTGGGCCAGGAATCCAGATGCAGTTTGCCAGGGTCTCTGGCTTGGGGTCTCTCTCAATTCTCCAATCACAGGGCTTGATGGAGCCACCATTGTCCTCAAGGATTGGGGGGAGGGGAGAGGATCCATGTGCCAGCTCACTGCCAAGGTTATTAGCAACATTCACTTCCTTGTGGACAGTTGCATTAAAGGCTTGAGGTTCTTGCTGCCTGTGGCCCAGAGAACTTCCTCAGTTCCCACCATGTGGATCTATCCACAGGGAAGCTTAGCAGTCTTTCTAATTACAGGAAACCAGGGGAAAGAGCCTTTTCATACTGTTCATGGGGTTCTCAAGGCAAGAATATTGAAGTGGTTTGCCATTCTTTTCTCCAGTGGACCACGTTTTGTCAGAATTCTCCACCATGACCTGTCCAAATAGGGTGGCCCTGCCCGGCATGGCTCATAGTCTCATTGAGTTAGACAAGGCTGTGGTCCATGTGATCAGATTGGTTAGTTTTCTGTGGAGGAAAAGTTATGACCAACCTAGACAGCATATTAAAAAGCAGAGACATTATTTGCCAACAAATGTCCATCTAGTCAAAGCTATGGTTTCTCCAGTAGTCATGCATGTGAGAGTTGGACTGTAAAGAAAGCTGAGTGCCAAAGAATTGATGCTTTTGAGCTGTGGTGTTGGAAAAGACTCTTGAAAGTCCCTTGGATTGCAAGGAGATTCAACTAGTCCATCCTAAAGGAAATCAATCTTGAATATTCATTGGAAGTACTGATGCTGAAGCTGAAACTCCAATACTTTGGCCACCTGATGTGAAGAACTGACTCATTTGAAAAGACCCTGATGCTGGGAAAGATTGAAGACGGGAGGAGAAGGGGATGACAGAGGATGAGATGGTTGGATGGCATCACCGACTCAATGGACTTGAGTTTGAGCAAACTCTGGGAGTTCATGATGGACAAGGAGGCCTGGTGTGCTGCAGTCCATGGGGTCGCAAAGAATCAGACACGACTGAGTGACTGAACTGAACTGAACTGAGGGGAAAGAGCACTCAGAGCATCTGCAAGATGGAAATTACAATATTTTATAACATCTTCTCAAAGAATCTGCCTGTAGTTCAGGAGACCTTGGGTTAGGAAGATCCCTTGGAGAAGGGATAGGCTACACAAACCAGTATTCTTGGGCTTTCCTGGTGGCTCAGCTAGTAAAGAACCTGCCTGTAATGTGGGAGACCTGGGTTTGATCCCTGTGTTGGGAAGAACGCTTGGAGAAGGGAATAGCAGGCCATTGCAGTATTCTGGCCTGGAGAATTCCATGGACAGAGGAGCCTGGAAGGCTACAGTCAATGGGGCTGCAAAGAGTCAGACTCGACTGAGCGACTTCCACTTTCGCTTCTCAGATCTGACAGGGTCTAGTCTTAGAAGAAAATCAGTAGTTTCAACCTACAGACTCCAGAGCAGGGGTGGACACCAGATGTGAATCTCAGCAGGCAAGGCTCATGAGTATGGGTGGTGTGTAAGAAGCTGCTGATCACCACCCCCGCCCAAAGCTGGGACCTCCCAATCAATGTAGGGTCACCCACATTGTGGGCTCTCCATGGATTCTATTTTCCCATTTTCTAAGTAAATTAAGGGGTGTCATATTAAACCATGCTGGTCACACAGAAACCCAATTCAGTGAAGCAACTGAGGAAACCCTTCTGTCCCAGAGTGATACATAGGAAAGTCAGAAAGCCTCTTGGTTCCTGGGGCCACAGTCATACTTAGCTCAGGGTGATAGACTTAGGCAGAAAGCAAGCTATGCTGACAGTTGTGATCACTGGGCTCTCCAGCCTGCCTTGCACAGTCCAGGAGGATAAGCCCAGCTGGTCCCAGTTCCCAGTTTACACAAGATGCCAACGTCGAGGATGCAATGGGCTAGGGATGGAACATTCTGTTTATGTACAATTACCTCTACCAAAGCCCATAGGGGATTCCCTGGTGCATCAGATAGTAAAGAAACTGCCTGCAATGAGGGAGATTCAGGTTCAATCCCTGCATTGGGAAGATCCCTGGGAGGAGGAAATGGCTACTAACTCCAATATTGCCTGAAGAATCCCATGGATAGAGGAGCCTGGCAGGTTACAGTCCGTATGGCTGCCAAGAGAAGGACACAACTGAGCAACCAAAATAAAATAAAAAGTCAATAAATACCTTGGTTCATGCTTCCATTTTTAATCCAAATTTGTTCCTCACGATCTCATCTTTCATCCGTTTCCCCTCAAATTCTCCCAACTCCTCCCTAAAACATTTCTCAGGGAATTTTCCCGTGTCTAAAGCTTAAGAAACAATTATTTGTGTGTATGGTGTTAGAAAGTGTTCTAGTTTCATTCTTTTACAAGTGGTTGACCAGTTTTCCCAGCACCACTTGTTAAAGAGATTGTCTTTAATCCATTGCATATTCATGCCTCCTTTGTCAAAGATAAGATGTCCATAGGTGCATGGATTTATCTCTGGGCTTTCTATTTTGTTCCATTGATCTGTATTTCTGTCTTTGTGCCAGTACCATACTGTCTTGATGACTGTGGCTTTGTAGTAGAGCCTGAAGACAGGCAGGTTGATTCCTCCAGTTCATTCTTCTTTCTCAAGATTGCTTTGGCTATTCAAGGTTTTTTGTATTTCCATACAAATCTTGAAATTATTTGTTCTAGTTCTGTGAAAAATACCACTGGTAGCTTGATAAGGATTGCATTGAATCTATAGCTCGTTTGGGGTAGTATACCCATTTTCACTATATGGATTCTTCCAATCTATGAACATGGTATATTTCTCCATCTATTAGTGTCTTCTTTGATTTCTTTCACCAGGATCTAAACTTAATACCAGAAACTATAAAACTCCTAGAGGAAAACATAGGCAAAACACTCTCTGACATAAATCACAGCAGGATCCTCTATGACCCACCTCCCAGAATATTGGAAATAAAAGCAAAAATAAACAAATGGGACCTAATTAAACTTAAAAGCTTCTGCACAACAAAGGAAACTAAAAGCAAGGTGAAAAGACAGCCTTCAGAATGGGAGAAAATAATAGCAAATAAAGCAACTGACAAACAAATAATCTCAAAAATATACAAGCAACTCCTGCAGCTCAATTCCAGAAAAATAAAAGACCCAATCAAAAAATAGGCCAAAGAACTAAATAGACATTTCTCCAAAGAAGACATACAGATGACCAACAAACACATGAAAAGATGCTCAACATCACTCATTATCAGAGAAATGCAAATCAAAACCAGAATGAAGTACCATTTCACGGCAGTCAGAATGGCTGTGATCCAAAAGTCTACAAGCCATAAATGTTGGAGAGGGTGTGGAGAAAAGGGAACCCTCTTACACTATTGGTGGGAGGACAAACTAGTACAGCCACTATGGAGAACAGTGCAGAGACTCCTTAAAAAACTGGAAATAGAACTGCCTTATGACCCAGCAATCCCACTGCTGGGCATACACACCGAGGAAACCAGAATTGAAAGAGACACATATACCCCAATGTTCATTTCAGCACTGTTTATAATAGCCAAGACATGGAAGCAACCTAGATGTCCATTAGCAGACGAATGGATAAGAAAGCTGTGGTACATATACACAATGGAGTATTACTCAGCCATTAAAAAGAATACATTTGAATCAGTTCTAATGAGGTGGATGAAACTGGAGCCTATTATACAGAGTGAAGTAAGCCAGAAAGCAAAACACAAATACAGTACCAGTTCAGTTCATTTCATTTCAGTCACTCAGTCGTGTCCAACTCTTTGTGATCCCATGAATCGCAGCACACCAGGCCTCCCTGTCCATCACCAACTCCCAGAGTTCACTCAGACTCATGGCCATCAGGTCAGTGATGCCATCCAGCCATCTCATCCTCTGTCGTCCCCTTCTCCTCCTGCCCCCAATCCCTCCCAGCATCAGAGTCTTTTCCAATGAGTCAACTCTTCACATGAGGTGGCCAAAGTACTGGAGTTTCAGCTTTAACATCATTCCTTCCAAAGAAATCCCAGGGTTGATCTCCTTCAATGGACTGGTTGTATCTCCTTGCAGTCCAAGGGACTCTCAAGAGTCTTCTCCAACACCACAATTCAAAAGCATCAATTCTTCGGTGCTCAGCCTTCTTCACAGTCCAACTCTCACATCCATACATGACCACAGGAAAAACCATAGCTTTGACTAGATGGACCTTAGTCAGCAAAGTAATGTCTCTGCTTTTGAAAATACTATCTAGGTTGGTCATAACTTTTCTTCTAAGGAGTAAGCGTCTTTTAATTTCATGGCTGCAACTTCGGTGCTCAGCCTTCTTCACAGTCCAACTCTCACATCCATACATGACCACAGGAAAAACCATAGCTTTGACTAGATGGACCTTAGTCAGCAAAGTAATGTCTCTGCTTTTGAAAATACTATCTAGGTTGGTCATAACTTTTCTTCTAAGGAGTAAGCGTCTTTTAATTTCATGGCTGCAATCACCATCTGCATATACTAATGCATATATATGGAATTTATAAAGATGGTAACAATAACCCTGTATGCGAGACAGCAAAAGAGACACAAATGTATAGAACAGTCTTTTGGACTCTGAGGGAGAGGGAAAGGGAGAGGGTGGGATGACTTGGGAGAATGGCATTGAAACATGTATAATATCATATATGAAATGAATCACCAGTCCAGGTTCAATGCATGATACTGGATGTTTGGGGCTGGTGCACTGGGATGACCCAAAGGCATGGTATGGGAAGGGAGGGGGGGGGGGTTCAGGATGGGGAACACATGCATATCTGTGGTGGATTCAGAATGATGTATGGCAAAACCAATACAATATTGTAAAGTAATTAACCTCCAATTAAAATTTTTTAAAAAAGAAGCAATTATTTATTTTTGGCTGTACTGGGTCATCATTGCTGTGTGGGCCTTTCTCTAGTTGCAGCAAGCAGCGCTACTCTCTAGTTTCTCTGCTCAGCTTCTCACTGTGGCAGCTTCTTTTGTTGCAGAACACAGGCTCTAGGGAACACAGGCTTTAGTAGTTGTGGTGCACAGGCTTAGTTGCCCCAAAGCATGTGGAATCTTCCCAGATCAAAGATCAAACCTGTGTCCCCTGCACTGGCAGGTGGATTCTTATCCACTGTACCACCAGGGAAGTCTGAAAGAGCTTTTGATTCCTTTTTATAAGGCTTTTCCCTTGCAACTTTCATGAGGAGGCATTGGAACTCCTGGAAGAAAGGTGAGTGTGGTTAAGCAGTTAAGAACTTGAATAGAACGTCATATTTTCTCTTTCTGATTCTGTGCTCTTGGCTTCTCCCACTCCTGTGGTCTCAAGCAAACATATTTTCACTACTTCCTCCTCCTTGTAGTCATCTTGACAGTGTCCTATGGACCTACAGCCTTTCTCCTGACTTCATTCTAATATTTCTGAAAACTAACGCTTAGACTTTTCACTGCTCCAATGAAGATTTCCTTTGTGATCAATACTGCCCAGTCAATACCTGACCCAGCAGATACTTAGCATATCAAAGATGAAAGAGAGCTCTTTTTCCCCCCACCTCTCAACCTGTATTCCATTAATGGCATGCATCAAAATCAGCTAGAAAGGCTGTTTACGAGGCAGACCTCTGAGCCCCTCCACAGAGCTTTGGAAGTTTGGTTGCTAGTGTTGTTTGGGGGACTGGGAAGCAGCCCAGACTTTTGGAGCTCCTGCCTTAGAGCTCATCAGCTCCAGAGGTTCTTACACACAGCCGCACAGCAGAATCAGGTGAAATGCTTTTGCCAAAAGTCCACACCTAAACTTCATCTCTGGGCTTCCCTGGTGGCCCAGTGGTAAAGAATCCATCAGCCAACACAGGAGGCACAAGTTCAATCCCTAGGCCAGAAGATACCTCAGAGAAGGAAATGGCAACCTACTCCAGTATTCTTGCCTAGGAAATCCCATGCACAGAGGAGCCTGGTGGGCTACATTCATGGGGTCACAAAGTCAGACATGACTTAGTGTCTAAACAACAAAAACAACAAATGCCATCTCCAGGGATTCTGATTTAGTTTATTTAGGTGATTCAGACTGCCATACTCTGTGAACTGTTACTAATCCATCCTCATTCTATATACCAGGAAACTGAGGCTCAAAAAGAGGAAGCCACCTGCCCAAGCAGTTAGCTGAAGAATCCAGGATTCCAAACCAGGTCTAAAGGATACAAAAATCTATACCCTTTCAACAGCCCTGTAAACCCAACATGATGCCAAAAGGTTCTTTTTAATCTCCAAGAGAACTCTAAAGTTGGGGAAGCTAAACTACGAAAATGTGGAGATGATTTTGGGTGGTCAGTCTTTTATCCTATAATCAGATGATCTGAGGGAAGGACTTTCCAGAAAGTGTGAGATTAACAAAGGTTCTTTCCACTGCAGGGCAGAAACCTGACTCAAGTTGGCTCAACAACAGCAGCAAGCAATGTGAAGAGGGACTTACTGAGCCCCAGCTTTAGGCATGCCTGGCTCCACCAATATGCTGTCAGAGCTCTCTCTTTCTCCATCCCTCGGCTCCTTTTCACATTATCTTTTCTTTTTAGTTTAATGTTTTAAATTTTTAATGGGAGGATAATTGCTTTGTAAAAGGTCCATATAGTCGAGACTATGGCCTTCCCAGTAGTCATGAATGAATGTAAGAGTTGGTCCATAAAGTAGGCAGAGCGCCTAAGAATTGACGCTTTCAAACTGTGATGCTAGAGAAGACTCTTGGGAGTCCCTTGGACTGCAAGGAGATCAAACCAGTCAATCCTAAAGGAAATCAACCCTGAATAGGCATTGGAAAGACTGATGCTGAAGTGCCAATATTTTGGCCACCTGATGGGAAGAGCCGGCTCACTGGAAAAGACACTGATGCCAGGAAAGACTGAAGACGAAATAGAAGGGGGCAGCAGAGGATGAGATGGTTGGATGGCATCACTGATTCAATGGACATGAACTTGGGCAAGCTTGGAGAGATAGTGAGGGACAGGGAGGTCTGGTGTGCTGCAGTCCATGGGGTTGCAAACAGCCAGACACAGCTTGTTGACTGAACAACAGCTTGCTTTACAGTGTTGTGTTGGTTTCTGCTGTACAACAACATGAATCAGCTATAAGTAGACACATATCCCCTCCTTCTTGAGCCACCCTTACACCTTCCCATCCCACCCCTCTAGGTCATCACAGAGCACCTATACAGAGGCTTTCCACTAGCTATCTATTTTGCACATGGTAGTATATATACATATACACACACACATATTTGTGTGTGTGTGTGTGTGTGTGTGTGTGAATGATGCGTTCTCAGTTCGTCCCACCCTCTCCTTCCCCCACTGTGTTCACTGGTCTCTTCTCTGCATCTGCATTTCTATTCCTACCGTGCAATTATGTTTAGTCCTCCTATATTTTTTCATACTTCCAATTGGCTTCCTCCATTTCATGGGGTAGTTGCCATCTGGTAGCTTTGTGCCTACTTGTATTAATATATTGCTTCAGCCTAGAAAAACCAGCTCAAGTGATGGCTTCTTGCTTATTATATAGCAAGACCATGGATTGAAAACCTTGCACAAGCCAGGGAAAGTTTCTGATTGGTCCTTCTTGGACCAATCACTGTGCCTGGGAGAGATGAGGTGCTCTGATTGGCTGGATTTGGATAAGCATCCTCATAGAGATTTCCATTCTTATAAGACAAGGAGTGCTCGGTCTGAGCAAAGAAGTGTGGCATTGCTGAAAAAGGAAAACATCCCCACGTAAATGAAAACTACAAGTGTATGCATACTGTAAGCCATGACCTTGAATTTCAGCCGTGGGGCTTGATGGCATTATTAAAATGAAAGTTTCACCCCAGATATGAGCTGAGTAATATTAGAACACTTCATTTCCTTTCCAAAATTTTCTCTTCCAAATCTGTGCAAGTAAATTGAGGAAGAAATGCCACATGTAAGACTCCAAAGCATAGTTGAAATTTAATTTTCTCAACATAACCATGACCGTAGCCATTAAGAGTAAGATTCTCCCCGTCTGGGAAAGTGCTAAGCTAATTTTTGAAACCTTGAAGAAATGAAGACCACAGACATCGCCTATTCCGAAATCGTTCTTTTTTAGCCCGGTTGCCTGCTGTGCTAATGACCCACTGACTGGGTTTTAGGCTTTTTGAAAGCCGAGTTCTCACATCAAACTTTCATCTCAGAGATAGCAGCCTGTCTCTAATGAATTTTTTATTTGTTTACTCATTGCTTCTCTGGGATATAAAAGTAACACTCCTCTTTTTAATATTAAAAATAAAACTTTAAATCAGGACCTAATCCAATGCCAAACTGTTTAAATTCACTACCTCCAAGACCACTTCACTTCTGGAGACATCACGCTCTGAAATAAAGGAGGATGGTACTACGGGGAAAGAGTGACATGCCATATGCATGTTCTGCTTCTCTTTTTTAAAAGCCTTTTGCGAGCATGGCGGTAAATTATTCATGTGGAACTGTGCACCGTATATCATGTGAGTTCCAAGAACATGTCCACCGAACAGCTGTGCTCCCTACTTCAGGAGGGGCTGCTCTCAGAGACTCTGTCTCTCCGTCACTCTCCTCTCTGGCCTGTGAGTCTGATCAGTTTACTCTTGGAAATTTGGAAACCATCAACAGGAGACACTGCCACATGGAGACCCTGGGAGTGGGGTCCAGTTGCCATTCAAAGGAAGCCTTGCACCCAGGGGCTGCTCAGAAGGCCAGGAGTGCATTTAGCCAAACTTCTGGATGCTGTTTATGCATCTTCCACACACATAGTGGGAAAAATAAAATATAGTAAATAAAGTATAGTTGGACGAAGAAAGACCCAGCAGGATATGGAATTGATTGACTGTAAGAATAAGAAGCAGACCCCAGCGATCACCAGGGGCCAGGGTGGGGGTGAAACAGGGAGAGAATTCAGAAGGAACTAGAAACCCTTGGGTTCACTATATTTTGGTGGTGATTTCAGTTAAATATGAAACTGAAAGCATTAGTGGAGTCTGAATCTTTGCAACCCCATGGACTGTATCCTGCCAGACTCTTCTGTCCATGGAATTCTCCAGGCAAGAATCCTGGAATGTGTTGCCATTCCCTTCTCCAGGGAATCTTCACTAGAATGGTAGTGACTGCTTAATGCTCAATTGACCAATGAGGATAAGAGTCATTTATATAAACTCACCACATCTGATCTACCATTTGCCTCCATGATGCTCAATTTCTTTGTCTGAAAAATGGGCAGAGAAATGAAAATGAAACCTACCTTATAACGTTTTTAGGGAAGGGACTGAGACCCTGCCTAGGCAAAGCTAGGTTGTGCTTGACACAAAACCATATGCTTCACCATTATCACCGTCGGGAGGGAGAAAAAATAATCTCAGGATAAGTCACACGATAAAAGAATCTACTCAGAAAGAGAACCTTCCTACACTGTCAATGGGAACATAAATTGGTGCAGACATTATAGGTTTCCCTGGTGGCTCAGTGCTAAAGAATCCATCTGCCAATGCAGGAGACACAGCAGACTCAGGTTCAATCTCTGGGTGGGAAAGATCCCCTGGAGAAGGAAATGGCAATGTACTCCAGTATTCTTACTGGAGAAATTGCATGGACAGCAGAGTCTGGTGGGTTACAGACCATTGCGTCACAAACAGTTGAACACAGACACGACTTAGTGACTAAACAACATTATAAAGAACAATATGGAGGTTCCTTAAAAAAAACTAAAAATAGAGTTGCCATATGGTCTAGCTATCCCGCTCTTGGGCATATATCCAAATAAACTCATAATTCAAAAAGATCCATGCACCCCTATGTTCATAGCAGTGCTATTCACAGTAGCCACGACATAGCTTTATCCATCTGGATGAATGGATAAAGAGGATGTGGTACATACACACAGTGGAATGCTATTAAGCCTTTAAAAAGAATGAAATAATGCCATTTGCAACTACATAATGGACCCGGAGATTATCATAGTAAATGAAGGAATTCAGACAGAAAAGGACTAATAGCGTATGGCATAGTTTATATGCAAATCCATCCCACCCCAAAGTGATACAAATGAACTTATTTACACAGAAGCAGATACACAGAACAGGTTTGTGGCTACCAAGGGTTGTTGGATGGGAGTTTGGCATTAACAGCTGCAAACTCGTCTATATAGAATGGATAAACAATAAGGTCCTACTGTATAGCACAGGGAACTATATTCAATATCCTGTAGAAAGAATGAAGGCATGGAGCCAAAGCAAAAACAATACCCAGCTGTGGATGTGACTGGCAATAGAAGCAAGGTCCAATGCTGTAAAGAGCAATATTGCATAGGAACCTGGAATGTCAGGTCCATGAATCAAGGCAAATTGGAAGTGGTCAAACGAGAGATGGCAAGAGTGAACGTCAACATTCTAGGAAGCAGCGAACTAAAATGGACTGGAATGGGTGAATTTAACTCAGATGGCCATTATATCTACTACTGCAGGCAGGAATCCTTCAGAAGAAATGGTTTAGCCATCATGGTCAACAAAAGAGTCTGAAATGCACTACTTGGATGCATTTCAAAACAACAGAATGATCTCTGTTCGTTTCCAAGGCAAACCATTCAATATCACGGTGATCCAAGTCTATGCCCTGACCAGTAATGCTGAAGAAGCTGAAGTTGAATGGGTCTATGAAGACCTACAAGACCTTTTAGAATTAATACCCAAAAAAGATGTCCTTTTCATTATAGGGGACTGGAATGCAAAAGTAGGAAGTCAAGAAACACCTGGAGTAACAGGCAAATTTGGCCTTGGAATGCGGAATGAAGCAGGCCAAAGACTAATAGAGTTTTGCCAAGAAAATGCACTGGTCATAGCAAACACCCTCTTCCAACAACACAAGAGAAGACTCTACACATGGACATCACCAGATGGTCAACACCGAAATCAGATTGATTATATTCTTTGCAGCCAAAGATGGAGAAGCTCTATACAGTCAACAAAGACAAGACCGGGAGCTGACTGTGGCTCAGATCATGAACTCCTGATTGCCAAATTCAGACTTAAATTGAAGAAAGTGGGCAACACCACTAGACCATTCAGGTATGACCTAAATCAAATCCCTTATGATTATACAGTGGAAGTGAGAAATAGATTTAAAGGTCTAGATCTGATAGATAGAGTGCCTGATGAACTATGGAATGAGGTTCGTGACATTGTACAGGAGATAGGGATCAAGACCATCCCCATGGAAAAGAAATGCAAAAAGGCAAAATGGCTGTCTGGGGAGGCCTTACAAATAGCTGTGAAAAGAAGAGAAGCAAAAAGCAAAGGAGAAAAGGAAAGATATAAGCATCTGAATGCAGAGTTCCAAAGAATAGCAAGAAGAGATAAGAAAGCCTTCTTCAGCAATCAATGTAAAGAAATAGAGGAAAAGAACAGAATGGGAAAGACTAGAGATCTCTTCAAGAAAATTAGAGATACCAAGAGAACATTTCATGCAAGGATGGGCTCGATAAAGGACAGAAATGGTCTGGACCTAACAGAAGCAGAAGATATTAAGAAGAGGTGGCAAGAATACACGGAAGAACTGTACAAAAAAGATCTTCATGACCCAGATAATCATGATGATGTGTTGACTAATCTAGAGCCAGACATCTTGGAATGTGAAGTCAAGTGGGCCTTAGAAAGCATCACTACGAACAAAGCTAGTGGAGGTGATGGAATTCCCGTTGAGCTGTTTCAAATCCTGAAAGATGATGCTGTGAAAGTGCTGCACTCAATTTGCCAGCAAATCTGGAAAACTCAGCAGTGGCCACAGGACTGGAAAAGGTCAGTTTTCATCCCAATTCCAAAGAAAGGCAATGCCAAAGAATGCTCCAACTACCGCACAATTGCACTCATCTCACATGCTAGTAAAGTAATGCTCAAAATTCTCCAAGCCAGACTTCAGCAATATGTGAACCGTGAACTCCCTGATGTTCAAGCTGGTTTTAGAAAAGGCAGAGGAACCAGAGATCAAATTGCCAACATCCGCTGGATCATGGAAAAAGCAAGAGAGTTCCAGAAAAACATCTATTTCTGCTTTATTGACTATGCCAAAGCCTTTGACTGTGTGGATCACAGTAAACTGTGGAAAATTCTGAAAGAGATGGGAATACCAGACCACCTGACCTGCCTCTTGAGAAATCTGTATGCAGGTCAGGAAGCAACAGTTAGAACTGGACATGGAACAACAGACTGGTTCCAAATAGGAAAAGGAGTACGTCAAGGCTGTATATTGTCACCCTGCTTATTTAACTTATATGCAGAGTACATCATGAGAAATGCTGGACTGGAAGAAACACAAGCTGGAATCAAGATTGCTGGGAGAAATATCAATAATCTCAGATATGCAGATGACACCACCCTTATGGCAGAAAGTGAGGAGGAGCTAAAAAGCCTCTTGTTGAAAGTGAAAGAGGAGAGTGGAAAAGTTGGCTTAAAGCTCAACATTCAGAAAACGAAGATCATGGCATCTGGCCCCATCACTTCATGGGAAATAGATGGGGAAACAGTAGAAACAGTGTCAGACTTTGTTTTTTTGGGCTCCAAAATCACTGCAGATGGTGACTGCAGCCATGAAATTAAAAGGTGCTTACTCCTTGGAAGAAAAGTTATGACCAACCTAGATAGTATATTCAAAAGCAGAGACATTACTTTGCTGACTAAGGTCCGTCTAGTCAAGGCTATGGTTTTTCCTGTGGTCATGTATGGATGTGAGAGTTGGACTGTGAAGAAGGCTGAGCGCAGAAGAATTGATGCTTTTGAACTGTGGTGTTGGAGAAGACTCTTGAGAGTTCCTTGGACTTCAAGGAGATCCAACCAGTCCATTCTGAGGGAGATCAACCCTGGGATTTCTTCGAAAGGAATGATACTAAAACTGAAGCTCCAGTACTTTGGCCACCTGATGCGAAGAGTTGACTCATTGGAAAAGACCTTGATGCTGGGAGGGATTGGGGGCAGGAGGAGAAGGGGACGACCGAGGATGAGATGGCTGGATGGCATCATGGACTCAATGGACGTGAGTCTGAGTGAACTCCGGGAGTTGGTAATGGACAGGGAGGCCTGGCGTGCTGCGATTCATGGGGTTGCAAAGAGTTGGACACGACTGTGCGATGAACTGAACTGAACTGAACCAGGACATCCCACAAGATAGCTATTCAGTTTCTCCTTACAAGTGAGAGGAGTAAACCAAACAGTTAAATTGTTGGTAAAATATTTAAAGAATTAATAATCATGTAAAATATGTCTGTAACTTGAGAAACTGAGGTTCCCTAAATGCTATCTTCAAATACCATGGCCTTTTAAGAGATATTTTCATGGATAATCAATCAAGTCCTAAAGTATAGCACAAGGAACTATAGTTAATATCCTGCAATAAACCAGGATGGAAAGGAATATTTTTAAAAGGAAGGTATCTATGTGTATAACTGAGTCACTTTGCTGTACAATAGAAGTTTGCGCAACACTATAAATCAACTATACCTCAATAAAAACTAAAGTTAAAAAAGAGTTTCTTGTGATGGGGACAAGGTGTGAATTTTGAAACTCAGAAATGTTGAGTCTCATCTTAAATTTTCAGTTTCAGCTAAACTATTTCTCTTATTAAATCATTTTAAAATGCAGCTGAAGAAGAAAAGAAAACCCTATTCAGGACAGATTCACTAACCAAGAGTCTGAAGGAATATCTTTAGCATTGCAGGTGAAAGAAGCCAGCATGAAAGACACTAATTCAGTAACTAATTAAGTGGATCAGTAATTAAGTAAGTAAGTGGATCGCCATCTTTAGAATCAGAAGGACTCAGATCTGACGCCCACTCTGCCCCTTTCTGAGGTGTAATGCTAGGCAATCCAGTCAATTGACTGCTGTAACCAGTCCATCCCAAAGGAAACCAGTCCTGAATATTCACTGGAAGGACTCCTCCTAAAGCTGAAACTCCAAAGCTCTGGCCACCTGATGCAAAGAACTGACTCACTGGTAAAGACCCTGATGCTGGGAAAGATTGAGGACAGGAGGAGAAGGGGATGACAGAGGATGAGATGGTTGGATAGCACACCAACTCAATGGACATGAGTTTGAGTAGGCTCTGGGAGTTGGTGATGGACAGGGAGGCCTGGCGTGCTGCAGTCCATGGGGTCACAAAGAGTCAGACACAAATGAGCAATGAACTGAACTGAACACTAGGCAAGTTATTAAACCTTGCTGAGCATCAGTGTCTTCATGTGTGTGGAGTCCTCGCCATCTGTATGACTGAAATGACAAACTGCTTGTATCTGGCATACTTTAGGAACTCAAAATAATTGCTTGACAACATCATCCTTTTGATTAAATTATAAGCTTCATATGAATCTGAGGTCTAAATTATATGAATAGGCAATTTAAACATACCAAAACTTTCTAGAACATATACTTCCCTTGGCATATTCATTTTCAAGTAATTCACTGTGATCAGTACAGCAAAACCTAGATCATTCAGATAATGAGAACTCTAAGAAGAAGTCAATGCTCTTTCACTCAGCTGATTGAACTGGTTTCCTATAAAGGAAAAGGTACCTCGAAACATTCTTCTACTAACGTATTAACCACAAGCTTTAGAAACATGATTTTTAAAAGTTAAGGCTAATATAAACTAAACATAATTTTTAAACAGCTTTACAAATTGTTAGTAAAAAAAAATCCACAACTAAATGTTTGGAATGTTAATAATAATATTTTGCATATAAAGATATTTACTGATAGTCTCAACAAAACAGTATTGTTTTCTAGTCTTAAGTTCATGTTGAAGAAGCAAATGTACTGATCGGAATAATTCAGGACTGCAAGGAATGACTGGACACGCAAATGACAAGGCAGTGCCTTAGAGTCTTTTGGAAAGATAGAAATGAATAAGGAATAAACTGACAGCCTCATCAAAATGATTGAAACTTATGTTACAGGAAGTGAAGTAAAGGCGCAACCACCTGTAGCTTACTAAAATGGTTCACATGAGCAGGGTTAAATGTGTATAGTTCAGTTCAGTTGCTCAGTCGTGTCCGACTCTCTGCAACCCCATGAACCACAGCATGCCAGGCCTCCTGTCCATCACCAACTCCCAGAGTCCACCCAAACCCATGTCCATTGAGTCGGTGATGGCATCCAACCATCCTCTGTCGTCCCCTTCTCCTCCTGCCCTCAAAGGCCAGCATGATTGAAGGAAAGTCTTCAGCTGAGTTGTCAAAATGCTCCTGGTATAGCTTTATATTGGAAAGTCACATATTTGAACGGAAAGCAATTAAGTGGCTCAAAAAACAAATCTGATCTATCAAATGTGTGAACACTTAGAGAAGTTGAAGGAAAAAAGAAAATTCTCATATAAAAATAAAATATATTTGAATATTCCACTGCACATAAAATCCACCTCTGTGACACAGTGATAAAGAATCTGCCTGCAATGCATTTGCATTCAATCCCTGGATCAGAAAGATACTCTGCAGAGGGAAATGGCAACCCATTCCAATAATCTTGCCTGGGAAATTCCGTGGACAGAAGAGCGTGACGAGGTAAAGTCCATAGAGTCACAAAAGAGTTGGGCACAACTTGGCAACTAAACAACCACCACCAAAAAAAAAAAAAAAATGCAGTAATCAGTAAGTCTTATTCTATTGACCCGATCTCACATATCAGCTTCCCAGGTGACTCAGTGATAAAGAATTCGCCTGCCAATACAAGAGATGCTGGTTCAATCTTTGGGAAAAGATTGGTTGGGAAGATGGGTTGGGAACATCCCCTGGAGTAGGAAATGACAACCCACTTCAGTATTCTTGCCTGGAGAGTCCCAGGACAGAGGAGCCTGATGGGCTATGGAAGAGTGGGACATGACTAAGCACACAGCATGCCTGCACAATCTCAAACACAAAATTACAATAAAATCCCCACTGTGATAATTTCCCTGAGTAAACACTTCTGTAATCACAACTTTAACATTTCTCTTAGTCTACCTTTACAGATATACAGATACAGAATTATTCTGGAAATATCTCTATTCAGTAATATGTATATGTTATTTTCAAGTTCTCACATAGGACTCAACGCTAAATACTTCCACACTTATGGGAGTGAAATTATTTTGTTAGTATCTGTATTTGGCAAGTATTCCTGTCATTTTCCAGTTTTAACTATATCTTGCAAATGAAATAATGCCCAGAAAAGCTTTTCTGAACTTGCTACATTTTGTCCATGAAGGTGGCACCTCCCACAAAAAAGTCATTTGGGAAGTGGTGATAAGGTGTAACTCTGCTTGTTGTTTGACTTTAATCAAATCATTTCTGACACAGTTCAAATTCTTAGGAACCTATCTATGGCCAATTCAAACAAATAAGCACTCGAATAAGAAAAGTAGAATGAAGTCCTGCTGTCATACATTTCACTTAATAGTTGCTTTTTTGATGTATCCGAGAGGGGTGTTTGAAAGGACAGTATGTATTTTCCTGTGATGTCAAAATGTCAATTCAAAATCCATCTGTTTTAGCAGAAAAATAATACTTTGTCATAAATGCGAGCTAACAGCCAGTATTCTACCTGGCACCCAGAGGATATTGAGAAAATCCTCTATTGTCCTAGTACAATATTAGTTATTATTTATAAGGTCTTATGGAAAAAAATAGTTGTCTGACATTCATATATAGTTTTCATAGGAGAAATATTCTCTTTCTTCAGATAGTGTTTAAAACATACCTGGGCAGTCAGAGCTATGGTTATTAACCTTGATATTGTATTATTTTTCTAAAGCTTGTCATTTTTAAAGAAGAGATGCTAAATATTGATACAGTTTTGTTGGCTTCACTGCTTCCACACTAAGAAGCATAGAGGAAACCAGGAATAAAATAAAACTTTTCTCCCACTGTGCTGTAAATACATTTCATTCAAACCTGGTGTGAGTGCCCCTCAAGTCTACAGTTCATACAATTTTAAGACTCTAAGCATATCAAAGACAAGACTGCCAAATTAGTACCATTTTAGTGCAATTTAAAGTTGTGAAATCTTGTATAAAAGAATACAAGCTGGGATTCATTTATCTGGTGACATTTTTGACTGTCTTGGCTGTCTCATTGGTCTTTACTGTTTCACTCCTGCAGATATACAAACATCTTTTCAAAATATCATATGGCTTTCCAGTTAACACAGGGAAAAAATATCTATAGAGGCCAACCATGGTTATTCATTTTTTAAAAAACCACAGAACTTAATAAGCTAGGCAAAGAGACCAATTTTCTTTTAGTAAATAAAATAGCGTGATGTTCTAACCATAACCTTCTATCTGAAATACAATAGAAGTACAACCGATGATTCTTTTAAGAGAAGGTTTCATAAATAAACAAAATATATATTAAAAAGACTGGAACACTAGGAGGTGGGGTAATTAATGATTTCTTAAATGAGACAATATTCTTGAATGTATTTTTAGTATATCTGAATTTTTTCCCCATCCTCTCCCGAAGGTATCATAAAAACAACTTTGATTATAGTTAAGCAATGAGAAAACTCACTTTCATCAGACCCTATCTTAGGTAGAATAAGAGTATCAGATCATACCATTTACTCATTCATTTTGAGTGTTCCCCCAAATATTAAAGAGTATAACATGTTGGGTTATCCTATACACTGGGGCTCCATCAGCAAATAGACACAGTCTCTGGCCTACTGAAGCTTAGACCTGTGAGGGAAGATTGACATTATCCACAACAGCAACAAAAATCTATTTCAACTGTGACCAAGACTGTAAAGAAGCAGTATGTGATACAAAGCATTTTGCAAGGAAACTTTGACCTACCGGTGGGAGGGTCTTCCAAGGAGACAGAATAACATCTGAAAATGCCTTGAGGTGGAAAAGGGTAAGTCAAGTTTAAGGCACTCTAAGAACGTGAGGTTGGAACGAACAATCATAGTTGTGGGGCAAGAGAAGCAGCCTGGGCTGCAGGGCTGGCGAGCAGCAAGACACGGTGGGTCCCTCCGGCCAGGGGAAGGTGCAGGGCTTTGTTCCAGGAACAAGGAGATGAGTTCAAAGAATGCAAGAAGGGCGATGACGTGATTTAATTAGCCCTGAAGTTAATACTCTAAAAATTCCATAGGAATTTTCTTTTTCCTATTCTTTAAAATTAAAGGAGCAGGGCTGGCATTATGAGGATCACCATCTTACTCCAGAGATGATGTGTCGGCACAGGCACAGAACTCAGACGGATACACTGTAACTACGTTACTACACTTCAGAACTAAAATACCGCCTGTCATGATCAAAGGGCATTGCTGCCCTCAAGCCATCACATTACAGCTGCCCCAGCAGCGAGCCCAGAGAACTCAGGGTGGAAACCGACAGTAGCCGTCGCACCCTGAAAAGACGCTGGGTGAGAGAGCAGAGGGTGGCCCCAGCCAGCTCAGGGGCCTCTGGAAGGGAGGCATCGCGGTGAGCTCCGACTCCTGCATCTTCTTATACACAGAGAAGTGCTAAATGCCTTAACTTGAGATATCCAGTCTTCTTTTAGAAACAGCAATCTTTTGATGTTCCAATGACCTGATTTTGTTATGGAAACTCCTATATTCCCCCTCTTTCTCTTTGTAGTAGTCTCTCAGAATCATCTGAGATGCTGTGTCCTGGACTTAATTCCTCAGTTTTGCCCACTGAATAAAACATAACTCTCAACTTTCAGGTTGTGCTTTTTTTTCCCCCATTTTCAACTGTTAAATTTAATTTACTTCATGAGCCTCAACAGTGAAAGAATAACTCAGACTTTGCAATTTAAGTTAAACAGAGTCACTTCCTTAAATTGATCTGTTTAGTTCAACTGCGTTCACTCCTTAGCATTCTTCCAGCACTCCCATCCCCATCTCACTTCCCCTTCCTCTCTTACTGGAGGTAACCTATGTTCTAAAGGGTTGTTTGTACTGTTGGATGTCTTGCCCAGGACTCTGAACTCTCCATGTTGTATGTAACTCATCTCATCTAGGCTCCTTCATCAGATATTGCTATTTTCTTCTGAAAGCCTCAGTCGTACCCAGTCCAAGCATGTATCTACTCCTCTGATCCAGGCTGAAAGGTCTCCTTCTCCACTTAGGAGGACAAGACTTTGAGAGAGTCCACCAAGGCCAAGTGTCGGAGGTATTCCTCTTGGTCTTTGCTGCTCTATCCCCCAAAACCCACTAGACACAAGTGCTCCAGAGAGGATTCTAGTCTCAGCAACTGCAAGGCAGGGCATGTTTCTCTCTCTGCTCCCAGGATTCCCTAAACAGATCTGTGTATTATACATACTCTCCAACCCATTACCTTCCCCTGTACCCAGACCATGATCCCAGGCAGCCTCTGAGACTACAGTCCATCTGATCTTCTAATCACTGATCAAAACAAAGCCAGCTCCATTCGAATGGGCACAATGCTTTCATGTCATTCATATATTCTTCCCCATTCTGAGGTTCACCGCATAAGCCCTGTGCCCTGAGACCTCCAGGTTTTGCTCTTGATATTCAGAGCCCATCTTTTGGAATTCAAACAAAATGAAACTTTTCTCTCTGAATAAATTCTACCCATTCAAAATCAAAAGAGCTTTGACTTTCAGACTATTGACTTTGCAGTAGATTTTTTAAAGTCTACCTGGGAGCTCAAAAACCCAAGAATTTGACTATTTATTCCCTTAAGATTACTTCTGCATTTCTTTCAATGGGTAATATTCCTCACTTTCTCAAATTAGTTTTATTAATAATAAAAAAAGAGGTAAACTATATCTGATATTCTTTCAAAATTTTAAACCAATACATAATAAATGAGATACTAAAACAAGATAATAGGTCATAACATCCAAGATTGAAAATAGTCTTCTAGGTTAACTTGCAAAGGAATAGAAATAAAACATTTCAGACTTTGTTTACAGAATGAAGGTTTCCTGATATGCTATCCTCATAAATTTACAACAGAAATAAAGCTGCAGCTTCACTATTGGCACAGGTTAGAAAATCTGAAAGGACTCTTACATAAAACAAGGAGTATCCTGGAATACAAAATTTGCTGTCACAGGTTCATAGACGATGATTACAATGTCTTTCCTCAATGTGGCTGGAACTCAAAGTAAACAAATTCCAATAATTACCAAAGCACATTTCCCCTAGAGTTCAGCGATTTCCATTTAAAATGAAGTCATACCAATGAGTTAGCTCAGGTCTACTACTGAGAACGTGGTGCATGAACTACACTCAAAAGTATCAGCTGGGAGTTGTTAGAAATGCAAATTTTTCAGAACCATCCCAAACCTAATGAATCAGAATCCGCATTTTAAGAGAATGAATCCCTGTGATGTATCTAACAGAATCTGAGGAGCCCTCTGGTCGAAGGTATTTCTCTGTTAGTTTCTCTTCTACAAAAGGAAAAAAAAAAGAGGGGGGAGACATTTTATTAAAGACAGATGTAACTATGTAGTAATTAAGGACTCCTTTCTGAAACTCAAAGATAATTTCAATGTCATTTGTATAGCCTCCAATGATGAAACTGTGTAGATTTATCTAACAAGGTACACTAAGGTCAATAAGCCAGCACAATACATGAGCGAGCCCACACTTTCCATTGTTAATTTGTTCCTGCCAGGCTAACATGAATTATATCAAGTCCATTTGTAAGACAGAGTTTAGAATCTTGGTGCAAATGGATCTCATTAGATCTCTATCTGCTCTAAAGCATTCTGCTGTGGCCTGAAATAAAATTCCAATCTTTAAACATTTTTTTTCTGAGAGAATTCCCTTTGTGTGTAGTTTCACTGTGTTCGTGAGTATGTGTCAACGGTTGTAAAACCATCACAAAATTGACCAGTATAAAGTGATAAAAGAAAAAGCATCAAAGAAAGCGTTGTTTGCAAGGCTTTTAAAAATTTCATTGGAACAACTTATACATTAAATAAAGTCTTCATAGTATGACATATTTGAACATACCATATTTTTGTTGCTCCATCAAAAATTGGAAATCATATGTGGCATGCTTTTCAGCAGTCATGATAAAATCTTACTGAGATCATTTCCCACTAACACTCCCTTATGCACCAATGCATGACCGTGTCTCCAGAACCAAAATGAAACTTGGAGTTAAGCGATTGTTCAGTAATTTCTCGTGCTAGGTATGGTCTTGGCCCTGGTGGATGCTTATAAATGTTTATTGATGATGATGTCTTATAAAGCTGCCACTATCTGCTATGATTACCCAGACTGCCTTTTGGAATGGTGAGTGTACTCTAAATAACTCTGCCCTTCATTTTTATTCTTCAATCCTGGCACATATGTCTATCTTGAATAAATTCTTCCAAACTGCCCTGGAATACCAAATTTTGAAGCCTTAAAATGTGCTGTTCCTCTTTTGGCCTTCTAATCCTGTCTGTTAAATGATAGACTATTGATGAGTTGTGAAGACTGAACGTCAGCATTCACTCTAAATCATGTCTCAGGCAGGTGGAATGGCTTGTTCCAGGCCATCTGTAGTCTCTTTGCTCTTGAGGCCCAGGGCACATAACAGTGAGGCAGCTGGTTGTGCTGGAAACACAACAGAAGGCGGTTCCACCACAATCATGACGTTCCACCCCTTTCATGCAGTTCACTGGTCTAGAAAGAAACGCGATCATGCCTGCTGGCTACTCACGGTTCAATGTATTTCAAATAACATTACAGGCGCTTTTCATTCTTTAGCTCATTTAATTTTAAAATATCTTATGAGGTAGGGTGTTATTACCATTATTCACATCTTACAGATAAAGAAACTGGGGACTGAAGTACTGGGAGCAGGATTCGGAGCCAAGCTGTCTTGCTCCGCAGCCCTCCTCTCCTTTTCTGTTACCATGGCATTCATATTCTTCTCTGACCTAGGCGGCCCCACACAATACCCCATTCGAAAAACACTGTTCAGGTGAAGAGAAGCACCTTTATATTCTTAAAATAGAAACCTACAAACACATATATACTCACAAGTGCAGGTTTAAAATGGAGTTGTTTCTGAGTTATCACATGAAGTAATACACGTTGCTACGAAAGTATTCGATGTAAATGAAATGAGAATTACTATGCCACTCCCACTGGATAATATCTAACCTCCCAGACTTCCATGCTGCAAATAACAGAATGTTCATGAAAGTGAGAATGCATATCCTCTAGATAGACCGTACCTGTGAACTCCAGTTTCCACATACAAATGAACCTATACAAAGAAACCGCCATGTGAAGACACACAACAAAGGACTACTTTTTTCTAAGCAAACTCCTGAAGAAGCCCACATCAGAAATTTTGCTCATTCTATGTGCATGAACATCATTACAGGCTGAAAGCTTATTAACTGTAATCAAGAAGGTCCTTTTGGAATTATCTTCCTTAGCCTACTTCCAAGGGAAATCATTTGTAGGTTTCTTCAGGGCAATGGTTATCAACCAAGGGCTCAGGCTCATCTTCAAATGTTCCAGACCAAATTGACTGTAATAATAATAACTGCTCTTTCAGTATTCTGATCTTTTTAACTGCTGTACATCTTTTCATCTATTTCCATTTCCCTTAGGTAGAGTGCAGACTAAGAAATCATCAGACCCATTTTTCAATCCTGTACATCATCAAAAACAATTTTGATAATCACATTATCAGTGTGTATAACCCCATCCTTCAGAACTCTACTAAAAGAGTCACCTAAATATCCTGCTTTTATTCAGATGCTCTATTTATATCTACAAATGTAAAAAATTCTAAATGAAGCCTAGGAGCCTTGATTGACAAAGAGAGATGACTCTCTTTTGTGGCACACACAAAAAAATAGTTAATAAAATCCAAGCACCTGCTTAAAACTCATCTTTAAGTTCCTTTAAAATTGTTCTTTGTTAATTCAGATGGTGTAATTTATACCCTGGTTCTGGAAATAGCTTTTAAATGCATGAGTATTTGGGAGAGAATATTAGATTTATTACCTTTGCTAATGAACACTTAGATAAAAGTGGTATTCTCAAGGTAAGTATTCTCAAGAGGTGAACTCTGATTACCATATATTAATTTTCATTTCAGTTCAGAATTATATAAAGAGTGAACCTGGTGGCTTTTACATATAGAAAACGGGACCTCTCCAAAGCACACTCTGCCATAATTATCAAGGGTCCCCTCTCACTTTCCTAATGTCACCTATCAGTAGAACCAGAATTCATCATCACGGAAGTAATTTCAGAGGTTTAAAAAGGCAGTGGGTGAGCCTTAAAGACGCAGGATTTATCTTTACATTTTAAAACATGTGTGTTGGCCTTGTTGCAGTGGGATTGAGGGGTTTGACATTAACAATGATCAATGAATTGATTGAGATGCCCCTTCATATACACCCAAGAGAATCTCTTGCTTATCTGCTCCCTTTTCATAGCAGCATTTAACACAGAGTCAAATGCAATGGGGAATGCAATCCTTTAGTAAATCCAAGGTACACCTGCATCTCCAAAATTTGCGACAATGCCACAACCTTTCAGTACAAATAGTGCCCAGCACTCACCTTCTCTGCAGGATCTGTCTTTGTCCTGAGGCATCTGTGGCAAAAAGATATATCACGAAGCCACATAACCATGATTCTAACCAAAAAATATTTAATCTTATAACTAATCGGAATTGAGTACAGAAAAAAACTGACTGCCTTCATGAATTCTAAGTACTAGAGATATCCTGAGCCATCATATATTTGATAGTTTATGCTCGGATATTTGGTGTCCTGGTAGATGTAGAAAATATCAACTTATTGTACATCACTTGCTGCACCAGAGAAACGGCACGTCTACATGATTAATTAGCCTGTTTACACTTAACAACATTTGAATCCTGTGTATCTTCTTTAAAAGTATCTCTTCAAATGGCTAAATGTTTTAGTGAAAGATGATCCAAATTAGCATTAAGCATTTTAACTCTTTTTTGGTAATATAACACACATACGGAAAAATTCACAAAAGCGTAGATAGAGCACAGGGTATTATCACAAAAGAAATATATCCACAGAAGCAATACTCAATCGAGAAATAGATTATAGAGTATCCTACAAAAGCCTCACTCCATGTTCCTTCCCAGTAACTACCTCCTCCCTTCTCTCCAAAAATATTGCAGTTTAAAAATATGACTGTGAATTCTTTGATAATCCTACCTTCAAAAGGTAAAGCTCCGTTCTCTTCCCCTTAAGAATGGACTGAACTAAAATGCTTAATAATAATTTGGATCACCTTTCACTAAGACAATTAGTCATGTGAAGAGATACTAATTTTTAAAAAGACCACAGGATAAAAAAGTGTTTAGTTTGCCAGGGCTGCCAAATATCACAGACTCGGTCAATCAAATAATGGAAGCGTACTGTCTCACACTTTTGGCAGCCGGAAGCTCAAGGCAGGTGTGTTTCCCTGCAGACTCCCTCCTTGGCTTGCAGGTGGCCGCCTTTCCACTGCGCCCTCCTGTGTCCCTCTGCGACATGCAGGGACAGGCATACAAAAGGCAATTTCAGTAAGTCCCGCCTATTTTAACTGGAAGGATTTGGATAAATTTCAGAAAAACTTATTTCTACTTTTTCACTCAAATCCAACTACTCTAACCTCTTGAAAGAGGGAGAAAATACTAAAACTTAATCCAACAGAGAGCATTAGTTTGTTTCTTTTAATAAATTTGTAATCATTCTAAAAATCGTGTTCCCAAAAGAGAAAAGAAAGAATATAAACTTTCCCTAAATCATGCATTTCTTACTGTACATAATAAGATAATATCCTAGCACCAGGTCATATTTTAGCCATGCTTTGGAATCTATATAATTAATGGTGTGCACACAAGTTCTTATTCTAATGGTAGATGAAAGAGTCCCCAGATCCAGACTTTGCCTATAGTTACCAGTAAAGTACTGGTAAAACATAACAAACAAATGATGCATAATAAGGCCTTTTAAAAGTGCTTTCCCACAGATGCATTTCTGTTTCAAAAGCAAATGACAAAGTCCAGACTGGGACACGTTTAGTGAGAGTGCCATGTTGCTCGGTCGTATCCAACTCTTTGTGATACCATGGACTGTAGCCCACCAGGCTCCTCTCTTCATGGGATTCTCCAGGCGAGAATACTGGGATGGCTTGCCATTCCCTTCTCCAGGGGATCTTCCCAACACCAGGACTGAACATGTTTAACATAGCAACTAGAAAATGTACAATAGCTGAAGTACAAAATGTATTAGCCCACTATTTCTTACATAAAACACAGATATCCAGCAAAAGCAATGTATTGACATGAATGTGAACACCTACAACTTAGGCAGACTCTTTTTCTGTTCAGAAAATAATACTTTACCCAAAGAAGAAAAAGTTTATCTTTAACAGAAAAATGGATGCTTTATCATTATAAATACTCTCCCAAATACATAATTTCTTATTTTCTTCTAATCATTGTTTTTCTTATGTACTCACTAAAGAGCTAAAGACAAGCCACACACACACACACACACACACACACACACACACACACATTCAAAGAAAAGAAGAATGAATAGCAGTGCCCAGAATGGGTAACAAGTATTTTAGCTATTATACCAGAGGGAAAAAATGTTAGAAAATAATTTTCAGGCACTGATCTTTCAAACTGCAATTCAAATGAGCATTGAGTTTGAAAACTGACATTACAGACTTTTATTCATTATATATTTACTGAGCACTCATTATGCTCCAACCAGTGTTCCCTGTACTGTGGATACAGAAGTGACCAAAATGAAGGTTCTGCATTCATAGAGGCTACATGCAAGTGTGATAAATGATGACACAGGAGGCTAAGATGGGGTGGGCGGGATAGAAGATATACATACATATCCATAATACTAGGTAGAACTTGGGGAAAATTTGAAAAATTATTTTTATAAACAAAAGCGGGATAGAGATGGCTGGATGTCATCACTGACTCGATGGACACGAGTCTGCGTGAACTCCGGGAGTTGGTGATGGACAGGGAGACCTGGCGTGCTGCGATTGATGGGGTCGCAAAGAGTCAGACACGACTGAGCGACTGAGCTGAACTGAAAGATACTGAGAGCGTACGCAATTTTAGGTGGCAGTGGGAGTGTCAGAAAAGTTTTCTTTCCAACAGTAAAATCTGAGTTGCAAACAAAGAATAAGAAATGAGGAATTAGGCTGCATTATGACACGAATTTAGGGAAGAGCATTTCAGGCTGAGCAAGTGAAGAAGCTCAGAACAGTAAAAGGGCTTAATGTGCGTGTGGAACTGCCAGAAAGACATGTGTCTGGAGCAGATTATTAGTGGGAAAAACAGGAAGGTAGTGAGATATCCAAGGGTCAGTTATGAAGGACTTTTCATGTCATACTGAAAAATTTAGAAATTATTCTGTGTGATAGGATGTCACTAGGGAGTCTCAGGAAATCTGACTAATTGCTTTTAAAACATCACTGTTTATAGATAGAATAGAATAGAGTAAGGGGGTGAGAGCTGAAGCCCCAGGAAGAGTCTCCAGGTCATTATAGAAATAAATGATCGCAGCTTCACGAGAGCAGTGGAGGGAGGGAAATGCAGGATACACAGTGAGTGTGGAGCCACAGAGACCTGAAGCAGGAGGAAAAAGAAAATGACTCCACGCTGTTGGCACTGAGTGACTGGATAAGTTGTTACTGATAAGAAAGAATAGAAGGGAAAAGTAGTCTACAGTGGACAGAATTCAGGAGTTTGGTTTGAGACATGCTAAACTGTAAGGGTCTATTAGATGTCAAAGGTCCATATAGTCAAAGTTAGTGGTTTTCATGTATGGATGTAAGAGTTGGACCATAAAGAAGGTGGAGAACCAAAGAACTGATGCTTTTAACCTGTGGTGCCAGAGAAGACTTGAGAGTCCCTTGGACTACAAGGAAATTCAGCCAGTCAATCTTAAAGGAAATCAACCCTGAATAGTCACTGGAAGGATTGATGCTGAAGCTGAAACTCCAATACTTTGGCCACCTGATGAGAAGAACTGACTCACTGGAAAAGACCCTGATGCTGGCAAAGATTGAAGACAAAAGGATTAGAGGACAGCAGAGGATGAGATGGTTGGATGGCATCACCAACCCAATGGACATGAACTTGAGCAAACTCCAGGAGCTAGTGGAGGATGGAGAAGCTTGGCCTGCTGGAGTCCATGAGGTTCCTAAAACACAACTTAGCAACTGAACAAGGACAACAATTAGATGTCAAAGTAGAAGTGCTGAATAGGAAACTGGATACACACACACAAAAAAAAAAAAAATGGAAGAGGAGCGTCCCACACTGGAGATATGCATATATATACATACATATAGACACACACACATACATACATAGCCATGTATACACACGCACACACACACACAGACACACACACACACATACACATACATACCTGGAGAAGGCAATGGCACCCTACTCCAGTACTCTTGCCTGGAAAATCCCAAAGACGGAGGAGCCTGGTGGACTGCTGTCTACGGGGTCACACAGAGTCGCACACGAATGAAGCAACTTAGCAGCAGCAGCAGCACACATACACATATAAGCATACAAATATGCATACACACAGCAGGAGATAAACACACACATATATATAATTTACTGGTTATTATATATTGCTACTAAGTCGCTTCAGTTGTGTCTGACTCTGTGCGACCCCATAGACGGCAGCCCACCAGGCTCTCCCATCCCTGGGATTCTCCAGGCAAGAACACTGGAGTGGGTTGCCATTTCCTTCTCCAATGCATAAAAGTGAAAAGCGAAAGTGAAATCACTCAGTCATGTCCGACTCTTTGCGACCCCATGGACTACAGCCCACCAGGCTCCTCCGTCCATGGGATTTTCCAGGCAAGAGTACTGGNCTCCCATCCCTGGGATTCTCCAGGCAAGAACACTGGAGTGGGTTGCCATTTCCTTCTCCAATGCATAAAAGTGAAAAGCGAAAGTGAAATCACTCAGTCATGTCCGACTCTTTGCGACCCCATGGACTACAGCCCACCAGGCTCCTCCGTCCATGGGATTTTCCAGGCAAGAGTACTGGAGTGGGGTGCCATTGCCTTCTCCATATTATATATTATGTAATATAAAATACAGTCACTAGTGTTTAATTAAATTTAAAGTCTCAGGACTAAGTGAAATTCCCTTCAGTTCAGTTCAGTCCAGTTGCTCAGTAGTGTGTGACTCTTTGCGACCCCATGAATTGCAGCACGCCAGGCCTCCCTGTCCATCACCATCTCCCGGACTTCACTCAAACTCACGTCCATTGAGTCCGTGATGCCATCCAGCCATCTCATCCTCTGTCATCCCCTTCCCCTCCTGCCCCCAATCCCTCCCAGCATCAGGGTCTTTTCCAATGAGTCAGCTCTTCACATGCGGTGGCCAAAGTACTGGAGCTTCAGCTTTAGCATCATTCCTTCCAAAAAAATCCCAGGGCTGATCTCCTTCAGAATGGACTGGTTGGATCTCCTTGCAGTCCAAGGGACTCTCAAGAGTCTTCTCCAACACCACAGTTCAAAAGCATCAATTCTTCGGCGCTCAGCTTTCTTCACAGTCCAACTCTCACATCCACACATGACCATTGGAAAAACCATAGCCTTGACTAGATGGACCTTTGTTGGCAAAGTAATGTCTCTGCTTTTGAATATGCTATCTAGGTTGGTCATAATAAAATTAGCAGGCATATCTGTTCTAGTGAATCCCATCTCCCTCATTTTAGGCCATGTCTAAAATGGGGTTGGTACTGAGCCCAAACTGAAATTCCTTGGCTTCAGCGAATCACAAATTCCATTTCCTTGGATAACAATGATTTCAGATTTGTGTCAGGTTCCATTCTGGCTATGAGAAAGGATGAATTCTGGAGCAAAAGCTTTTCCTAATTTCCCATGAAAGCTAGCATCAAAAAGATAATCTTTAAAGACAGGTCTGGTTTCAGAAGTGACTTTGCAGAAGGTAAAGCAGAGAAATGGAAAGAAACTAGCTACTCAGGGTGTCTTTGATCAACTATCAGCTGAACCCAGAATACACCTGAATTTTTAAGTAAACCAATAAGCATCTTAACTCAAACAGATGTTTCGGTAGTTTTTATTGATTTTAACAAGCATCTGAGACCAAAAAGAGAAATAAAAGGAAGCCATGGAACGAGGGAGCAAAGAGAAAAGAAAGGAAGAGATGAAGGAAGGACACGGAAGGATAATGAAAGGGAGGGAGGGAAAAAGAGAACACACTTCAGTAAGAGGAGTAAGAAGAAAAATTGAACCAGAGGAATTTCTTCTTTCACTTGGGAAGGAGTTTATGCAACCATTTTCTTGCAAAATCCACAAATATCATCCAGATTTACAGTAGGATTGAACGTGCAGAGATGTGGCCCTCTCGGGTGGTGAAGAGACCTGCCAGAAAGGACCTGGAAGGACCTTAACCCCTCTCCATGTCACACATGGCAGCTGTCGCCAGTGAGAGCTGGATGCTCGGTCAACGTTATCACATTATCATGCCAGGAGCAGGCACCACACTGTCAGAAAGACATTACCCTTCCTCCTGACATGGGCTTCCCCAGTGCACTCTCAAAAGAGTGACCAAGGAATCCTGCTGCTCATCCTCGCTGGGCTCTAAAATGTCAATGGATAAAAACTGGAGTTTTGTTACGTTTGTTATTTAGGGCAGTGTACTTGGCTGTCATTTTAAAAAGGTCAATACAACACTATTTAAAATACTTTTGAAAATCCATTTTCAACTAAAGCATAACAATAGATATTTCCTAGTGCCGGAATTTTCAAGAACCACTCTGAACAAAATGAAACCATTTCAATTAGTGTGACACACTGCTTTCCTGGAGAAGGAAATGGCAACCCACTCCAGTACTCTTCCTGGGAAATCCCATGGACGAGGAGCCGGGCAGAGTACAGTTCATGGGGTTGCAAGAGTCAGACATGGCTGAGCCACTTCACTTCAACTGTGCTTTCCGGGAATGGTGAAGGGATGCGGGACTCCTTTCCCCTCAGCCTCCTGTGCTGTTCACCTGAACTTGGCCTGAGTGCTTAGCAGATGCAAGGAGAATAATTGAGGATTATGTTTATCCTTTCAGTTGACATCTGGGGGAAAAAACCCCAGGCAAAAGTTAGCAACTGTTAATTTAAATAAGTATAGCTCCATTGACAATACAATTGAATATGCTTCTCTTTTAAAGATATAAAGTCTCATCCAATGAGGCAAAATTACAGCAAAGCAAATATCCAGAGCAAGTTTCAAGGCAGAACACAATGTTAAAAAGAGGTCTGTGCAGGCAACAAGGCCAGCCCAGGACTTTAGGGGGGAGATATTTTAGGGGGAGGATGGAGAGGTTCCTTTTTGTTTTCTGAAGGTAGAAAAGAAACAGACAATGGGGAGAGGAAGACTGAAGATGAAGGAGAGATAGGATGCCTAAGACGGGTCTCCCAGTGGGGAGAGCAGAGGAGGAATCTAGAGTAAGGCAGAGAAAAGGGAAAACACTGCATTTCTGAGTCTGAAAGAGAGATGAGAGGGTACAATGTTCTGAGGCAGACAGAAGTAGGGACTGTGAGCTCACATAAGATCAGATCATCTCCAGTTTTGCTATAAAAAAGTTAGAGAGGTTGCCCACCTTGCTAGGAGTGGGTAAAGACTGAGTATAAAAGAATGCATCTAAAACATCAATGTGGAAAGAGTCTCGGAGAAGTAGAAGATGAATAAAGGATCAGATAGCTAGATTTTGACTATGGGGGTTACAGTCACAGGACTCAAAAACTTGTACTGTGAATGTCACAGGGTCCAGGTCCTTTGGCAAGGGGGGAACTGGGCTGGGAAATGCTTGACAAGCCAGTAGAAAGCCATGGACGGTTCAAGACACACAGAGGGCAATTGAGGCTGAGATGGACAGATAGAAAGAGACTCAAGGCTCGAGTGAGGTGGGAGAGGCTGACCAATAGGAAGTTAATCTGCTTTTACACTCCAGTTATAACCTTTAGTCATTTAGGATGACAATGCCTCATGCAAAAGTCCTTGAGCAGAGTAATGGGGAATGACACATCTTTGCCCCTTAGGCTGGGCATACTGAGTAGAGCAGTGGTCTCACCAGAAACAGGAAACACCATTGCATTTCTTGTTAGAACTTATTCTTCTCTGCCTTCAAGGAACCTGAAGAAGAAGCATTAGTATATTTGATGGGGGCGGGGCTAAAGGGGTAAACAATGTGGTAATCAAGAATATATTTAGGCAAAGTCTACCCAAAGTGATGAAATATAGGAAGGCATTGGATGACTTACTAACAAAGAACTGAGGGTCAAGACAGAAATATAAGCATGCAGACTGACAGGCTCAGCATGAAAAATATCCCTACGTTTCATCCACTGTCCAAGAGTGGTCTTGGGAGGGACATATGAGGCATGTGTGATCCTCAGTTCTCTAATTCATTATAGCTCAAATTTCATGATAGCTAAGAAACAACAGGCTGGTTCCAAAAAGGAAAAGGAGTACGTCAAGGCTGTATATTGTCACCCTGCTTATTTAACTTATATGCAGAGCACATCATGAGAAACACTGGGCTGGAAGAAGCACAAGCTGGAATCAAGATTGCTGGGAGAAATCTCAATAACCTCAGATATGCAGATGACACCACCTTTATGGCGGAAAGTGAAGAGGAACCAAAGAGCCTCTTGATGAAAGTGAAAGAGGAGAGTGAAAAAGTTGGCTTAAAGCTTAACATTCAGAAAACTAAGATCATGGCATCTGGTCCCATCATTTCATGGCAAATAGATGGGAAAACAGTGGAAACAGTGTCAGAGTTTATTTTTTGGGCTCCAAAATCACTGCAGATGGTTATTGCAGCCATGTGGAGAAATCTCAATAACCTCAGATATGCAGATGACACCACCTTATGGCGGAAAGTGAAGAGGAACCAAAGAGCCTCTTGATGAAAGTGAAAGAGGAGAGTGAAAAAGTTGGCTTAAAGCTTAACATTCAGAAAACTAAGATCATGGCATCTGGTCCCATCATTTCATGGCAAATAGATGGGAAAACAGTGGAAACAGTGTCAGAGTTTATTTTTTGGGCTCCAAAATCACTGCAGATGGTTATTGCAGCCATGAAATTAAAAGACGCTTACTCCTTGGGAGGCAAGTTATGACCAACCTAGATAGCATATTCAAAAGCAGAGACATTACTTTGCCAACAAAAGTCCATCTAGTCAAGGCTATGGTTTTTCCAGTGGTCATGTATGGATGTGACAGTTGGACTGTGAAGAAGGCTGAGTGCCGAAGAATTGATGCTTTTGAACTGTGGTGCTGGAGAAGAACTCTTGAGAGTCCCTTGGACTGCAAGGAGATCCATCCAGTCTATTCTCAAGGAGATCAGTCCTGGGTGTTCATTGGAAGGGCTGATGCTAAAGCTGAAACTCCAATACTTTGGCCACCTCATGTGCAGAGTTGACTCATTGGAAAAGACTCTGATGCTGGGAGGGATTGGGGGTAGGAGAAGGGGACAACAGAGGATGAGATGGCTGGATGGCATCACTGACTCAATGGACATGAGTTTGAGTGAACTCCAGGAGTTGGTGATGGACAGGGAGGCCTGGCATGCTGTAATTCATGGAGTCACAAAGAGTCGGACATGACTGAGTGAATGAACTGAACTGAACTAGATAAGTTAACATAAAGTTGATATTAATAATAATAACAATAACATGTTAATAACTCTTCAGTGTTTTCTATCTGCCAGAATCTTTAAAGACATCTCACTAAATTCTGATTTAATTTTAACAAGAATTTAATGTTAATTTCTCAACAATCCATTTTCTGGGCAAGAAAATTGAGATTTAGAAAAATTAACTTTCATAAGATCACAGAATTAATAAGTAGAAAGTCAGGATTTAAGCCCATGTCTTTGTAGAGCCAGAACCCAACTCTGAAACAGAAGGCTTTTCTGGGGTGATTGCAAGAAGGAATCACCAGCAAGGCCAAGGGATGAGGGCTTTCCAGATAATTAAGTGATAATTCAGAAGCCTCCTTGCCAGGAGCATCTGCAACACTCAGGTTACCCAGATACAGACCTAGAAGCAGTTTCTAAATCAGCTACAACTAAAAGAAAAATATATTGAACAGCCTGTGTTTGGTAAAATAACTCTAGCAACAGACCCAACATCAAAGACAGCCTAGATTGAAAGGAGACAATGTTTAAAGAGCTTCTCAGACATACCAGCAACCATCACAAAGTCAGTCAGGACACACTTCAAGGTGACTCCGTTTATCACCCTCCTCAGAGGTTAAAGCATCTGCCTGCAGTGTGGGAGACCTGGGTTCGATCCCTGGGTTGGGAAGATCCTCTGGAGAAGGAAATGGCAACCCACTCCAGTACTGTTGCCTGGAAAATTCCATGGACTGAGGAGCCTGGTGGGCTACAGTCCATGGGGTCGCAAAGAGTCGGACACGACTGAGCGACTTCACCTTCAAGAGACCCTGGTGTAGACCTCCTAATATCATCATCTCCTTGTGACTATGGGTTCTCAGGTCACCACCTTTAATATTGGTTGTGACTGGGAGCTATTTGGAGTGTGTGACACTATCAGCTGGAACTGGGGGAAACCAGAAAAGACAGATATGGGTTCAAAAAGCATTTTTCCAGAAGCTTCTCATATATGTATATTCTCCACCTGTGTGGAGAATCTTCCTGATTCTTGAATGTATAGGAACTGGTCCAACCCATAAATGTCATTTTAGAATCAAGATAGCAGGATTTTAGGCAGGGATGCAAGCCAGTAATTTATACCAGTGAACAGACTAAGAATATTATGTGCCAAGGTCTGAACTTGAACTAATGTGTCTCCATCTATGGAATTAAGGAGATAAGTAGAGATGAGCAACCACAATGGGCTGGAACAAGACAACAAGGTTCTGACACCTTTATGTAAATTTTTTATGAATCAGTCTACATTTAGTGTACATGAATAAAATATATCCAATTATTTCCATTTTCATATACAACATATTCCCCCTAAATTAAGCTAAATAGTTCTGTGAAGACAGAATTCTAATCTGATTCATCGTTTTTCTCCCTCACCTATTGAGTTCAACACCTGGTACATAAGAATTGACAAATGTTAGTGTTTCTAAATGCAAGCTATTGCCTACTTTTTCTTTACTGAACCAGAAATTGAAGTGTGGCAATCAACCTCACATCTAAGTCATATACAATCTAATCTACAGCAGTCTTTCTCCATGGTACCATGAGTTGTTTGGACCAGTCTTAGGCCATCATTTTTAGGGCCATAGTAAGAAGCCAAAATCAAATCCCTTCCATTATACAGTGGAAGTGAGAAATAGATTCAACGGATTAGATCTGATAGACAGAGTGCCTGAAGAACTATGGACGGAGGTTTGTGACAATGTACAGGAGACAGAAATCAAGACCATCTCCATGAAAAAGAAATGCAAAAAAGCAAAATGGCTGTCTGAGGAGGCCTTACATATAGCTATGAAAAGAGGAGAAGTGAAAATCAAAGGAGGAAATGAAGATATACCCATTTGAATGCAGAGTTCCAAAGAATAACAAGGAGAGATAAGAAAGCCTTCCTCAGTGATCAGTGCAAAGAAATAGAGGAAAGCGAGAGAATGGGAAAGACTAGAGATCTCTTCAAGAAAATTAGAGATACCAAGGGAACATTTCATGCAAATATGGGCAAAATAAAGGACAGAAGTGGTACGGACCAAACAGAAGCAGAAGATATTAAGAATAGGTGGCAAGAATACACAGAACAACTATACAAAAAAAAGAACTTCATGACCCAGATAATCGCAATGGTGTGATCACTCACCTAGAGCCAGACATCCTGGAATGTAAAGACAAGTAGGCCTTAGGAAGCATCACTACGAACAAAACTAGTGAAGGTGATGGAATTCCAGTTGAGCTATTTCAAATTCTGAAAGATGATGCTGTGAAAGTGCTGCATCAATATGCCAGCAAATTTGGAAAACTCAGCAGTAGTCACAGGACTGGAAAAGGTCAATTTTCATTCCAGTCCCAAAGAAAGGCCATGCCAAAGAATGCTCAAACTACCACACAATTGCACTCATCTCACACACTAGCAAAGTAATGCTCAAAATTTTCCAAGCCAGGCTTCAGCAATATGTGAACCGTGAACCTCCAGATGGTCAGGCTGGTTTTAGAAAAGGCAGAGGAATCAGAGATCAAATTGCCAACATCTGCTGGATCATCGAAAAAGCATGAGAGTTCCAGAAAAAACATCTATTTATGCTTCATTGACTATGCTAAGGCCTTTGTGTGGATCACGACAGACTGTGGAAAATTCTGAAAGAGATGGGAATACCAGACCACCTGACCTGCCTCCTGAGAAATCTGTATGCAAGTCAAGAAGCCACTGTTAGAACTGGATATGGGCTGTATATTGTCACCCTGCTTATTTAACTTATATGAAGAGTACATCATGAGAAACGCTGGGTTGGATGAAGCACAAACTGGAATCAAGATTGCCAGGAGAAATATCAATAACCTCATATATGCAGATAACACCACCATTATGGCAGAAAAATGAAGAAGAACTAAAGAGTCTCTTGATGAAAGTGAAAGAGGAGAGTAAAAAAATTGGCTTAAAACTCAACATTCAGAAAACCAAGATCATGGCATCTGCTCCCATCATTTCATGATGGGGAAACAGTGGAAACAGGGACAGACTTTATATTTGGAGCATCTGCTCCCATCATTTCATGATGGGGAAACAGTGGAAACAGGGACAGACTTTATATTTGGGAGCTCCTAAATCACTGCAGGTGGTGACTGCAGCCATGATATTAAAAGACGCTTGCTCCTTGGAAGAAAAACTATGACCATCCTAGATGACATTTTAAAAAGCAGAGACATTACTTTGCCAACAAAGGTCCGTATAGTCAAATCTATGGTTTTTCCAGTAGTCATGTGTGGATGTGAGAGTTTGACTATAAAGAAAGCTGAGTGCTAAGAACTGGTGCTTTTGAACTGTGGTGTTGAAGAAGATTCTTGAGAGTCCCTTGGACTGCAAGGAGATCCAACCAGTCCATCCTAAAGGAGATCAGTCCTGGGTGTTCTTTGGAAGGACTCATGCTAAAGCTGAAACTCCAATACTTTGGCAACTTGATGTGAAGAGCTGACTCATTTGAAAAGACCCTGATGCTGGGAAAGATTGAAGGCGAGAGGAGAAGGGCATGACAGAGGATAAGATGGTTGGATGGCCTCACCGACTCAATGGACATGAGTTTGAGTGAACTCCAGGAGTTGATGATGGATAGGGAGGCCTGGCATGCTGCAGTCCATGGGATCACAAAGAGTCAGACATGACTGAGCAACTGAACTGAACTGCACTGAACTGCACTGAAAGAAGCCAAGAAGCCATGATAAATAGCACTACTTGTTTTAACATGACTGGCTCCACTGATATTCTATACAATAAAAATTGAATAATTTTGGAAATCATCTTCATCAAACCTGAGAATGTTATTTCTAATGGACATAGTCTTCATGTAAGTGGAGCCTTCTAAAGAGTCATAACACTTCAGAGCCAAAAGCTTCATATGAATTATCTAGTCCAATTCCCTTATTTGACAGATGGATATGCACAGGACCAAAATAACAGAGGTCTTGCCTATGGTCACACATCTGGTGGAGACAGGACCAGGATGGGGACCAGGAGAGGCCCTGCCCAGATCCCCACTTTTCTTCACTCTAACTCCTTTTCCTCTTTCACCTCTCAACTTAAAGCCTGCACAGACCTCCACCTCCATCTAAATTATATCCTCCTCCTACTCCCTTCATAGTACGCTACACATTTGTACATTTGTTGTTAAGATTTTGTATTGACCGTCTAGTCTCCATCAGGACTATCCACTATCAGTAACTTGCCAGGCACAGAATAGTCAATACACGACTGTAGAATAAGTGAATGAATGAATGAATGAGTAAATGAATCCTATCCAATGCTTTTACCATTGTACCATACAGCCTCCTTTACTGACGTATCTATTTCTTTTACTTTTTCTATTTATCCCCCAAAATTGCCTCTTCTCTCCATCTAGAAATACTGATCAGAAAACCTTAAAGAATAAAAGAAAATAATTGAGAGCTTCTAGACATATTTGAAACATAAGTTTTATAAACTTCTTTCATGTCTCATTCCTCAAGAACTAAGATTCTATTTTCTTGATCATTTTGCATGTTGCCTAGCACATAGGAGTGGCAAATCGTAGGAAATATAAAGGCATTTATTGAATAAAAGAATGAAGATATTAATATGATATGTACATTGGACATATGGCCAAATATTGGTCATTATCTGAATAATAAGCTGAAATATCACACAGAATTTTTTTTTATTTTATATATTTTCCAGGATGAGCCATCTCTGCCTTCTAGATGGAGCCTTATTCTGAGAAATAGGCAGGAGGTTGATGGCACAGCGTTTGAACCCAAAATGAGTATTTGATCTGTTATAAGAGGTTAGGAATCCTGTGCCCTCAAAAGTGAGACTAAGCTGGGGTCACAGAGAGGACAAGGAGCACACCATCCCCTGCCTGCCGAGGGAGCAGGGACTCTTGAAGCCAGGCTGTCCCCCACTCTTTATCTAAACTCAGCCAACACTGCAGCCTCTGACAGAACGCCACCCACTGTTTCAGTGGAGCCCCCGCACAGCAATGAGGGCAGTAGGGCCGCCCCCTGCACAGTCAGGCAGGCCTGACCTCAATGCCTTCCAAACAGAAAGCACTTTTCCAAATTTCAGAGAGACCAACGGCAGCCACACTTGTAGTAGCTTTAGGTTAAGTCCACGAAAGCAAGGGTTAACATACAGTGCTGCGCCGTGAAAGCACCGCCTGTATGTTAAACCCCCTTTATATAAAAGGAAAAATCCAACTGTTGTGCAGAAAATCCCTACCCTTTCCAATCGATGCTTCCTACCACTAGGGCATCTAGTAATTTCTGATTCAGTCTCCTGTAGCCTTTACTTCAATGACAGGGCACAGCAGGCCAGGGCAGGCACTGGCCAGGCTCCGAATGGCAAACCCTCAGCCCTGCCAAGAGGTGTGAGTGTTGGGAGTGATGCACAAAGTGGAGGGGATGTCACCATGGGTCGCACTGGGACTCTTTTAAGCCATGCCCAGGTCCTCAATCATAGACTCAGGGTTCAGAGGGTTGTTAGGCTGTTGGTCACTGATCTCATCTCAAGGTGATAGCCACCTCTGGCCTTTCGGCAGACAGCAAGCCCACTGTCTATCCATCTTGGAGCAGCTTGACACTGGATTCTCTACCCATTTTACAGCCAGTGAACATTCCCTATTGATTTATTGATCCATGTCTGCCTGTGGAGGGAGCTCGAAAGAGACTCTGCGCACTCACAGCCTCCCGCATGGATTTTTTTCCCTCCTTTCTTTTCTCCTTTTTATCAAAGCATGTTAGCAGTCCAGGGTGCAGCAGGAATTAGAGCATGCAAGAACACAATTTACCAGTTGTGAATGTGCCCAGCTCCGATAAGTCAGTCAAGTCTGCTTGTTTTTCTTTCCTTTTCCCATTTTAAAATAAAATTGTGTCCCAAACTCTGAAATATCCATCCCTCACTCATTCTTATTCTTTCCTATGAGTTGCTCCTTTCCTCTACCTTACTTGAAATAATTCTTAAATCCAACATGGAACAAACAATGAGAAGGGGGTTAGGAAAACCAACAAACTCTTTTTCCCTTTTGTCTGTTTGCTGTCACATCCCATTACAGGCAAGCACCTTATTTCCAAAAACAAGAGCGTTCCTCCTCACTCTTGGTTTTTTAATAAGAAATATTCAATTAGCTTTAAATCATTTATAATTCAATTCTGAGTCATTCTGATTGTAGCAATTTCTCTTCTAGAAAAATAAAATCTTTCCAGCACACTCTTCCTTACTGGAATTTCATGAATGAGCATTGTGAAGTCATGAAATCTATGTGATTCTTAAGCTTTTTAATCAGCAGAGTAAGGTTAAGAAAGCGCCTATGAAGCAAATTTATTCAAGGGAGAAACAGAAGCGCAAAATCCTTATAAACACTACACATCTACCAAGCGTAAAGTGCAACAAAAGAAATCATTGGAACAAAGGTGTGTCTTATAAGCAGAGCACATGGCTATGCTTAGCAGTAATTACTTCCAAGCCATCTCAGATGGGATCTACAAATCATACCTCCAGATCCCACAGTATTGCACTGCCTTTGGAGCTTCCAGTGAAAGGAATCATTTATCTCGTGAGAGTAATTAGATGGAAAGATGACTATGGCATCTTATAAGTAAAATATTTTATTGATTTGGACACTGGATAAGCAGGTCACATTTATTCACAAATATATTTTCTCAAAAAACAATAATTTGTTTTGCTTGAAATAAATTTTTATTACAAAAGCAAAATTGCTCAAATATACACATTTTAAATGCCTGTTATCCAGCCTGAGAATTCTAGAAAAATTCTGAACATATATTGAGTGATTTCAGATGCCAATAGCCCAATTTTAATTCTCCCCCCAAAAATCTCCCCATTTCACTTACAGGTACCAATTGTCCAAGAGACCTAACATGACCAATATAAGCTAGTTTCCTATGTTTCCATTTGCTTGTTTAATCATATAGGTGCATTACAAAATTTTAATTACTGGTATTTAATCTTTCTTTTAATTTAATTGAACTCAATAGTCCAGTGATAATCAAAGTAAGGAAAGACAAGAATAAATAAAAAATGCAAATCAAAACAAGCTACTATTTTTTACCTTCCAACTAGCAAAAAAAAAAACTTTAATAATAATTCATAAGACTGGTGAAATATGGTAAATAAATATTATGTAGGTAGGTATTATGTAAAATGGTTGGTAAAACCATTTTAAAAAATAATTTAACAGCATATATCAATAGAATAAAAACATCCTTTTGATCTAAAGGGACAACTTTAAATAATGAAAACTATGTATGCTTGAAGAGGTTCATAGTAGGAATATAAAAATAGCATAAAAAGAGAAAACAGTCTAAATTTTAAAAATTTGGAATGTTTGAGTTGTAGGATATTACTCAAAGTAATGAACCACTACAAAGCATGAATGGCTGTGAAGAATATGTAATAAACAGAAATTTCTATACTTGAATATACAGTGGAGAGGACTACCAAATATCACCAACCATATAACTAAGTGAATAGAAATAAGTGCAGAAAAAAATATACTGGAAAGAAATTCCCTAAATGCCAGAAATAATGATAGGTTGGAATTATAAATAATTATTTTCTCACCCAAATGTTCTTTCAACTTGCATATATAATATTTCTAACAAAAGTACACATAAAAACTTGTAAAAAGTGGGATGATAACTTGTCTTTGAAATCACATAGGATGTTTTTCAAACATGCAATGCAAGTTTCACATTTTGATTGACAATGTATGGAACATTGTCCGTATAGGGAATTGGGCTATTTGCTTTGGTAAGATGGTTTTGAAAGTAACTAGCCTTTTTTTCCCATAAGTAGTAGAAAGCTTTTCAGCAGTGAGCATCCAGCAAACCAACAATACCACATGGCTGACTAGATGCCTTGAGATTGTGTAGTACAGTAGAAAAAGACTCAGTCAAACATTCTGGATTCTAGACAAAGTACTGCTATCAACTAATTAAGAAAAACATCACTGAACTTCACATTTTAGTATATTTTCCATCCAAATAGATAAAATAACTTAAATTGTTAAAATTTAAAAGTTATGGAAATTCCTTGATGGTCCAGTGGTTAAGAATTTGAGCTTCCACCGCAGGAAGCATGGGTTTGATCCATGGTCAGGGAACTAAGATTCCACATGCCACACAGCACAGTGGGGCCATAAAAATGAAGATGGTAATAATAAACCTGTATGCAAGACAGCAAAAGAGACACAGATGTATAGAACAGCCTTTTGGACTCTGTGGGAGAGGGAGAGCAGAGTGGCAGTGTAACATGTATGATATCATAAGTGAAATGAATCGCCGGTCTAGGTTCGATGCAGGATGCAGGATGCTTGGGACTGATGCATGGGGATAATCCAGAGAGAAGGTGTGGGGCGGGAGGGGGGAGGTGGGAGTCGGGATTGGGAGTTCATGTACACTCGTGGCTGATTCATGTCAATGTATAGCAAAATGAATACAGTATTGTAAAGCAAAACCAAACTAAAAAATAAAAATTAATTAAAAAAAAAGAATAAATCTAGCAGTTTTGGGTACAATTAATACAAAATTGGCAAAATCTATCACAATCAATAAAACTGAGTCATTAGGAGTTCAAATGGGTTAGGGAGTGAGTTTGCCAGTGGACACGCCATTTGGGTAGAACAGCTGGAGAGCTTGCTCTGGGTCCAGTGCCTAGGAAGGATTAGTTGCTGCTGCTGCTAAGTCACTTCAGTCGTGTCCGACTCTGTGCGACCCCATAGACGGCAGCCCACCAGGCNGGTGGGGGTTGGGATTGGGAGTTCATGTACACTTGTGGCTGATTCATGTCAATGTATAGCAAAACAAATACAGTATTGTAAAGCAAAACAAACTAAAAAATAAAAATTAATTAAAAGAAAAAAAAGAATTAAAAAAAAGAAAAAAATTAAGAACTTGAGATATTTACCATTCAAAAAAAATGAAGAGACAAAAAAATAAAAATAAAATAAAATAAAATCATTACTGTTGTTTTTGTTTAGTTGCTAAGTTGTGTCCAACCCTTTTGCAACTCCATAGACTGTAGCCCACCAGGCTCCTCCATCCATGGGATTTCCCAGGCAAGAGTACAGGAGTGGGCTGCCATTTCCTTCTCCAAGGGATCTACCTGACCCAGGGATCAAATCTGTGTCTCTGGAGTCTCCTGCATTGCAGTCAGATTCTCTACCACTGAGCCAGCAGGGCTCAGGGCTCTAAAATAAAATTTAATAAGATGAAAGTTATCATGGGTCATTGGATAAAATTCCTGAGACATCGGGTAACATACCTGACATCTCAGGTTCCAGCTCTCACTTCTCCCTCTAGAATAATAATTATTTGATTTTTTTTTTCACTTTTCTTCTTGTTGGACTGGGCACTTTATTAAGTAGCCCCTCAGTTCTGTCATCTAGAATGGTGCCAGTGTAGATGTCACTCACCCCTGTGGCAGAATCGTTGTCCTGATTTCCACCGCATACACCCAGACTGATGGTGAGCCCACCTCCTTCAGAAGAAAGTGCTGACCAATGACAAAGGCTCCCAGGGGGGTGTGGCAGGAGGACAGGCTGAGTCAGTCCATTGACCTGCATATATCTGGAAATCAGGCTGCAAGAACAAACAAAAGTGAACTGTAACCCAGGTGTCCCAGCAAGAGAACAAAGGTTGAAGCTAGGCATATCTTTAACATGATTAAGTCAACTATTGGACAGAATTGTCTACCTAGTATTCTCTTATAATCATAATCATCAGACCCAAGCATCACATGAACACACTGTCCACAAAAACAACCAGAAGTCCAAGTGAAGCCCATGCCAAGAACAAATATACTGATATCAATGCTTTACCCTGAACCCCCTCTAAGAGTCCAGATGGTAAAGTAGCTTGTAAAAGCTACAGCGTCACGTCTTGAACTAATTTCTTTATTCAGCTAGCATTGATCAAACTCCACAAACTGCTAAACAAAGAGGATGCAAAGAAGAACAGACACAATCTGGTCTCTAAAGTGTTTGCAGTCTACTGAAAATATCCAAATGTTATACACTTCACATCCTGTGCAGGATCTAGTGCTTTCAATGCAGTGCTGCACATAAACTTCCAACAGCCCTATGAGGTCTTGATGGCACAGACTGCCAAACTAAGGAAAGAACACAATTAAGACTAAAAGAACTTCCTTTGTCCATATTTGGGATAAGCAAATATACAAAAAGCAAGAGAAAATGGGCACAAATGTTGCAAGCCCACAATGTTGAAAGAGTATAAGAATTAAAATGAATAAATCACAGTTTTTCTCTTATGTAAAAGAGGAAAGAAATGCATTTGTATGTTCCTCAACATGGTATTCCCTGAAAGTCTCATGTAAGAGTGCTAAGAAGAAGCAAAGTCCTTTGGGACCCTCAGTTCAGAAGGGAGGGTGCTCACAATTCCTTGAGAACTTCTTGTCCAACTCTTCTGGCTGCAGGGTCCAGCACCATCAGGTCCACCCAGGCTTGTGGTCCAAAGAACCTAAAGTTAATAAGAGGAAGCTCCAGAGAAGTATTCTGAAGTTGACCCACTTAGCTGCAAATTTGGTGCTTATTTTTCTTGTCAAGTAGTCTAGTGTTCACAAACCAGGAAACTATTTTCCCAAGAGGCAGAGAGCCCTCTGCCACCTTCATTCGCTCAAACCCCACTCCCTGTCCTACAGCCTCAATCTTACTATCCTTGAGTAAAACCTATGAAAAAAAAATCTCACAATGTCAAAGTTGGAATGGACTTGAGAAATCATTTGGTTCAGTCTTTCATGTTATAAGGAGACAATGGAAGCCCTCAAAGAGATCACACCTTGCTTACTAAGCGTACTCGACCAACCTCCACACATTTTGTGACATGAGCCAAAGTAGGCCTACCTACTCATACACATCTGTGCATCCATTCATACATGCTATCCCAGAGCAAGCGGAGTGGCACACTTAGAAGTCACCTGTCTAGACTGTATACTTGGTATTTTCAGGACCACCTGCACTAAAGATAAATATGGTTTGTACTGCAAAGGAAATACAGTCAGGCATATACTTCTCTTTCATCTCTGTATTGTGAATATGAACTTGAAGACAAAAAGCAAACACTAATGTTACCTTAAAATGATTTCACCAATGTTGGTATTGATATTCTCCACGGATTAGAACTTACTTTTGACTTATTCATGGATTAATGTTGCTTGCTGAAGAAAATATAGCAGAGTCCTAAACATCCAAGACGCTTGAGGTGCTCTGATCAGGATACAAAATCATTCAATTTTGCCACCTTTCTGCCAGACTTTTCCTGCATGCACAGATACACATACCTTCCAGCCCCCTCCATCCTGCCACTTGCTGATGCTATTTGCCAGGAAGTGAAGATGTCTGTGAGCTTTGAAAATTGGATCACAGGGACAGCTCCACAGTGGCCCCAGTCATGCTGATGGCAAGACTGATCAATCAATACCCTGTGTGACACTTTCGGAATTCATTGGAAATGATGCCCTTTTCAAATGACACCTACATTTTATCAGGGCAGCTCTAGTGGGGGGAAAAACACCACATCAATATATTTGGTTCCAGTAAACTTTGTTGGTTAGGACCAATAAATCTGTATTCAACCTCCCTGCTCCTATCCCAGAGATTTTGAACAAAGGGGAGATACAATGTTAAGGCAGCACTGAAGCTGATATTTTTTCTGAGCTCCTAAATCTCACGTATAGCATGGAAGATGGCCACATTTTCTTCCAATGCAATAGATCTTTAAAATTCTAGGACTTGTTGTGGACTTCCAGTACACCAGGCTCATAAAGAGAAATTCTGAACATGGACTTTATCTTTCCGAATGAAAGTTTCAGAATGAAAATTGCCAGGCTGTCATTCTAAATGCTACTTTGAGAGGGTTGGCCCTTTACCTCTTCCTTAAGATGCTGGGGTGGGGACAGGAAGGAATGGGGAGCACAAAGGCAGTTGTTTGCTTTCTTTACAGTAAGTGTTCAGCTAACTAGAAGGTTAGCAGTGCTGCCTAACCATACCAGATGGGAAGCTCTGGTTTATCTACTGAGTTCTAATGAGGTGACAGATTGTGTTCCTGAACATCCTAACACCAAGCAGCCCATTCAGGCCCTCAGGAGGAGAAGTTTCAAAGGGCCTTGAGGGGCTAAGAATGAGGGAAGTGACTCTTGTGAAATTGGAGGACTCGGAAGGAAAGAGTAAGAGAAGATAACATACAGAAATAAAATTCCTAGCTGCCACCATTTGAATAAACCTCCAGATAGTAGGAGTTAATAGCAGTTATTCTCAACTTGAGCATGCTCCAAGATGACCTGGAGGGCTTCTTCAAACACAAGTTGCCAGCCCCCCTCTACAAAGTTTTTGATTTAGATTTGGGGTGAGGCCTCTGCCTTCACATTTTAACAAGCTTCCATGTGACACTGCTGTTGCTGCTTCTCTGAAGACCACATTTCAAGGACTACTGGTTTAGAGCACCTTTAAGTTATCCACAAACCAAACAAACCCAGCTGTGGAAATAACACTTGAATTTTTTTTATTTTATTGTGCTTATCAGGGTACATATCATAAAGCATCTCTTTAATGGAACTAATTTCTCAAAATGTTGTGGGGGTTTTGTTTGGTTTGCTTTTTTCGTTTGTTTCTTGTTTTGTTCTTTCTACTCAAGTCTAGGAAAGAACAAAGGTGGACTGTAATTTTCTTCTCTGACAATGACAGTTCTGCAGACATAAACAGGCATGTGACTAGTCCTTGGCAGTTCAAGCTCCCCTTAATGTTCAGGGAGTAATCACTGGGGCCTTTGGTATCCAGGTCAACTGAGTTAACTAGACGCTGGTCAATCACAGGGCTTTGGGCTGTCACAATGAATGGGCAATCAATGGGCCATCCCGTTCGGTTGTTGAAACACAAAATCTAATGGCAGGTCATTTCAGAGCCTGGCTATCATGAAATTTGAGTGGGCTATCTTTAAATGGCCAAGTTCTCAATATGGAGCAACTTTATTGGTCTCTCAGCAATTTTCTCCCTCAACCAATTAGGTTAACTATCAAGAACCACCAAAAAGTCCCCAAAATAAAACAATTAAGATAAACAATTGCCACCTTTGTAACAAGAGTTCATAAATATTTTATAAGGAATTTTTTTAGGAAATCAAATGAAGGCAAATCTATATGCACACAAATATTAAAACTGAATATAGAGTACCCTCTCTAGCCATAAGCATCCCTTTATAAAGAATTCCAGTATCTGTGGATTGCTTCTGAGCAGCTCTGCAGCAACAAAGGAGAAAGAATTCATTTTCAGTTACAATGTATGAGATTTATGCTTCCTTCCTACTGGGGATAATTAGAAGAAGAGAAAGTAGTATAGGGAATAGAAAAAGGAGCACAAAAGACAGCAGAACATAGAAGTTTTTGCAATCTTTTTCTCTCTCTGAGGACATTGAGAGAAGGAAAAATCCAGCTCAGAACTGCACTCCAACATAGAAGGAAGGAAGCAAAGATATGAAAAGGCAAAATGATAGGATACTGAAAGAGGAACTCCCCAGGTTGGTAGGCACCCAATATACTACTAGAGATCAGTTCGGTTCAGTTCAGTCGCTCAGTCATGTCCGTCTCTTAGCGACCCCATGAATTGCATCATGTCAGGCTTCCCTGTTCATCACCAACTCCCAGAGTTCACTCAAACTCACGTCCATCGAGTTGGTGATGCAATCCGCCATCTCATCCTCTGTCGCCCCTTTACTTCCTGCCCCCAATCCCTCCAGCATCAGAGTCTTTTCCAATGAGTCAACTCTTTGCATGAGGTGGCCAAAGTACTGGAGATCAGTGGAGAAATAACTCTAGAAAGAATAAAGGGATGGAGCCAAAGCAAAAATAATACCCATGGGTGGATGTGACTGGTGATAGAAGCAAGGTCGAATGCTGTAAAAAGCAATATTGCATAGAAACCTGAAATGTTAGGTCCATGAATCAAGGCAAATTGGAAGTGGTCAAACAGGAGATGGCAAGGGTGAACGTCAACATACTAGGAATCAGTGAAATAAAATGGACAGAAATGGATGAATTTAACTCAGATGACCATTATATCTACTACTGTAGGCAGGAATCCCTTAGAAGAAATAGAGTAGCCATCACAGTCAACAAAAGAGTCTGAAATGCAGTACTTGGATGCAATCTCCAAAATGACAGAACAATCTCTGTTCATTTCCAAGGCATGGTAATCCCAGCCTATGCCAAATCAGTAACGCTGAAGAAGTTGAAGTTGAATGGTTCTATGAAGGCCTTCTTGTAGGCCTTTTAGAACTAACACCCAAAAAAGATGTCCTTTTCATTATAGGGGAGTGGAATGCAAAAGTATGAAGTCAAGAAACACCTGGGGTAACATGTAAATTTGGCCTTGGGAGTACAGAATGAAGCAGGTCAAAGGCTAATAGAGTTTTGCCAAGAAAATACACTGGTCATAGCAAACACCCTCTTCCAACAACATAAGAGAAGACTCTACACATGGATATTACCAGATGGTCAACACCGAAATCAGATTGACAATATTCTTTGCAGCCAAAGATGGAGAAGCTCTACACAGTCAGCAAAAACAAGACTGGGAGTTGACTGTGGCTCAGATCATGAACTCCTGATTGCCAGATTCAGACTTAAATTGAAGAAAGTAGGGAAAACCGCTAGACCATTCAGGTATGACCTAAGTCAAATCCCTTATGATTATATAGTGGAAGTATGAATAGATTTAAGAGATTAGATCTGATAGATAGAGTGCCTGATGAACTATGGATGGAGGTTCATGACACTGTGCAGGAGACACGGATCAAGATCATCCCCATGGAAAAGAAATGCAAAAAGGCAAAATGGCTGTCTGAGGAGGCCTTACAAATAGCTGTGAAAAGAAGAAAAGTGAAAAGCAAAGGAGAAAAGGAAAGATATAAGCATCTGAATGCAGAGTTCCAAAGAAGAGCAAGGAGAGATAAAATAGCCTTCCTCAGTGATCAATGCAAAGAAATAGAGGAAAAAAAAAGAATGGGAAAGACTAGACATCTCTTCAAGAAAATTAGAGATACCAAGGGAATATTTCATACAAAGATGGCACAATAAAGGACAGAAATGCTATGAACCTAACAGAAGCAGAAGATATTAAGAAGAGGTAGGAAGAACACACAGAAAACTGTGCAAAAAAGATCTTCACAGCCAAGATAAACATGAGGGTGTGATCACTCACTTAGAGCCAGACATCCTGGAATGTGAAGCCAAGTGGGCCTTAGAAAGCATCACTACAAACAAAGCTAGTGTAGGTGGTGATGGAATTCCAGTTGAGCTATTTCAAATCCTGAAAGATGATGCTGTGAAAGTGCTGCATTCTATCTACCAGCAAATTTGGAAAACTCAGCAGTAGCCACAGGACTGGAAAAGGTCAGTTTTCATTCCGATCCCAAAGAAAGGCAATGCCAAAGAATGCTCAAACTACTGCACAATTGCACTCATTTCACACACTAGCAAAATACTGCTCAAAATTCTCCAAGCCAGGCTTCAGCAATGTGAACCGTGAACTTCCAGATGTTCAAGCTGCTTTCAGAAAAGGCAGAGGAACCAGAGATCAAAATGCCAACATCTGCTGGATCATCAAAAAAGCAAGAGAGTTTCAGAAAAACATCTATTTCTGCTTTATTGACAATGCCAAAGCCTTTGACTGTGTGGATCACAAGAAACTGTAGAAAATTCTGAAAGAGATGGGAATACCAGACCACCTGACCTGCCTCCTGAGAAATCTGTATGCAGGTCAGGAAGCAATAGTTAGAACTGGACATGGAACAACAGACTGGTTCCAAATAGGAAAAGGAGTCCGTCAAGGCTGTATATTGTCACCCTGCTTATTTAACTTATGTGAAGAATACATCATGAGAAACACTGGGCTGGAAGAAGCACAAGCTGGAATCAAGGGAAAAATATCAATAACCTCAGATATGCAGATGACACCAGCCTTATGGCAGAAAGTGAAGAAGAACTAAAAAGCCTCTTGATGAAAGTGAATGAGGAGAGTGAAAAAGTTGGCTTAAAGCTCAACATTCAGAAAACGAAGATCCTGGCATCTAGTCCCATCACTTCATGGGAAATAGATGGGGAAACAGTGGAAACAGTGCAGACTTTATTTTGGGGGGCTCCAAAATCACTTCAGATGGTAACTGCAGCCATGAAATCAAAAGACACTTACTCCTTGGAAGGAAAGTTATGACCAACCTAGATAGTATATTGAAAAGCAGAGACATTACTTTGCCAACAAAGGTCCATCTAGTCAAGGCTATGGTTTTTCCAGTGGTCATGTATGGATGTGAGAGTTGGACTGTGAAGAAGGCTGAGCACCAAAGAATTGATGCTTTTGAACTGTGGTGTTGGAGAAGAATGCCAAAGCCTTTGACTGTGTGGATCACAAGAAACTGTAGAAAATTCTGAAAGAGATGGGAATACCAGACCACCTGACCTGCCTCCTGAGAAATCTGTATGCAGGTCAGGAAGCAATAGTTAGAACTGGACATGGAACAACAGACTGGTTCCAAATAGGAAAAGGAGTCCGTCAAGGCTGTATATTGTCACCCTGCTTATTTAACTTATGTGAAGAATACATCATGAGAAACACTGGGCTGGAAGAAGCACAAGCTGGAATCAAGGGAAAAATATCAATAACCTCAGATATGCAGATGACACCAGCCTTATGGCAGAAAGTGAAGAAGAACTAAAAAGCCTCTTGATGAAAGTGAATGAGGAGAGTGAAAAAGTTGGCTTAAAGCTCAACATTCAGAAAACGAAGATCCTGGCATCTAGTCCCATCACTTCATGGGAAATAGATGGGGAAACAGTGGAAACAGTGCAGACTTTATTTTGGGGGGCTCCAAAATCACTTCAGATGGTAACTGCAGCCATGAAATCAAAAGACACTTACTCCTTGGAAGGAAAGTTATGACCAACCTAGATAGTATATTGAAAAGCAGAGACATTACTTTGCCAACAAAGGTCCATCTAGTCAAGGCTATGGTTTTTCCAGTGGTCATGTATGGATGTGAGAGTTGGACTGTGAAGAAGGCTGAGCACCAAAGAATTGATGCTTTTGAACTGTGGTGTTGGAGAAGACTCTTGAGAGTCTCTTGGACTGCAAAGAGATCCAACTAGTCCATTCTAAAGGAAATCAGTCCTAGGTGTTCACTGGAAGGACTGACACTAAAGCTGAAACTCCAGTACTTTGGCCACCTCATGCAAGGAGTTGACTCATTGGAAAAGATTCTGATGCTGGGAGGGATTCAGGGCAGGAGGAAAAGGGAACGACAGAGCATGAGATGGCTGGATGGCATCACCGACTCGATGGACATGAGTTTGTGTGAACTCCAGGAGTTGGTGATGGACAGGGAGACCTGGTGTGCTGCGATTCATGGGGTTGCAAGGAGTTAGACATGATTGCGCAACTGAACTGAACTGAACTGAGCTGAACTTTTGAGGCAGGAGGTGGAGGTATAGGAAAGACAGTAAGACATGCTTCTGGACCCCAAAGAGCTCACAATCTAGTGGTGAAGGCAGGTTAACAAACACCAAACAATAATTCTGTTGAGAAGTAAAGAGAAAATGTCTAAAGTATTTTAGGAATGTTGTTTGTGTGAGATTGGTAAGGCAGGAAGTTCCTGAAATTTTCACAATAGAGAACACATTTAAACTAAGCCTCGAAAAACAGACAAGACTTCCTCATGCTAGAAACAGGATTAAGAGAAGGGAATATTCTAGTCATGAGTATTATGAGAACAAGGGATATATTTTGGGAATCAGATCTTACACAAATGTAAGAGAAAAAGTCACAAAGCGTCCACCTGATGCACTGGCAAGGGAGGAGAAGCCAGAGTCTGAGGGAAAATGCAAGACACCAATCCAGCCAGCCACCAAAGTGAAATAGCAAAGAGGAACTTATGGGCAGGACCAGGGAAAGCTACTTTCCTTTAAAGAGCTGACATCTTTGTGCATCCACAGTCAGGAGTCTGACAGTGAGCTTGGGGTCATTATTGGTCATCAGGGCAGCAACTGGGAAGATGAGCGAGACACAGAATGGAGGATCAGCAGAACCCATAAGGCTTTGCCTCTGACCATCACTTGCTAATCTCTTACCACCCAAAATTCATTCAAGGTCTGCTTTTGAACAACTGTAATCAGGAACCATACAAAGAAAGGAGTGCTAGGAAATATGGTTCTCAGATTAACCAAGCTGGTATAACCTAGTCCCAAAGCAGTTAAGAAGGAAAACTGGAACGAGTGCTTTGAGACAAAGTAATTTGTCCTCTGATTTGAAGAAACTTGGGAGTTATTAAAAGTTTTAACAATAGATTGCACATCCAATTTCTCTTTATAAAGTGTAATTTGAATGGGTGTATGCCATGTATCATAAATGGGCAGTAGAGGGAGAGTGTTTTTACATCTCTCTGAGTTTACTTATTTTCTCTCCATGACTTGTGGTTCTTCTTGCCCATCCAGTGAAAAACTCTTTTTCTCACAAATTGCTCTCAAAAACCACCACTTCTGTGAAGCCTTCCCTGACTTCCCACTGAGAACTCTTTACTTACATCTCTGAGTTCACACAACATCCTATATATACTTCTATTAAAGCACTTTTCAGATTATACTATTAAGTTTGTTCTCATGTTTTGTTAATCATTGTTTTCCCAAGATCTGATTCCTAGTAAATATTCAATAGACATGGAGGGAATAAATGAATGAATGTAACCCAGTGAGACATTAGTGCAATAGTCTAGGTTAAAGATCCAGAGGGTTTGGATTAGAAGAGTGGTAACAGGGAGGCAGAGAGTGAGGAATATCCAAACATCATTTTAAAAGTAAATGGCAAAAATTTGGTACCAGCTGGTGGAAGATGTAGACAGGAGACTCTGATAAACACTATAAGTAAAATAAAAGGTAAGGCTGCAGAGGGAATCATGGTTAAATTTCACAAAGGGATGGAATTGCTATAACATTAAGAAAATTGTATGTCCATAAGGCAAAGCTTTCATATAAATTCTAGAATCAGCTTATTTCAACAACAAAAAAAGGCATTTTATTGTCATTGGAATTTTTATATGGGATTGAATTAATAAGATCAGTTTGAGGATCATTAACATCCTTAAGAGGTGGCAAGAATTTACAGAAGAACTATACAAAAAAGGTCTTAATGACTCAGATAACTATGATGATGTGGTCACTCACCTAGAGCCACACATCTTTGAGTGTGAAATCAAGTAGGCCTTAGGAAGCATTACCACAAACAAAGTCAGTGGAGATGATGGAATTCCAGCTGAGTTACTTAAAGTCCTAACAGATGATGCTGTTAAACTGCTGCACTCAATATGTCAGCAAATTTGGAAAACTCAGCAATGGCCACAGGACTGGAAAAAGTCAAGTTTTCATTCCAATTCTGAAAAAGAGCAATGCCAAAGAATATTCAAACTACCATACAACATTTCACCAACTAGCAAGGTACTGTTCAAATTCCTTCAAACTAGGCTTCAACAGTACATGAACTGAGAACTTCCAGATGTACAAGCTTGGTTTAGAAAAGGAGGAGGAACCAGAGATCAAATTGCCAATATCCACTGGATCATAGAAAATGGAAGGAAATTCCACAAAAACATCTACTACAGCTTCGTTGAGTATGCTAAAGCCTTTGACTGTGTGGATCACAAAAAAACTGTAGAAAATTCTTGAAAAAGATGGCTATACCAGACCACCTTACCTGCTTCCTAAGAAATCTGTATGTAGGTCAACAATTAGAACTGGACATGAAACAATGAACTAGTTCAAAATTGGGAAAGGAGTACAAGGTGGCTGTATATTGTCACTCTGTTTATTTAACTTCTACACAGATACATCATGTGAAATTAGGCACTAACTGGAATCAAGATTGCCAGTAGAAATATCAATAACCTCATACAAGCAAATAATACCACCCTAGAATACACAGAAGAACTATACAAAAAAGATCTTCATGACCCGGATAATCATGATGATGTGATCACTCACCTAAAGCCAGATATCCTGCAATGTGAGGTCAAGTGGGCCTTAGAAAGCATCACTACAAACAAAGCTAGTGGAGGTGATGGAATTCCAGTTGAGCTATTTCAAATCCTGAAAGATGATGCTGTGAAAGTGCTGCACTCAATATGCCAGCAAATTTGGAAAACTCAGCAGTGGTCACAGGACTGGAAAAGGTCAGTTTTCATTCCAATCCCAAAGAAAGGCAATGCCAAAGAATGTTCAAACTACCACACAATTGCACTCATATCACACGCTAGTAAAGTAATGCTCAAAATTCTCCAAGCCAGGCTTCAGCAATATGTGAACCGTGAACTTCCAGATGTTCAAGCTGATTTCAGAAAAGGCAGAGGAACCAGAGGTCAAATGCCAACATCTGTTGGATCATTGAAAAAGCAAGAGAGTTCCAGAAAAACATCTATTTCTGCTTTATTGACTATGCCAAAGCTTTTGACTGTGTGGATCACAATAAACTGTGGAAAATTCTGAAAGAGATGGGAATACCAGACCACCTGACCTGCCTCTTGAGAAACCTATATGCAGGTCAGGAAGCAACAGTCAGAACTGGACATGGAACAACAGACTGGTTCCAAATAGGAAAAGGAGTCCGTCAAGGCTGTATATTGTCACCCTGCTTATTTAACTTATGTGCAGAATACATCATGAGAAACACTGGGCTGGAAGAAGCACAAGCCGGAATCAAAATTGCCGGGAGAAATATCAATAACCTCAGATATGCAGATGACACCACCCTTATGGCAGAAGTGAAGAGGAGCTAAAAAGCCTCTTGATGAAAGTGAATGAGGAGAGAGAAAAAGTTGGCTTAAAGCTCAACATTCAGAAAATGATCATAGTCCAGATATCCTGCAATGTGAGGTCAAGTGGGCCTTAGAAAGCATCACTACAAACAAAGCTAGTGGAGGTGATGGAATTCCAGTTGGCTATTTCAAATCCTGAAAGATGATGCTGTGAAAGTGCTGCACTCAATATGCCAGCAAATTTGGAAAACTCAGCAGTGGTCACAGGACTGGAAAAGGTCAGTTTTCATTCCAATCCCAAAGAAAGGCAATGCCAAAGAATGTTCAAACTACCACACAATTGCACTCATATCACACGCTAGTAAAGTAATGCTCAAAATTCTCCAAGCCAGGCTTCAGCAATATGTGAACCGTGAACTTCCAGATGTTCAAGCTGATTTCAGAAAAGGCAGAGGAACCAGAGGTCAAATGCCAACATCTGTTGGATCATTGAAAAAGCAAGAGAGTTCCAGAAAAACATCTATTTCTGCTTTATTGACTATGCCAAAGCTTTTGACTGTGTGGATCACAATAAACTGTGGAAAATTCTGAAAGAGATGGGAATACCAGACCACCTGACCTGCCTCTTGAGAAACCTATATGCAGGTCAGGAAGCAACAGTCAGAACTGGACATGGAACAACAGACTGGTTCCAAATAGGAAAAGGAGTCCGTCAAGGCTGTATATTGTCACCCTGCTTATTTAACTTATGTGCAGAATACATCATGAGAAACACTGGGCTGGAAGAAGCACAAGCCGGAATCAAAATTGCCGGGAGAAATATCAATAACCTCAGATATGCAGATGACACCACCCTTATGGCAGAAGTGAAGAGGAGCTAAAAAGCCTCTTGATGAAAGTGAATGAGGAGAGAGAAAAAGTTGGCTTAAAGCTCAACATTCAGAAAATGATCATAGCATCTGGTCCCATCACTTCATGGCAAATAGATGGGGAAACAGTGGAACAGTGTCAGACTTTATTTTTTGAGCTCCAAAATCACTGCAGATGGTGATTGCTGCCATAAAATTAAAAGATGCTTACTCCGTGGAAGGAAAGCTATGACCAACCTAGATAGCATATTGAAAAGCAGAAATATTACTTTGCCAACAAAGGTCTGTCTAGTCAAGGCTATGGTTTTTCCAGTGGTCATGTGTGGATGTGAGAGTGGACTGTGAAGAAGGCTGAGCGCCGAAGAATTGATCCTTTTGAACTTTGGTGTTGAAGAAGACTCCTGAGAGTCCCTTGGACTGCAAGGAGATCCAACCAGTCCATTCTGAAGGAGATCAACCCTGGGATTTCTTTGGAGGGAATGATGCTGAAGCTGAAACTCCAGCACTTTGGCCACCTCATGCAAAGAGTTGACTCATTGGAAAAGACTCTGATGCTGGGAGGGATTGGGGGCAGGAGGAGAAGGGAACGACAGAGGATGAAATGGCTGGATGGCATCACGGACTCAATGGACTTGAGTCTGAGTGAACTCCAGGAGTTGGTGATGGACAGGGAGGCCTGGCGTGCGGTGATTCATGGGGTTGCAAAAAATCAGACACGACTAAGCAACTGAACTGAATTGAACTGAACTGAATGGCAGAAAGCAAAGAGGAACTAAAGAGCCTCTTGATGAAAGTGAAAGAGGAGAGTGAGAAAGTTGTCTTAAAATTTAACATTCAAAAAATGAAGATCATGGCATCTGGGCCCATCACTTCATGACAAATAGGGGAAGAAATGGAAACATTGACAGACTTAATTTTTGCAGGCTCCAAAGTCACTGTGGATGGTGACTGCAGCCATGAAATTAAAAGATCCCTACTCTTTGGGAGAAAAGCTATGATACATCTAGACAGCACATTAAAAAGCATAGACATCACTTTGCTGACAAATTTCCATATGGTCAAAGCTACGGTTTTTCCAGTAGTCATGTATGGATGTGAGAGCTGGTCCATAAAGGAAACTAAGTGCTGAAGAATTGATGCTTTCGAATTGTGGTGCTGAAAAAGACTCTTGAGAGTCCCTTGGACAGCAAGGAGATCAAACCAGTCGATCTCAAAAGAAATCAACCCTGAATATCCATTGGAAGGACTGATGCTGAAGCTGAAGCTCCAATACTTTTGCCACTAATGTGAAGATCAGAATCATTGAAAAAGACCCTGATGCTGGGAAATATTGAGGGCAGGAGAAGAAGTGGAGAACCAGGATGAGATGGTTGGATGGCATCACTGACTCAATGGACATGAGTCTGAGAAAACTCAGAGATAGAGGAAAACAGGGAACCCGGTTTGTTGCAGGGGTCCCAAAGTCGAACATGACTTAGTGACTGAACAATAGCAACAATATTAAATTTTATCAGATGTAATTTCTGAACGTATTGAGGTGGTCACTTTTTGTCACTTATTCTAAGTTAATGATTTTGATTTCAAATGCTAAACCAATCTTTCCGTTCTTTTTGTATATTGCTGTGTTTGGCTTGCTAATATTTTGATTGGGTCTGTTTTAAATTTCTATGAATCAGTGAGAAAGGCCTTAAGAACAACTTTAAAAATATGTCAGGAATGACACTTCTTTTGTGAAAGATTGGAGTTTATTTGTTACTAAAATTTAATATAGTTTACTAACTCGCCACTGGGTCTAGACTTTTCTTTGTGGGAAGTTTTAATTATGAATTTAATTTTCTTAATAGTTAAAAGACTATCCAGATGTTTTCTCTATTCTATGTCTTTTTAAATAAACTGTACTTCTTTAACAATATATCTATTACACTCAAATTTTCACAAGTATTTCTATAAAGTTATTCATAATGGCTTCTGGTTAGCATTTTATCATCTGTAGAATCTGAGATAATCATTCTTTTATTTTTTATATTAATATTCCCCCTATTTCCCTTTTTCTCTCTTTTTCCCTCCTTCCCTCCCTCCTTCTCTCTCTCCCTCTTTGCCTCTCTGCCTCACCAAGGACCTCTCAGTTTTATTAGCCTCTTCTAAAACCAAGTTTTGCCCATGTTGATTCTCTCCATTGTATGTTTGGGTTTTTGTTGTCTTCCTCTCCATTACTTTATATTCTTATCTTTTTTATGTCATTCCTACTGCTTTTTGCTGTAATTTGCTGTTATTCCCAACTTCTTAAGATGAATGCTTAACTCATTTATTATAACCTCCCATCTTTTCTAACATATGTGCTTAAGGCTATAAATTTCCCCATAATCAAAGCATAGGCTAATCCCACAAGTTTTTAAGTGTGTAAAACTTTCAAAGTGATTCAGTGCAAAATATTTTCAAATTTCCATTACGATTGCTTCTTTTACCCATGGGTTATTACTTAGAAGCATATTTCTTAACTTTACAAATATTGGGGAATTTTCTAGCTTCATTTTTGTTATTGATTTCTAGCTCTGATCTTTTTTTCTTATTTCACTCAATAAGTTGATATCAGTCCAGAACAAGTTTTTGTACTTCTAGGTTTACTGTCCAAATAATTCATGAATGGAGTCAGGTCACAGGTGAAATTCAACTTCTGAGTCAAATCTGACCCTGAGGCCAGTATATCTCCCTATCTTGGAGTTGCCTTAATAAACGGTGACTCCCAATGTACAAGATTCTGTTGCTCAGAACAGAAACTATTTTCCCACTCTAACTCTACCCACAAATGATTCCCTGGCCCCCAGATCTAATATATAGGTGCTAGAATAGCACCCTAAGCAACCCCATAGGCAACCATGTATCATCATCTGTGTAGATGGTGCCCCCTGGAGTTGTACAGCTGCTCTCTATGCAGCCATCCACAGCAGCCTACTCTGCTGAGCCTCAAGGAGAGGTATTCATATTTCTTAGAATGTCAGGTGTTCTAGGTCAGAAACTGTGTATAGTTAGGTTCCAGATCTATAGGTTTGTTATCCACACATAAGGAGGGTTGACTACACTTTAGCGTTTTATATACGGGACTTGAGGTCTTTGGAATTTGGTACTTTCAGGGGTCCTAGGACCAATCTTCAGTGAGTACCAAGAGATGATTGTATACATATTGACCCTCATGTCAGCTGTGATATTTAGCTCAGTGCCTAGCATCTGTATTCATAAAGTCTGTGAATATCCAGACAGATGGAAGATAGAAAAAAAATAAGAAATTCTATTTTCTCCTACAAAAGCTGGAGCAGAAATTCAGTGGAACTTAAAGACCAAGATAATTTTTAAATAGAGGTGGAATAAATACAAACTTAAACCAAGTTTCAAGTATCATAGAAACAAGCATCTATGAAAAGGGTAATAATGAGAACTTAAACTGATAAAAGCAAACATGTAAAGTAAAACTATTAAAACTAAACTTTGGTTGAAAAAGCAGTTGGATTCAAATGAATTTAAAATTAGGACATTTGGGACTGCATCTCTGATTATACAAACAATTGTCTATCCAGCTCAATAGTATAAATATGAGCCTGCTGGTCTAAATTAGACTTTTTCCTAACCATTTTGACATGTTCTTTCATGAGAGGAAGTTCTGAAGAAAAAATAGAACTGAATTCAAACTCAAGAAGATTGAATTCAATAAATTTGGGTAAGTAGCCTCACTTCTCTGAGATTTTGTCTTATCCTTGAAATAAGAGGTTATTTAGTCAGTATTTCCTTTAATATATTCTGGAGAACCTCAGTCCAACAAAATCTTAACATAACAAAAAGTGTTTAATGGTCCAGTAAGTTTAGAAAATGCTAACGTAAATAAAACTAATTTGCTGAAACATTTCTCAGCTGTTAATACATTATGAATCTCCAAAACTGGGATATACTTTCTATATAGTGTTCTTTGAACTTAGACCATGAACCCTTTTTGCCTAAAGCATCCTGTAAGATTCCTGTACTGTGAAACTGAAGCCTAGCATGCAAGATTTTAAGCATGACCTTACTAGCATAGGAGATGAGTACAACTGTCCAGTGGTTGGCACATTCTTTGGTACTATCCTTCTTGGGGATTGGGATGAGGACTCACCTTTTCCAGTCCTATGGCTACTGCTGAGTCTTCCAGATTTGCTGACATAATGAACACAAAACCTTGATGGCATCATCCTTTAGGGATCTGAATAGTTCTGCTGGAATTCCATCACATCCACTAGCTTTATTAACAGCAGTGCTTCTTAAGGCCCACTTCGACTTTGTACTCCAGAATGTCTGGCTCTGGGTGACTAACCTCACCATCTTAATAAGCCAGTTCATTAAGATATTTTTTATACGGTTCTTCCATGTATTCCTTCCATCTCTTCAGTGTCTACTAGTTGAAAAGCAGTTTTCTTTTTTTTTTTTAATTTATTTATTTTAATTGGAGGCTAATTACTTTACAATATTGTAGTGGTTTAAACACAGACATTACTCTGCCAACAAAGGTCCATATAGTCAAGGCTATGGTCTTCCCAGTGGTCACATATGACTGAGAGAGCTGGACCATAAAGAAGGCAGAATGCCAAAGAATTGATACCTTCGAACTGTGGTGCTGGGGAAGACTCCTGAAAGTTCCTTGGAAAGCAAGGAGATCAAACCAGTCAATCTTAAGGGATATCAACCCCGAATATTCACTGGAAGGGCTGATGCTGAAGCTGAAGCTCCAGTATTTTGGTCATCTAATATGAACAGATCACTTATTGGAAAAGTCCCTGATGCTGGGAAAGATTGATGGCAGAAGGAGAAGAGGGCGTCAGAGGATGAGATGGCTGAACGGCATCACCCATGCTATGAACTTGAACTTGGGCAAACTTCAGGAGATGGTGAGGAATAGGGAGGCTTGGCAAGCTGCAGTACATGATGTCACAAAGAGTCAGACATGACTGGGTGACTGAACAACAACTGGGAAACTAAGTTTACTTTACTTTCATTTTATTACACTACTAAGTTTACATGATTCTAAGTAAAGCCTCATGAAAAGGAAATGCAACAGCAATTACGATCTCTGAAGCTGAGAGATGAAATAGGTAGTCAGGTAGTTTCTGGTTTATCCACACTAAAAACTTCTTTCAAGTATTCTCAGTTCTACCAAATGGGTGGCCACACTGGTCAGCAAACAAGGAAATATACCTATGTCTACAAGTGAATTAGAAGTGCTCAAAGCAAGAAAATTAGAATTCTTACCCTATCAGAACCTCAGAAATTATCTTTAGAAATGAATGAGGGTCCTTTCTGAAGATATTTGAGGAGTTTCTGAGTAGGGCATCAGTGCTAATATTCCAAGTTGTTCAAATTATGTGTACACATGCATACAAGCATGTGTATATGCACACACATTTGTGTGTTATGAGATGCTAAAGCTTTAAAAAGTGATTCCAAAACAAGTTTTGGGAACACTGGGATTAAACATAGTGAAGCAAATTTCTTTATCATTCTAAAGTACATTGTAACTCTACAAGAGGTAAACATGATATGTGGTATTTACGTGACCATTAGACACTATAATATCTTATAGAACTAATGTTTCACAGAAGACACTTTGGGATCCATTCCATAGAATCTGGGGTTTCTGTTAAGTGTAAGTTCTGAGAATGGAAGAAGATGTTTCTGAATCCAAGGATAAACAAAGATCTTAGAATAATGGTTAGCAGAAAAAAGTTTGGGACATTTAAAAGCAGATGTAAACTGTTATATATGAGGATATTCTATGAAGGGCAATTTGGCAAGTTATTCTACACATATATATGCACTTTTATTAAGTGGTGTTTACATATGGTTATAAATTTCAGCACTGTTTGAAAAAGCTAGAGATAGGAAAGAACCCATATATGTACATGATAGTTGCTAAATTATGGTACACACTTAGAATGAATTGTATGCAGCTGAAAAAGTTAGCTAAGAGACAGGTTAATAAATGTGAAACTCTCAAAGACTGGCCGTCTTGCTTTTTTTAAAGGGCTTTAAATTTCTTTCAGTTTTTAAATTTTTTGTTAGAGTATAATTGCTTTACAATGTTGTAGTGGCTTTTGCTGTACAAGAAATTAATTCAGCTATATGTATACATATATCCTCTTCCTCTTGAACCTCCCTCCCATGCGCCATCCCACTCCTCTTTTCATCAGTCTTGAAATATTGTATGTCACAAATATTTGATGAATAAAAAGTAAGCAAAATGACTGCATGGATGACACTTTTAAAATCACAACCCTCCATATCAATGAATTTACTTTGCAAATCTTTTCTTGGAACCCAAATGATTAATCATTCAAATGATTTATTGAGTACTTATTAATGAGTATACATTGGAAAGAGTATGCATTACATTGAATATATAGTATACATTATACTATATATACAGATATCAGAGATAAATCAAATAACAGATTCTGCCCTTTAAGAACTCAATTCTGTTGTAAATGAAGTTAATAGAAATAATGAAAGGTAACAGAAAATAAAGCACAATGAGAATCTGAGAAAAGAAGCCATTACTTGATCTGTCCAATCATTACCAAATTTTTAAAATACAAATATGCAATGAAATAATTAGGGAACTTTCTAAAGAAGCACTACCTTCATGAAATGCTTTTGTCTACTCCTAAGTAGCTATTCAAAACCCCTATCATCCTGCACAAGAATTAGTGTCCAATTATCATAATACTGCCCAGGGATCCAGAAGAGGGAAGTAAGTCTAGCTTTCAGTAGTATTCTATTGTAGTGTGACGGCTTTTATGTTAGCCAAATCACTTTCCAATCTTCTAATTTTTTTCCATTTTTTATCCCTTATCCCATCAACTCCTCCACAAAAACAAGCAACTGAATTGTTTTATGTTTATTGTCTCAGGGTAAATTTTATTAAAAGGGGTCTTCCTGACTCTCAGCTCTAAAAACTTAAACTTTTAGAGAGCTGGAGAGGATTGTGGGCATGAAAAACAATGTTGGAGGGAAGTGGGATCTGAAGAGTGTGGGAGCTTCCGAGAGAGACCGTCAAAGGTTTTCCCAGAGGAAGAGAAGGTAATTAGATCTAATGTTACTCCTTGCTACAGCTATAGCCCTAACAATGCTCAGGGAGAGAGAAGGGCAGAATCACAGTAAGTCCAAGCAGGCAGCACCTTCAGTTCAGTTCAGTCAGTCACCAACTCCTGGAGTTCACCCAAACTCTTGTCCATCGAGTCAGTGATGCCATCCAGCCATCTCATCCTCTGTCGTCCCCTTTTCCTCCTTCCCCCAATCCCTCGCAGTGTCTGAGTCTTTTCCAATGAGTCAACTCTTCGCATGAGGCGGCCAAAGTATTGGAGTTTCAGCTTTAACATCAGTCCTTCCAAAGAACACCCAAGACTGATGTAGGGAGCCTCAAAGAGATTTCTGCGCTCCAGAATAGCAAAAAAAAAAAAGTAGAATACTACAACACATAAGGAATAGCAGAGAGCTCCTAAGCTTGAAGGAGACATGAAAGGAAAAAAAGAAAATCTCCTGAGCATCGAGTGAATCAGTGTCAGTGGACTAGATGAAAAAGCGGATATCTCAGCTGATAAACGTAATAAATAGTATTGAATTCCACAGGCAATTCTTCCATGCCCAGGTACCACATAACCCTGTCCATGAAAAACCACATCACAAAACAAGGGAGGCGTATTATGTTTCTGCCAACCAGCCAAATGGAGGCTCAAAAAAGAAATTGAGTTATAGGGGAAAAAATGAACAATGTTATGTGTGCAGTTTGATTGTGGATTATCGTAGAATCTGGCTACAGCTAGCTATACATGTCTGAGGATTTCTGCAATGACCATGTCTCACATTCAGGTTTCCCAAATGGCACTAATGGTAAAGAATCCACCTGCCAATGCAGGAGACATAATAGAAACGGGTTTGATCCCTGGGTCAGGAAGATCTCCTGGAGGAGGAAATGGAAACCCACTTCAGTATTCTTGCCTGGAGAATCCCATGGACAGAAGAGCCTTGGCGGGCTACGGTCCACAGGGTCGCAAAGAGTTGGACACAACTGAAGCAACTAGTACACACGTGCATGCACGGAGGCACATTCACCCAAAGACTCCAAATGTCCTGGTTTAAAATCACTCACAGAGGTCCCTCTGTGAATAGTCTCAGTCATCACATGGGCCCCAATATGATGGCTTTGCTAAAGCTGATCTGCTTTCACCAGGGGGATCTCCTCCTTCAGAACAGCTCAGACACAATGAGCTGAGACCCAAAGCCACTCACTCTCCAAGAATGCGGTCATTAGAGCTATAACATCTGTCACCTTTGGGTGGTAATTAGAAAGGGGAAGTCAATAACAATAGTGCATAACACTACTTTACCAAGATTTAAACAAGTTGTAATATTGTTGAACATCTATTGATGAGTCCAAATGTGCCACAGGCTATTGAGCACAAGAAGGGCTTTGATGAGAGGCTTTTCATTATTATTTGATGGGGTGAGGTTTATAGACATCACAGAATACATTTTCATTTGTTACATGAGACCCAGCCTCCCACAGCCATCAGATCTAATCAGCATCTTGTTGGGTCACAACCAAGGTAGGGGAGGATCTGGGTCTGGGACTTGTTAACCCCATAAATGGAAAAGAGACAAGTCTTGTTGATTTTCCTTAGCTCTCTTCCAAGTGTAGGAAATACTCAAGAAAAGCAACCTATGATCTTTGGTTAAAAAAAAAAAAAAAAACTCTGAGCTGAGAAACAAGAAACTTGGGTTTTAGTTACTGCTAGTAACTAGTTATGGTCCTTGGACCTTCCTTTGACCTTCCTTGTCTTTTAGCCACTGCCATTTTGGGCTCCTTTTCCCTATTCTACCTACCTAACAGTAAATATTTTAAGTTTTGTGGGCCATCATCTATCGTAACTACTGAATTCTGCCACTGAGGCACAAAGGCAGCTACAGATACTACATAAAATGAATATGGCTGTCTGCCAGAAAAACTGTGACAGAAGCCAGATTTGACCTATGGTCTGCTATTTGACGGCACAGGAACGGCCGAGAGGAGCTACCCTGCGTCCGAGGTCAGTGGCGGCTGGGAGGAGCTACCCAAGTCTGAGGTCAGGGATGGCAGCTGGGAGGAGACACCCGCGTCCAAGGTCAGTGGTGGCTGGTAGGAGACACCCCGCTTCCGAGGTCAGGGCAGCGGCCGGGAGGAGCTACCCCACGTCCAAGGCTAGTGGCGGCAGGGAGAAGAGGCCACCTTGCCCCTGAGGCCAGGAGCGGCACCTGAGAGGAGCCACCCACACCCGAGGCCAGGGCCGGCAGCCAGGAGGAGCATCCCGAGGAGTGGTGGCTGGGCAGGCACAGGAGGACCTAGAGGAGCTATCGTACGTGGAAGGTCAGGAACGGTGGCGGTAAGGAGATACCCCTAGTCCAAGGTAAGGAGCAGCAGCTGTGCTTTGCTGGAGCAGTCGTGAAGAGATACCCCACGCCCAAGGTAAGAGAAACCCACCAGTCCCCTATAATGAAAAGGACGTCTTTTCTTGAGTGATAGTTCTAAAAGGTCTTGTATGTCTTCATAAAACTGTTCAACTTCAGCTTCTTCAGCATTACTGGTTGGCCCCTCGTCCAAGGTAAAGTGCAGTGGCTGTGCTTTGCTGGAGCAGTTGTGGCGAGATACCCCACGCCCAAGGTAGGAGAAACCCAAGTAAGATGGTAGGTGTTGCAAGAGGGAATCAGAGGGCAGACACACTGAAACCATACTCACAGAAAACTAGTCAATCTAATCACACTAGGACCACACCCTTGTCTAACTCAATGAAACCAAGGTATGCCTGCAGGGCAATCCAAGATGGGTGGGTCATGGTGGAGAGGTCTGACAGAATGTGGTCCACTGAAGAAGGGAATGGCAAGCCACTTCAGTATTCTTGCCTTGAGAACCCCATGAACAGTATGAAAAGGCAAAATGATAGGATACCAAAGAGAAACTCCCCAGGTTGGTAGGTACCCAATATGCTACTGGAGATAAGTGGCAAAATAACTCCAGATAGAATGAAGGAATAGAGCCAAAGCAAAAACAATACCCAGTTATGGATGTGACTGGTGATAGAAGCAAGATCTAATGCTGTAAAGAGCAGTATTGCATAGGAACCTGGAATGTCAGGTCCATGAATCAAGGCAAATTGGAAGTGGTCAAACACGAGATGGCAAGTGTGAATGTCGACATTCTAGGAATCAGCGAACTAAAAAGGACTGGAATGGGTGAATTTAACTCAGATGACTATTATATCTACTACTGTGGGCAGGAATCCCTCAGAAGAAATGGAGTAGCCATCATGGTCAACAAAAGAGTCCGAAATGCAGTACTTGGATGCAATCTCAAAAACGACAGAATGATCTCTGTTCGTCTCCAAGGCAAACCATTATCCAGAAAAGGTTAAAGGAGGATTAATAGATAAGAAGTGCTATGCATGATCTGCAGAGGCAACTGATGACTCTGTTCATACTTCCCAGTAAGAAGCAGCATGGAGGAAAACAAGATGGTGGAGAAGTAGGTGGATATAGACTAGATCTCTATTTATGGATTCATCAGGAATACATCTTCAGACACAGAAGTTTATGCAGAAAACCAGCTAAGAGCAGACGGGAGTAGTACCTGACCAGCAGAAAAGAATATAGAATCATGCAAAATTTGGTAGGATGAAGGAATTGGGGGGAAAAACAGGATTCTTGGTAGGACTGGACCTCCCCCTGGTGGGTGGGGGAACTGAAGCAGGGGTCCAGTCCCCACATTAAGGCAAATGTCTGAATCAGAGGACAAATATTTAAAGCTGTAAATGAAACAGTTGATCTGTGGCAAGGTAAATGGAATGAGAATCAGAGAGTCCTTGCCATAGCCATACCCTGGAAGGCGCAGCGACTGGGAGCTTGATTTTAGGGATTGTGGAGCAATGCCTGGGAAAGGACTGCTGTTGACTGCAGAGAGACAGATTGAGGGGATTGAGGAAGGAGATAATGGTGGGAAATGACAGTGGAGGAAAGCTGGGCAGCCATGGAAGCAAGGGGATACTGTTGAGTCATGCATAGGGGGTAGTCCCATCATCATAGCCTCTGTATCCCCACACACCAGAATTGGCAGTTGAACAATAGAGAGGCTGGCCCATTAAATGCCTGATGCACTGAACTACAGAGGACCTCTCCCCCTGGGGTGCTCCTTTAAGTGACTGATGCCCCAAACTACAAATAAAGACCTCACTCATGGTGCCCCTTTAAGTGCCCGATATTTCCATCTACAGAGTAGGATCCCACCCAGGGGGCCCCTCTATGTGCCTGAAGCAATGAACAAAAGAGAAGGATCCCAGGTAAGGGAACCCTCTAAGTGCCTGAATGGGCAGAGCTATGGGGCAGAAAGTGAAGAGGAGCTAAAAAGCCTCTTGTTGAAAGTGAGAGAGGAGAGTTAAAAAGTTGGCTTAAAGCTCAAAATTCAGAAAATGAAGGTCATGGCATCTGGTCCCATCACTTCATGGGAAATAGATGGGGAAACAGTAGAAACAGTGTCAGACTTTGTTTTTTTGGGGCTCCAAAATCACTGCAGATGGTGACTGCAGCCATGAAATTAAAAGGTGCTTACTCTTTGGAAGAAAAGTTATGATCAACCTAGATAGAATATTCAAAAGCAGAGACATTACTTTGCCAACTAAGGTCCGCCTAGGCAAGGCTATGGTTTTTCCTGTGGTCATGTATGGATGTGAGAGTTGGACTGTGAAGAAGGCTGAGCGCCAAAGAACTGATGCTTTTGAACTGTGGTGTTAGAGAAGACTCTTGAGAGTCCCTTGGACTGCAAAGAGATCCAACCACTCCATTCTGAGGGAGAACAACCCTGAGATTTCTTTGGAAGGAATGATACTAAAACTGAAGCTCCAGTACTTTGGCCACCTTATGCAAAGAGTTGACTCATTGGAAAAGACCCTGATGCTGGGAGGGATTGGGGGCAGGAGGAGAAGGGGACGACCAAGGATGAGAGGCTGGATGGCATCATGGACTCAATGGACGTGAGTCTGAGTGAACTCCGGGAGATGGTGATGGACAGGGAGGCCTGGCGTGCTGTGATTCATGGGGTCGCAAAGAGTCAGACACGACTGCGCGACTGAACTGAACTGAACTGATGGGAAAAACTAGGTAATGAGGCCTTCTAATCCCCAGCTACAAGAGGCTCAGAAAAAAGACTCTGATAGGGCCATAACTCCTGCAGTGGAGGCAGGTTGTATCCCTGCAGATTATGCACCTCCAGGGTCCCTGCAAGCCAAGCAGCTTCACCACCTTCAAGCTCAACTCTCACTAGGGCAGAGCTGCCACAGGCAAAACAAGTCTTGTGTTTACGCATGCAGGGTAGCTTTGGTCATGTCCTACTCTTTTTGACCCTGTAGACAATGGTCTGCCAGGCTTCCCTGTCAGGGAGAGAGGTTCTCCAGGTAAGAATACTGGAGTGTATTGGCCAATACTGGTTGCCATGCTCCTTTAGAGCACTATATTTCCTGATTCCTTAGCTGCCAACTCCCTTGAGTACCTGGTCCTGCCAGAAACTCTGCAACCCAAACAGCTATACCACCTCCACGTATGGCCCTCACAGGGGCAAATCCAAGTCCTCCAGGAGCAAACCCCTGTGGACCATCCACATACGGAGGTGGAAATAAGACCACAAGTGAAACCCAGGGGCAGTGTGTCTAAGGAAGAAGACCCCAAATTTTCCCAACAGCTGTACAAGCTGCAGATTAAATCCACATGATCAACTAGGCAGACTCTGTGTCTATAGAATATATAAAAGGTCATTGAGAGCTGCCACAAAAGAAAACAAACTAGTGCTATAGCTGTGGACATTGGAGGAAACAACCCACAGGATTAAGACCAGATTAGAATCTGAGCTGTCCCTACAGCAGGCCCAGAGATCAGCACAGTTTTGGAGAGCATCCTAAGGAGGTGAGGTAGACTGTAACTCCCAGGAAAGGAAAGGACTCTAACAGCAATGACTCAAGACTCAGTCACATTTTTATTGTTGTTATAAACTCCTGTCTCTACGTTGGGCATTTGCAGCTCTGTGGAATTTTCCTTCATTCATTTATTATTTCTTTTTTTAATTTAATTTTTTATCTTTAAGCCTATTATTATTTTTTATATTATTTCACTCCTTTACTTTTCCTACTTTTATTTTCCCCTTGCAGTTAATCTTTAACATATATAAATCTTCTTTATCTTCCTCGATTTAACTTTTCATATTTATTCTTTCTTTCTTTTATTTATCTCCTTTCCTCTCAACATGTGACTTCCCTGGTGGCTCAGAGGTTAAAGCGTCTGCCCGCAATGCGGGAGACCTGGGTTCGATCCCTGGGTCGGGAAGATCCCCTGGAGAAGGAAATGGCAACCCACTCCAGTATTCTTGCTTGGAGAATCTCATGGACTGAGGAGCCTGGTGGGCTGCAGTCCATGGGGTCACAAAGAGTTGGACACGACTGAGTGACTTTACTTTTTCCTCTCAACATATTTATTAGTTTTACTGTTTTATTGCTTTATTACCCAGTTGACACCTTTCTTTAATTTTGGTTTTGACTTTGTGTTTTAGTAAAGTGCTTTTGTTCTGGTAGATATAACTTTTGGTTTCCTTTGTTTGCCAGGTCAATCTATTGTACTTTACATTTGTTGGACTGCTTTGATTTTGTTTATAGGTGTATATGTATATTTGTATACTCAATCACATTTTTTATTGTTGTCATAAACATCTGCCTCTACATTGGGCTTTTTGCAATTCTGAGCTTTTGTGTTTTTTTGTTTGTTTGTTTGTTTTTGTTTTTTCCATTTTTTCTTTATTCTTTCTTTTTTTGTGTTTTCTTTGTATTACTTTGATTTTTTAGCCTATTATATATTTTGCTATATTTATTCCTTTGTTTGCCTTTCCTACTGTTCTTTTCCCCTTGCAGTTAATATTTAATGTATATAAATATTCTTCATCTACCTCTATTTAACTCTGCATAACTGTTCTTTCTTTCTTTCCTTTCCTCTCAACATATTTGTTGTTTTGTTTTCATTGCTTTATTCACTCTTGGCACTTGGTTTTCGTTTTGTTTTCCAATTTGTGTTTTAGCTAGCTTTGTTCTTAACTGGTAAATATAATTTTTTGTTTCCTTTGTTTGACAGGTCAATCTACTGTATTTGATTTCTGTGGACTGTTTTGACTTTGCTCATGGGTGAATATGTATATGTGTATATTCCATTACTTTAATTATTATTTTCCTTATTTTGTGACTGCGTTTAGTCTGTGGTTCATCTTTGGCTTCTCATTTTTGGATATTTGTTTTAATCTCACAATGCCATAATCACTGTGGAATCTTCATTCTTGACCAGAGATCAAAGCCCTGAGCCTTTGGAGTGGGAGAACTCACTCCAGGACCCTAGACTACCAGAGAACTAACCATGGGAAGTATCAAATAGTGAGAACTCAGACAAAGGAAACCACTTGAACACAAGACCAAGCATCACCCAACCACCAGTAGCACCCTCTACAGGAGCCTCATCTAAACAACAAACAAAAATACAAACCCAATCATCAGCAGACAGGATTACTACCTCTATCAGCCCAGCCTATCAGAGGAAAAACAAACAAATAAACAAAAGCTCAGTAAAAATGTCACCCTATACAAAGCTTACACAAACTACTGGACCAACCATAAGAGGTCAGAAACCAAAAGGAAGAAAGAATTCAATCTTCTTCAAGGAAAGAATTCAACTTTCCTTGAAGCCTGGGAAAAGGAGACCTCAAACAAAATAAATTTAAAAAAATTAAAATGCAGAGAAATAATATATAAATGAAGAAATAAACTAGAAGCACAGAAGTCCAAATAAATGAAAAAGAAGTAGGCAAATCACCTGAAAAAATAATTCAAAATAATGATAGCAAAGATGATAAAAAAAAACCCTTGAAAATAAAATGGAGAAAAAGCAAGAATCAATTAACAAAGACCTAGAAGAATTAAAGAAAAAATATACAGAGACAAATAACACAGTTACTGACATTAAAAATACTCTAAGATGAATCAAAACAGAATATCTGAAGCAGAAGAATAAATCAGTGAACAGGAAGATAAAATGGTGGAAATAACTTCTGAAGAGCAAAATAAAGTAAAAAGAATGAAAAGAACTGAGGATAGTGTCATAGACCTCTGGGACAATGTCAAAAGCACCAACACTCGAATTATAAGGGTCCCAGAAGAAAATATGTGAGAAAATCTTTGAATAAATTACAGTTGAAAATTTCCCCAACATGGAGAAGGAAATAGTCAATCAACTCCCAGAAGCACAAAGAGTCCAATACAGGATGAACCCAAGGAGAAACACACCAAGACACATACTGACAAAACTAACACAGAAAGAAAATGAAAAGCAGCAAGGGAGAAGCAACAAGTAACATACAAGGGAAATCCCATATGCTTAGCAGCTGATTTATCAGCAGAAACTCTCCAGACCAGAAGGGAATGTCAGGATATGTTCAAAGTACTGAAACGGAAAAATCTACAACCAATATTACTGTGCCATGTAAGGATCTCATTCAAAATTGATGGAGAAATAAAAAGCTTTTCAGACAAGCAAAAGTTAAGAGAATTCAGTACCCAGACAAACTTTACAAGAAATGTTAAAGGGACTTATATAGTCAAGAAATACAAGAGAAGAAAAGAGATCTACAAAATCAATCCCAAACAATTTTAAAAAATCAATAGGAACGTATGGATCAATAATTAATTTAAATGTATGTGGATTAAATGCTCCAACCAAAAGACATAGACTGGCTGAATGGATAGAAAAACAAGACACATATATGTGCTGTCCACAAGAAACCCACTTCAGACCTAAAGACACATATAGACTAAAAGTGACAGGATGGAAAAATGTATTCCGTGCAAATAGGAAGCAAAAGAAAGCTGGAGTAGCAATCCTCATATCAGAGAAAATAGACCTTAAAATAAAGAAGATTATAAGAGATAAGGAAGGATACTACATAATGATCAAGGGATCAGTCCAAGAGGAAGATATAACAATTGTAAATATCTATGCACCCAACAAAGAGCACCTCAATACATAAGACAAACACTAACAGACATAAAAGGAGAAGTTGACAGCAATGCAATAATAGGAGGAGACTTTAACACCCCACTCAGACCAATGGACAGATCATTGAAACAGAAAACTAATAAGAAAACACGTCTTAAATGATACATTAGATGAGATGGATCTCATTAATATCTTCAGGACATTCCTTCCAAATGCAGAAGAATACACCTTATTCTCAAGTGCACATGGAACATTCTCCAGGATAGACCTTGATCAAATTTCTGTAAACTTAACAAACTGAAACCATATCAAGCATCTTCTCTGACAACAATGCTATGAAATTAGATATCAATTACAATTAAAATACTATAAGAAACACAAGCACATGGAAATTAAACAACACGTTTCTAAATAACCAACAAGTTATTGAAAAATCAAAGGGAAATCAAAAAATTTCTAGCAACAAATGACAATGAAAACACGACAACTTAAAACCTATGGGATACCGCAAAAGTACTTCTAAGAGGGAAGTTTATAGTTATTCAATCCCACCTCAATTAACAAGAAAAAGATTGAATAGATAACCTAACGTTACACCTAAAACAACTGGAAAAAGAAGAAAAAAAGTCCCCCAAAATTAGTAGAAAGAGAGAAATTGTAAAAATCGAGCAAAAATAAATGAAAAAGAAATGAAAGAAACAGTAGTAAAGATTAATAAAACTAAAAAGAAGATAAACAAAATTGACAAGGCTTTAGCCAGACTCATCAAGAAAAAAGAGAGAAGAATCAAATCAACAAAATTAGAAATGAAAAAGGAGGAGTTACAACAGAGCAGAAGTACAAAAGATTATAAGAGACTATATGAACAACTATATGGCAAAAAATTTAAGCACCACTTTACTAGCATGTGAGATGAGTGCAGTTATGTGGTACTTTGAACATTCTTTGGCATTGTCTTTATTTGGGATTGAAATGAAAACTGAACTTTTCCAGTCCTGTGGCCACTGCTTTTTCCAATTTGCTAATATATTGACTGAGCACTTTTACAGCTTCATCTTTGAGGATTTGAAATAACTCAACTGGAATTCCATAACCTCTACTAGCTTTGTTCATAGTGATGCTTCCTAAAGCCCACTTGACTTCACATTCCAGGATGTCTGGCTCTAGGTGAGTGATCATACCATTGTGATTATCTCAGTCATGAAGATCTTTTTTGTACAGTTCTGTGTTTTCTTGCCACCTCTTCTTAATATCTTCTGCTTCTGTTAGGTCCCTACCATTTCTGTCCTTCATTGAGTCCATCTTTGCATGAAATGTTCCCTTGGTATCTCTAATTTTCTTGGAGAGATTTCTAGTCTTTCCCATTCTATTGTTTTCCTGTATTACTTGCACTGATCACTGAGGAAGGTTTTCTTATCTCTCCTTGCTATTCTTTGGAATGCTGCATTCAAACGGGCATATCTTTCCTTTTCTCCTTTACTTTTTGCTTCCCTTCTTTTAAAATCTATTTGTAAGGCTTCCTCAAGCAGCCATTTTCATTTTTTGCATTTCTTTTTCTTGGGGATGGTCTTGAATCCTGTCTTCTGTACAATGTCACAAACCTTCATCCATAGTTCATCAGGCACTCTATCAGATCTAGTCCCTTAAATCTATTTCTCATTTCCACTGTATAGTAACAGGGATAAGATTTAGGTCATAACTGATTGGTCTAGTGGTTTTCTCCACTTTTTTCAATTTCAATCTGAATTTGGCAATAAGGAGTTCATGATCTGAGCCACAGTCAGCTCACAGTCTTGTTTTTGTTGACTATATACAGCTCCTCCGTTTTTGGCTGCAAAGGGTATAATCAATCTGGTTTCAGTGTCCACCATCTGGTGATGTCCATATGTATAGTCTTCTCTTGTGTTGTTGGAAGAGGGAATTTGCTATGACCAGTGCATTCTCTTGGCAGAACTCTATTAGACTTTGCCCTGCAAGTATTCCAAGGTCAAATTTGCCTGTTACTGCAGGTGTTTCTTGACTTCCTACTTTTGCATTCCAGTCCCCTATAAGGAAAAGACATCTTTTTTGGGTGTTAGTTCTAGAAGGTCTTGTAGGTCTTCACAAACTTGTTCAACTTCAGCTCCTTCAGCATTACTGGTCGAGGCATACACTTCAATTACCGTGATATTGAATGGTTTGCTTTGGAAACGGACAGAGATCATTCTTATTTTAGAAAAGTCAGAAGAATCAGAGATCAAATTGCCAACATCCACTGGATCATTGAAAAAGCAAGAGAGTTCCAGAAAAAACATCTATTTCTGCTGTATTGACTATGCCAAAGCCTTTGACTGTGTGGATCACAATAACCTGGAAAATTCTGAAAGAGATGGGAATACCAGACCACCTGACCTGCCTCTTGAGAAACCTATATGCAGGTCAGAAAGCAAAAGTTAGAACTGGACGTGGAACAGCAGACTGGTTCCAAATAGGAAAATGAGTGCATTAGGGTTGTATATTGTCACTGTGTTTACTTAACTTATATGCAGAGTACATCATGAGAAACGCTGGGCTGTAGGAAGCACAGCTGGAATCAGGATTGCTGGGAGAAATATCAATAACCTCAGATACGCAGATGACACCACCCTTATGGCAGAAAGTGAAGAAGAACTAAAGGGTCTCTTGATGAAAGTGAAAGAGGAGAGTGAAAAAGTTGGCTTAAAGCTCAACATTCAGAAAACAAAGATCATGGCTACAGTCCCATCACTTCATGGTGAATAAATGGGGAAAAAGTGGAATCAGTGGCTAACTTTATTTTTCTGGGCTCCCAAATCACTGCAGATGGTGTTTGCAGTCATGAAATTAAAAGATACTTACTCCTTGGAAGGAAAGTTATGACCAACCTAGATAGCATATTCAAAAGCGGAGACATTCCTTTGACAACATAAGTCTGTCTAATCAAGGCTATGGTTTTTCCAGTGGTCATGTATGGATGTGAGAGTTGGATTATAAAGAAAGCTGAGTGCCAAAGAACTGATGCTTTTGAACTGTGGTGCTGGAGAAGACTTGAGAGTCCTTTGGACTGCAAGGAGATCCAACCATCCATCCTAAAGGAGATCACTCCTGAGTGTTCTTTGGAAAGACAGATGTTGAAGCTGAAACTCCAATACTTTGGCCACCTGCTGTGAAGAGCTGACTCATTGGAAAAGACCCTGATGCTGGGATATATTGAGGGCAGGAGGAGAAGGAGAAAACATAGGATGAGATGGTTGTATGGAATCACCAACTCAATGGACATGGGTTTGGGTGAACTCTGGGAGCTGGTGATGGGCAGGGAGGCCTGGTGTGCTGCGGTTCATGGGGTTGCAAAGAGTCGGACGCGACTGAGTGACTGAACTGAACTGAACTGATATGGTAAAAAATCAAAACAAAACAAAACCAAAAAAATGGATAACCTGGAAGAAATGGACAGTTTCTCAGAAGAGTTCAGTCTACCAAGACTGAACCAGGAAGAAATAGAAGTTATGAACAATCCAATTATAAGCACTGAAATTGAAGATGTGAACAACCCCCACCTCAAAACACACACACACACACACACACACACACACACACACCAGGACCAGATGGCTTCACAGGAGAATTCTATCAAACATTTAGAGAATAACTAATGCCTATACTTCTAAAATTCTTTCAAAAAATTGGAGAGGAAGGAACACTTCCAACCTCATTCTGTGAGGCCACCATCACCCTGACATCAAACCCAGACAAAGACAACACACAAAAAAGAAAACTACAGTCCCAAATATCATTGATAAACATAGATGCAAAATCCTCAACAAAATTTTAGCAAACAGAATTCTTTAACACATCCTAAAACTCATTCAGAATAATCAAGTTGGGTTTATTCCAGGGATGCAAGGATTCTTCCATATATGCAAATCAATTGATATAATACACCATATTAACAAATTGAAAAATAAAAGCCATAGTATCTTCTCAACAGATGCAGAAAAACCTTTGAAAAATTCAACACATATTTATGATTAAAATTCTTCAAAAACAGGCATAGAAGTACCTATGTCAACATAGTTAAAGCCATATTTGATAAGCCTACAGCAAAATTATTCTTAATGGTGAAAAACTGAAAGCATTCCCTCTAAGATCAGGAACACTACAAGGATGTCCACTTTTACCATTATTATTCAACATAGTTGTGGAAGTCCTAGCTACAACAATCAGAGAAGAAAAATAAATCCATATCAGAAAAAAAGTAAATCTCTCACTGTTTGCAGATGACATGATACTGTACATAAAAAAACCCTAAAGATAGATAGTATCAGAAAATTAATAGAGCTAATCAGTGAATTTAGCAAAGTTGTTGGCCCTTGAGTGGTGCTTGGTTTCAGTGTAGGTATGGAGGCATTTGATGAGCTCCTGTCAGTTAATGTTCCCTGGAGTCAGGAGTACTCTGATGTTCTCAAGATTTGGACTTAAGCCTCCAGCTTCTGGTTTTCAGTCTTATCTTTACAGTAGTCTCAAGACTTCTCCCTCTGTTTCACACTGTTGATAAAACATGTAGGTTAAAGATGAAAAGTTTCTCCACAGTGAGGGACACCCAGAGAGGTTCAGAATTACATGGAGAAGAGAAGAGGGAAGAGAGAGTTAGAGGTGACCCGAATGAGATGAGGCGGAATCAAAAGAGGAGAGAGCAAGCTAGCCAGTAATCACTTCCTTATGTGCGCTCCACAGTTTGGACTGCTCAGAGATGTTCATGGAGTTATACAGAGAAGAGAAGAGGGAGGAAGGAGACAGAGGTGGCCAGGAGGATAAAAGGGGGGAATGAAAAGGAGAGAGACAGATCCAGCCAGTAATCAGTTGCCTAAGTGTTCTCCACAGTCTGGAACACACAGAGATTCACAGAGTTGGGTAGAGGAGAGAAGGGAGAGGGAAGAGACAGAGGCAACCTGGTAGAGAAAAAGGGGAGTCCAAAGGAGGAGAGAGTAGATAAGCCAGTAATCTCACTCTCAAGTAAATATGAGTACTGAAGATTGGGTTTTTGAAGGTACCAAATTGATAACAAATGCCAAAAAGCAAAGACTAAAAATCTAGAATAGAGGTTGGATTTTCAAAAATACAATATTAAGAAAAGAAGAGAGAAAAAAAAGTCACAAGAATTATTTATATATATATATATATATATGAAGTTTGCTTTAAAAATAGGATCTTTTTTTGAAAAGTAATAGTATGTTATAAAAATGAAAATTAAAGGAGTAATAGAGGGCTTAAAAAAGTTAAAAAAAAAAGAATAAGAAAAGAAGAAGAAGAAGAAAAAAAAAAGAATGATCATAAAAAATAGTAAAGATATATCTAGGACTTTCTCTGGTGGTGGTGTGGGCAGTGTGGGGTCAGTTCTTTTTCAGATAGTTGGCCGGCTTATATTTCGCAAGATCTATAGGCCCCTTCCTATGTAGTCGGTACTAATGACAGGGTTTTAATCTATTGTATCTGTCACTTCCAAGGTGATTCCCTCTGTTTTAATTTCTTCTGTTTGCTGGTCTCTTCAGTGTCTGATTTCTGCCCTGACACAAGGGAGGTGGTGGTGGAAACTTTTTTTAGGCTCATTTGTTCAGTCGCACTGTGGGGAGGGAGAGACGCTGCAAACAAGTAACACTGGGTGTGTTTGCAGTGTCTGAGCCACATTGGGCCTGTCCCTGTTCACGGTGCACACTGCTCAGGCTCTCGGATGCTCCGCCAGGAACCCTCTGAGGTTGGCCCCTGGGCTGCATGCACCTCCCAGGTCTAAGTCGCTCAGGCTCAGGCACTCAGGTAGTCCTCAGAGGCACAGAGTCGGTTGGGCCTGCGTTTTGTGCCCTTCCCAGGTCCGAGTACCTCAGGTGTTTGGCGAGCACGGTCGCTGTGACTTATCACCTCTCCCATCCCTGCTGCTCAGTTCTCTGGGTGTACAACTGGTGCACCTTCTCAGGCGGATGATGACTGTCCAGATCCCCAATAAGTCTTAGTTAGCAAAGAAGCCTGTTTGCAGTTTGGTAGATAATGTGTCTCTGGGGCTGCGATTGCCCTCTTCCGGCCCTTCTGGCTCTGGCTGCCTGTCACCAGAGGGGGATGGTCTGCAGCTGGCTATTTCTGTTCTGTCTTTTGTTCTGGTGCAGTCCTGGTGGTGTCTTATGTTAGAGCTTTTCGCGTGGTAGCTATCCCACAGTCTGGTTTGCTAGCCCAAGTTAGTTCACTCTGGTTACCCTCGGGGCATTTGGGCCCCATCCTTAAAAAGCAATGCAGCTCACGCCTCCCTGCCCACCCCCGCTTGCTAGTGGCGGATGCAGGTGTCTGTGCTGCTTCTCTGCTGGGGGAGTTACTGTTGGGCTCATAATCTGTGGGGTTTAATTATTTATTTATTTTTCCTCCCTGTCATTTTGCCTTCTGTGCTTCCAAGGCTTAGCACAGACTCGGCAGTGAGAGTGTTTCCTGGTGTTTGGAAACCTCTCTTTTTAAGACTTCCTTCCCAGGATGGAGCTCCCTCCCTACCTCTTTTGTCTCTTTTTTTGTCTTTTATATTTTTTTCCTACCTCTTTTTGAAGACAATGAGCTGGTTTTCTGGGTGCCTGATGTCTTCTGCTGGCATTCAGAAGTTGTTTTGTGGAATTTACTCAGCGATGAAATGTTCTTTTGATGAATTTGTGGGGGAGAAAGTGGTCTCCCTGTCCTATTCCTCCGCCATCTTAGGACTGCCCGCCAGAAATTTTTATTCTCTTTGTTTTATGGGTTATTTAACCTCCACAAAGAGAGGAAAAAAGATTTGCCTAAGGTCACATGGAAGAGACAGAAGGTGATTTTTTCCATCATTCAGTGTTTTATGCTATACTTTGTCTTTTCTTACAATGATAATTATTTTATGTTTAATTTTACACTTCATAAAAGTATTTTATATATGAATAATTTTTTTTGGATTTTCGTGATTCCTGTATCTCCTTTTAGGAAAATTAGTATTCCAATATTAATTAAATGATTTTAAAGCAATTCTGGTTACCTTTTGACAATTCTTTCAAAATTTGACCTCCTGTGTTTTTTGGTTTGATTTTCTAACATTTAGGAATTAAATATTGATGGAGTGTTCATCATGATGTTGAGGTTTGATCTTGAATTGATTGCTATTTTCACTGTGATTTTTTTTAATTTCATTTCTTTGATCTTAGGTGGTTAGAGGAGTACAGTTTATACTGTGTACCCTATGTAGCTGCTTTCTGAATATTAGAGAACCCCTTTCCTTCCAGATGGTACACTTATCCAACCCACTGTCATTTCTTTCTCACCCAGCTTTCCAATCTGTATTCCTCCTGGATGAAGCTAGGTAACTACACTATTGTTTCCCCCAGCCCTCCTATCTCAGCCTTCATTGATGGCTGCTGAGCTGTGCCTAGTGCCAGCTTTCTCCCATCTCTTGTTGTGCAGTAAGCTTAGTTTTATGGTTTCAATGATGCTTTTTATCTTTATTTAGGGACAGAAAGTTGTATATGTTTCGGTCATTAAAATAAAAGATGAGTGGCAGCCACAATTCTAAATGCCTTCTATATCAATTTATTTAATTCCTTTAAGGTAGAAATTATCATTGTTGGTAACTTCATATCCCAAAAAAGAAACTGAAACCTAGACAAGTTAAATAATGTTCCTACAACCCAAAGTGTTTGGATTGGAAACCAGATAGGAGTGCCAATCTTATTCTACCATTTCAGTGTGTAGATCACAGAGGATTATACCAATCCTTCTATTACCATGTGATCAACGAAAAGCTCAAGCTTCGGAATGAACTTAAATTTTAATCTTGACTCGGATTATTTCTTGTTGAATGGACTTAGCTCTTGGACCATGTACTTCCCCAGTCTCAGCCCAGTTGAATCTGTGTATAATATGGTGATGATCAGTCTTCACTCTTTCATCATTCTTATGTGCTTTTCATTGCACAGTAGGCATTAATAAATGTCATATTTTCTTTATATATGATGAACATTTAATTTATTAAATATTATAAATATCTAACTAAAAGCTTCATTTAAATTAGTGTGACAATTACTCTGACAGTCTTCTGAATGTTAACCTATTTTTAAAATTTTCTGTGACATTATTTTCATTTCTCAAGCAATATAGACTTAAATTATCCCAATATATCATTGATTCCCTACATTTTTTGGTATTGATGGTTTGTGAGTCTCTAGTAATTATTATATGTTCTTTAATGTCAGACTGGTCATTTTTAGTCTTCTTTGCTTTTGACCAGTTTTCAGAGGTCTTAAACATTCCCCAAATACTTCACATTTGGAACATTTCATCATATGTTCCATGTGGTCAAAAAGGTACTTGATGGAGGTCCTTGTCAGAGCTTTACCACTAATTTTATTATCCAGGAAAATCCATTTGGTTTCTCTGAGATGCAGCTTCTTGATTTTATAAAATAACAGGAATAGCCTTCATAAAATACATTGTTTTTCAAAAGGCAAAGATTTCTTTAGTCATCACACTAGCCTTTTTAACTTTTAAAACATATTTACATGTATTCTAAAGATCATCTCTTTTTAAAAGATGAGAAACTTGAAAAAAGTGGTTTATGATGTGTCTAAGATTTGATCACTGGTAGCTAAAGTAAAAACCAAGTCTATTTTTACACCATATTGGTGCTTTCTATAAGGTACGAGGCAAATAATAATATTAGTGATAATGTGTGTGTGTGTTTTCTTTTCATACTATGAAAGTGATATGTATCGAAGTTGGAAATTATAAATTTGACTTATGTCAAGCCCATAAATGGGGAAAATATTTTGGGATTGTATTATATTTAAATTTTTTTTTAATTCTACATATTTATAATATCTATTCCACCTATTTTTAAAAAGTGTTGAAAGTCTTTACTTTTCAGTTTATTTTTCTTAGTGATGATTTATAATTTTTGAAATGCAAGATAGAAAGATATTTATTGCTATATTTAAAAAGTTTTGATGAAGTCACAGAAAGGTATTCTTTTTAAACAATATTTTTAACCAACGATTGCTAATGATATCCATATGTTTAGTGAAATCTTTAGGCAACCCTCTGCAATCACATAGATTTATCACATTATCAATTGAATCTTGGTTTCCAGGCTTAAATCCATATGCATATATAATAGTTATAGCAGTGTGTGTGTGTGTGTGTGTGTGTGTGTGTGTGTGCGCATGCTAAATGCTTCAGTTGTGCCCGACTCTTTGTGATCTTATAGAGCATAGACCACCAGGCTCCACTGTCCATGAGATTCGCCTGGCAAGAATACTAGAGTGGATTGCCATGCCCTTCTCCAGGGTATTTTTTTCAATCCAGGAATCAAATCCACATCTCTTACATCTCCAGCATTGCAGTCAGATTCTTTACCACAGAGTTATGACATTTTAAAAATTACTTTATCTGAATTAACTCATTTATTTTTACAATAATTCTTTGTAATATGTGATATTATTACTCTCATTTTACAGGTGAGTAAACTGAAGTAAAGATGTCAAGTAATTCAAATAAATCTCACAAATTATTAATAAAGAGTAGGCACTTCCAGGCTTTACACAGACTAATTTAGAGGTGAAGACTTGGCACCAAAAGGGGAGCCATATAGCTTCCTCAGGAATATTGTGAGATGTACAGGAAATATTTTAGTTTGTAACAGAAGTATTCTCTTAGCTCTCTGGGGTAAAATATGCACCTGACCTTTGAAAAAAAGAATTCAAGTCTGACAACAGAAACTGCTGTCCCTCAACATTCTTATATATCTGAGTTCATAATCATAATCATTAAAAAGATTGGATTCAGTAATTCTCAAGAAGTGACATTTTCATATCTATAGACATCTTCATTCATTATTGAATAGATATTACAACTGTGTTTTTAGTCAAATTGTGGGATATTGAAGTATTAATATCCTGATAAACTCGCACTGGCAAATGTTTGGTTGAAATTGACCTATGTCACTAGCAACTGTGGAAAATTCTGAAAGAGATAGGAATACCAGACCACCTGACCAGCCTCTTGAGAAACCTGTATGCAGGTCAGGAAGCAACAGTTAGAACTGAACATGAAACAATGGACTGGTTCCAAACAGGAAAAGGAATACGTCAAGACTGTATATTGTCACCCTACTTATTTCACTTATATGCAGAGTACATCATGAGAAATGCTGGGCTGGAGGAAACACAAGCTGAAATCAAGACTGCTGGGAGAATATCAATAACCTCAGATATGCAGATGACACCATCCTTATGGCAGAAAGTGAAGAAGAACTAAAGAGCCTCTTCATGCAAGTGAAAGAGGAGAGTGAAAATGTTGGCTGAAAGCTCAACACTCAGAAAACTAAGATAATGGCATCTGGTCCCATCACTTCATGGCAGATGGATGGGGAAACAGTGGAAACAGTGGCTAACTCTATTTTTCTGGGCTCCAAAATCACTGCAGATGACGATTGCAGCAATGAAATTGAAAAACACTTACTCCTTGAAAGAAAAATTATGACCAACCTAGAGAACATATTAAAAAGCAGAGATGTTACTTTGCCAACAAAGGTCTGTCTAGTCATGGCTATGATTTTTCCACTGGTCATGTATGGATGTGAGAGTTGGACTATAAAGAAAGCTGAGCACCAAAGAATTGATGCTTTTGAACTGTAGTGTTGAAGAAGACTCTTGAGAGTCCCTTAGACTGCAAGGAAATCCAACCAGTCCATGCTAAAGGAGATCAATCCTGAGTGTTCATTGGAGGACTGATGTTGAAACCCTAATTGCTGAAACCCCAATACTTTAGCCACCTGATGCAAAGAGCTGACTCATTGGAAAATACCCTGATGCTGGGAAAGATTGAGGGCAGGTGGAGAAGGGGACAACAAAGGATGAGATGGTTGGATGGCATCATCAATTTGATGGACATGAGTTTGGGAGGACTCCTGGAGTTGGTGATGGACAAGGAGGCCTGGCGTGCTGCATTTCATGGGGTCACAGAGTTGGACATGACTCAGCGGCTGAACTGAACTGAACATTAGCAACTGGAGAATAATTACATTACAATGTTGTGATGGTTTTTGCCATACATCAACATGACTCAGCCAGAGGTGTTATGTGTCCCCCTCTACTGAACTCCCAACCAATTCCCTCCCCACATATCCCTGTGGGTTTCCCAGAGCACTGGCTTTGGGGTTCTGCTTCATGCATTGAACTTGCACTGGCCATCTATTTTTACATATGGCAATGTACAGTTTCAATGCTTTTCTCTAAAATCATCCCACCCTCAGTGTCTCCCACTAAGACTAAAAGTCTGTTCTTTACATCTGTGTCTCCCTAGTTGTTCTGAATGGAGGGATGTTCATACTGTCTTTCTAAATTCCATATATATGTGTTAATATACAGTATGTGTCTTTCTCTTTCTTACTTACTCTATATAATAGGTTCCAGGCTTATCCACCACTTTAGCACTGACTCAAATGTGTGTTTTTTTGTTTGTTTGTTTGTTTGTTTTTATATAGCTGAGTAATATTCCATTGTGTATATGTACCACAGATTTTTTTTTCCCTTGGGCTCCAAAATAACTGCAGATGGTGATTGCAGCCATGAAATTAAAATACACCTGCTCCTTGGAAGAAAAACTTTGACAAATCTAGACAAATATTAAAAAGCAGAAACATTATTTTGCCAACAATGGTCTGTAAAGTCAAAGTTATGGTTTTTCCAGCAGTCATGTAGGATGTGAGTTGGACCATAAAAAGGCTGAGCTCCGAAGCATTGATGCTTTAGAACTGTGGTGTTGGAGAAGACTCTTGAGAGTCCCTTTGACTGCAAGGAGATCCAACCAGTCAATGCTAATGGAAATCAACCCTGAAAATTCATTAAAAGGACTGGTGCTGAAACTGAAGCTCCAATACTGTGGCCACCTGATGTGAAAAGCTGACCCATTAGAAAAGATCCTGATGCTGGGAAAGATTGAACGCAAGAGAAGAGGGGGATGCCAGAGGATGAGATAGTTGGTTTACATCACCATCGATTCAATGGACATGAGTTTGAGCAAGCTCCAGGAGATGGTGAAGGATAGGAGACCTGGAATGCTGCAGTCTATGGAGTCACAAATAGTCAGAAATGACTGAGCAACTGAAAACAACAACCATAACTTCCTCATCTTTTCATCTGCTGAAGGACATCTATGTTACTTCCATGGGCTAGCTCTTGTAAATAGTGCTACAATGAACATTGGGATACACGTGTCTCTTTCAATTGTGGATTCCTAGGGTGTATGGGTCTTCCCTTGTGGTTCAGCTGGTAAAGAATCTGCTTCCAATGCAGGAGACCTGGGTTCAATCCCTGGGTTGGGAAGATCCCCTGGAGAAGGGAAAGGCTAACCACTCCAGTATTCTGACCTAGAGAATTCCACGGAAGGTATAGTCCATGGGGCTGCAAAGAGTCAGACACGACTGGACGACTTTCACCTCACTTCACTTCAGGGTGTATACCCTGCAGTGGGCTTGCTGAGTCATATGGCAGTTCTATTCCCCTATTTTAAGGAATTCCCACACTGTTCTCCATAATGACTGTAACAATTTGCATTCTGACCACCAGTGTAAGAGGGCCCTTTTCTCCAAATTCTCTCCAGCAGTTATTTTTTGTAGGCTTTTTGATGATGGCCATTTTGACCAGCATGAAATTACACCTCATTGTGGTTTTGATTTGCATTTCAGTAATAATGAGTGAAATTTAGCATCTTTTCATGTGGTTATTGGCCATCTGTATGTCTTCTTTGGAGAAATGTCTATTTTGATCTTTTGTTCACAGTTTGATTGTGTTGTTTGTTTTTCTGGTAATGAGCTTCATGAGCTGCTTGTATATTTTGAAGGTTAATTATCTGTCAGTTGTTTCATTTACTATTATTATCTCCCAGTTTGAGAGCTGTCTTTTCACATTGCTTATAGTTTCCTTCATGTGCAAAAGCTTTTAAGTTTAATTGGTCCCATTTGTTTATTTTTACTTTCATTTCCATTACTCTGGGAGGTGAGTCACAGAGGATCTTGCTGTGATTTATGTCAGAGAGTGTTCTATGTTTTCCTCTAAGAGTTTTACGGTTTCTTTTCTTATGTTTAGGTCTTTAATCCATTTTGAGTTTCTTTTTGTGTACGGTGTTAGAAAATGTTCTAGTTTTATTCTTTTACATGTAGTTGACCAGTTTTCCCAGCATCATTTTTTGATTTATCAAAATAAGGTGGCTATAGGTGCATGGACTTACCTCTGGACATTCTGTTTTTTTTTTTTTTTTTCCATCGATCTATATTTCTGTCTTTGTGTCAATATCATACTGTCTTGATGACTGTAGGTTTGTAGTGTAGTCTGAAGCCAGGAAAATTGATTCCTCCAGTTCCATTCTTCTTTTTCAAGATTGCTTTGCCTGCTCAAGATCTCTTATGTTTCCATACAAATTGTGAAATTATTAGTTCTAGCCCTGTGAAAAACACCATTGGTGCTTTGATAGGGATAGTGTTGAATCTAAAGATTGCTTTGGGTAGAAAACTGATTTTCAGTGTATTAATTCTTACAATCTAAGAATCTAAGACCAATCTAAGAACATGATATATTTCTCCATCTATTTGTGTCATCTTAGATTTCTTTCATCTGTGTTTTATAGTCTTCTCTATACAGGTCTTTTGTTTTTATTTAGATAAATTTATACCTAAGTATTTTATTCTTTTTGTGGCAATGGTGAATAGGATTGTTTCCTTAATTTCTCTTTCTGATTGTTCATTGTTAGTGTGTAGGAATGCATGGGACATCTGTGTTTTAATTATATATCCTGCAACTTTACTATATCCACTGATTAGCTCTAGTAGTTTCCTGGTGGCATATTTAAGGTTTTCTATGTAAAGGATTATGAGATCTACAAACAGTGAGAGTTTTACTTTTTTTCCATCTGAATTCCATTTATTTATATTTCTTCTCTGAATGCTCTGGTATGACTTCCAAACTATGTAGAATAGTACTGGTGAGAGTGGGCACCATTGCCTTGTTCCTGATTTTAGAAGAAATGCTTTCAGTTTTTTGCCATTGAGGATAATGTTTGCTATGGGTTTGTCATATATGGATTTTATTATGTTGAGACATGTTCCTTCTATGCCTACTTTCTGGAGACATTTTTATCATAAATGGGTGTTGAATTTTGTCAGAGGCTTTCTCTGCATCTATTGAAATAATCATATGGTTTTTATCTTTCACTTTGTTAATATGGTGCATTACATTGATTGATTTGGAAATATCAAAGAATCTTTGCATGCCTGGAATAAAGTCCACTTGTTCATGACGTATAAACTTTTAAATATGTTGTTGGATTCCTTGCAATAATTTTGTTGAGAATTTTTGCATCTATGTTCATCAATGATATTAGCTCATAGTTTTGTTTTGTGGCATCTTTGCCTGATTTTGATATTAGGATGATGGTGTCCTTGTAAAATGAGTTTGGGAGTTTTTCTTCCTCTGCAGTTTTCTGGAAGAATTTGAGTACGATATGTGTTAGCTCATCTCTAAATTTGTGGTAGAATTCACTTGTGAAGGCATTTTATCCTGAGCTTTGTTTGTTGGAAGATTTTTTAATACAGTTTTGATTTCCATGCTTATGATTGGTCTGTTCATATTTTCTATTTCTTCCTTGCTCAGTTTTAGTAGGTTATTCTTTTCTAAGAATTTGTCTATTTCTTCCAAGTTGTCCATTTTATTGGCAATAGTTGCTCATAGTAGTCTCTTATGACCGTTTGTATTTCTGTGTTGTCTGTTGTAAAACTTCTCCATTTTCATTTCTTATTTTATTGATTCAAGTCTTTTTTTTTTTTCCTCTTCATGAGTATGGTTAACAGTTTGTCTATGTTGTTTATCTCCTTAAAGAACCAGCTTTTAATTTTGTTAATCATTGCATTGTCTTCATTTCTTTTTCACTTACTCAGCTTTGATCTTTACGATTTCTTCTACTAACTTTGGTGTGTTTTTGTTCTTCTTATTCTAGTTGCTTTAGGCATAAAGTTAGGCTATTTCTTTGTTTTTCTCGTTTCTTGAGGTAGGCTTGTATTGCTATGAACGTCCCTCTTAGCACTACTTTTACTGAATCCTATAGGTTCTGGGTTGTTGTGTTTTCATTATCATCTGTTTCTATGCATATTTTAATTTCCTTTTTTATTTATTCAGTGATCTGTTGGTTATGAAGAAACATGTTGCTTAACCTCCATATGTTTGTGTTTTTTATACCCCTCCCCCCGCCCCATGGTTGATATTTAATCTTATAGCATTGTGATCAGAAAAGACGATTGAAATAATTTCCATTTTTTTTTAATTTACCAAGGCTATATTTGTGATCCAGGGTGTGATTTATCCTAGAGAATGTTTCATGTGCACTTGAGAAAAAGATGAAGTCCATTGTTTTCGGGTGGAATGATCTGTAGATATCAATTAGGTCTAACTAGTCCAATGTATCATTTAAAGCTTGTTTTTCCTTGCTAATTTTCTGTCCGGATGAACTGTCCATTGGTGTGAGTTAGGTATTAAATTATCCCACTATTATTGTGTTACTGTCAATTTCTCTTTCTTAGTTGCTAGCATTTGCCTTATGTATTGAGGTACTCCTATGTTGGAGCATATATATTCATAATTGTTATATCTTCTTCTTGAATTGATCTCTTGATCATTATGTAGCATCCTCCTTTGTCTCTTATAATGGTCTTTATTCTAAAGTCTATTTCATCTGATATGAGTTTGCTACTCCCACTTTCTTTTGTTCTCTATTTGCATAAAATACCTTTTTCGAGCCCCTTACTATAAGTTTGTATGTTTCCATAGATTTGGTGTGGGTCTCTTGTAGACAGCATATATAGGGTCTTGTTTTTGTATCCGTTCAGCCAATATTTGTCTTTGCATTGGAGCATTTAACCCATTTATGTTTAAGGTAATTATTGATAAGTATGATCCTTTACATTTATTATATTGTTTTGGGTTTGTTTTTCTGAATGTTTTCTATATTTCCTGTCTAAAGAAGACTCTTTAGCATTTGTTGAAGTGATAGTTTGGTGATGCTTAATTCTCTCAACTTTTGCTTGTCTGTAAAGTTTTAGTGGAGAGTGAAAAAGTTGGCTTAAAGCTCAACATTGAGAAGACGACAATCATGGCTTCTGGTTCCATCACTTCATGGGAAATAGATGGCCAAACAGTGGAAACAATGTCAGACTTTATTTTGGGGGGCTCCAAAATCACTGCAGATGGTGACTGTAGCCATGAAATTAAAAGACACTTACTCCTTGGAAGAAAAGTTACGACCAACCTAGATAGCACATTGAAAAACAGAGACATTACTTTGCCAACAAAGGTCCATCTAGTCAAGGCTATAGTTTTTCCAGTGGTCATGTATGGATATGTGGAGTGTGAAGAAAACTGAGCACCAAAGAATTGATGCTTTTGAACTGTGGTGTTGGAGAAGACTCTTGAGAGTCGCTTGGACTACAAGGAGATCCAACCAGTCCATTCTGAAGGAGATTGACACTGGGATTTCTTTGGAGGGAATGATTCTAAAGATGAAACTCCAGTACTTTGGCCACCTCATGTGAAGAGTTGACTCATTGGAAAAGACTCTCCTGCTGGGAGAGATTGGGGCAGGAGGAGAATGAGACGTCAGAGGATGAGATGGCTGGATGGTATCACTGACTCTATGGTCATGAGTCTGAGTGAACTCCAGGAGTTGGTGATGGACAGGGAGGCCTGGCATGCTGCGAATCATGGAGCTGCAAAGAGTCAGACATGACTGGGCAACTGAACTGAGAGCTTTTGATTCCTCCTTCAAATCTGAATGAGATCCTTGCTGGGTTGAGTAATCTTGGTTTTAGTTTTGTTTTGTTTTGTTTTTTTCCTCCCTTTCATCACTTTAAGTTTATTTTGCCATTCCCTGCTGGCCTGCAGTTTCTGTTGAAAGTTCAGTTGTTATGCTTATGAGGATTCCCTTGTTGTTATTTATTGCTTTTCCTTTGTTGCTTTTAATATTTGCTCTTTGTGTTTAATTTTTATTAGTTTGATTAATATGTGTTAGTGTACTTTGCCTTGGGTTTATCTTGTATGGGATGCTCTGGGTATTTGGACTTGGGTAGCTATTTCCTTCCCCATTTTAGACTTTTTGACTATTATCTCCTGAGATGTCTTCATGCCCTTTCCTTATGTCTTATTCTTCTGGAACACCTATGATTCAAACGTTGGGGCTTTAACATCATCCCAGAAATCTCTGTGGCTGTCATAATTTCTTTGTATTCTTTTCTTCTTTTTCCACACTGCTTCATTTACTTCCACCATTCTATCTTCCATGAGCTCTTAGTTTCTGTGTTACAACATTGCTCATTACTTTTTTTATTCTTTCCAGCTCCAAAAGATTTTACTTATGGTTTGTATTTTGTTGTAATTAAAACATTTAGATCATTGTTAAGTATTAGTCACATTATGGGTAACTTTTAACTATATTTAACACACTTCAATTGTAGTTCAGTTGATAAGAATCTGTCTGTGATACAGGAGGCCTGGGTTCGATTGCTGGGTCAGGAAGATTCCCTGGAGAAGGAAATGGCAACCCACTCCAGTATTCTTGTCTGGAGAATCCTACGGACAGAGGATCTGGTGGGCTACAGTCTATGGGGTCAGAAGAGCCCGAAACGACTTAGTGACTAAATCAAGAGAGCACCTCATGGCACATGTGCAGTGCTGTACATATTGTTAAGTACTGGTGACATTATGGGTATCTTTAACTATATTTAGGCTTTAATGGGATTGTCTTTGGTTGTTTACTATTAAAGTTTCCTGGGAAGAGAAAACTGTGATATGGTAAAGATATTTTTCATAATGTAAAATGCATTGTTTCATTTCTATTGAATTCAATTGTGTCTCAAAATTTATTTTAAATACTATTAAATTATTTAAACAGCAAGATGATTTTTTTCTTTTTAACTGTAGTTATATTTTATTGATAAATTTCTAAATAGCTTATAATTGTTTCTCAATCTAGTAGTAAATAGCACTTAGTCATGGCTCTGAATTCAATTTGCATAAGTTTGTTTTTAGTATTTATTTTTATATTTTTGAAGTAGCTATATTTTATGTAATATTTGGCAAGCTTTAATATAAAAATCATTTTAAGTAAACAGTCTCTGGGACTCCATGTGTGTGGTCTCTTATTTCCACACTCTTGCTGTTTCAGCTGAGAATTGATTTTTTTAAAAAGAGGGTTACTCACGCTGTGGTATCATGACTACAGTGTGACTACAGGCACCACTGGACGCCAGTTGTACTCTGTGCTCTCTGGATTTTTATAGTGCCGGTTTCTCCTTCTTGGGACAATGTGGCTGAACACTGGGCTGGATCACATTATGTAACCTTTATCCTTTCCCCACTGAAGTCCTATTTCAGTTGGTCCATATCTGTATCAAAGCACAGCACCATTCTCCCCTTTAACATGGCAGATCTAAAGGTAGGTGCAATGATTTTAATGCCAGCAATCTACTATGAGGGAGAGGCTTAGAACTGAGAGCCATGTAGAAGTACAAATTATTTTCTTTCTTTTGCCTCACCACAGTTCTGCCCATTTTGTCTTTCACAGTAGCTATAAAAAAATCCAAATGTTGATCTGAAAGTAACCCCTGTGAAAAATTCCACTGATAGTTTGATAGGGATCATATTGAATCTGTAGATTGCCTTGGGTAGTAAAGTCATTTTAACAATATTGATTCTTCCAGTCAAGAATCTGGTATAGCTCTCCATCTGTTTGTGTCATCTTTGCTTTTTTTCAACAGTGTCTTATAGTTTTCTGCATACAGGTCTTTTGTCTCCTTAGGTAGCTTATTCATTTTGCTGCAATGGTGAATGGGATTGTTTATTTAATTTCACTTTCTGATTTTTCATTGTTAGTGTATAGGAACTAAAAATATTCCACTACATCAATTTTATATCCTGTGACTTTACTAAATTCACTGATTTGCTCTAATAATTTTCTCGTGGTATCTTTAGGGCTTCTATGCAGAGTATCATGTCATCTGCAGAAACTGAAGGTTTTACTTTTTCTTTTACAAACTAGATTCATTTTATTTCTTTTTCTTCTGTTATTGCCATGGCTAGGATTTCCAAATCTATTGAGTCATAGAAAAAGCAAAGGAATTCCAAAAAAAAAAAAAAACTTCTTCTGCTTCATTGGCTACACTTTAAATCTTTTGACTGTGTGGATCATAAAAAGAGAGAGAGAGAAGACTGTGGAAAATACTTCAAGAGATGAGAATACCAGAGCACTTTATTTGTCTCCTGAGAAACCTATATGCAGGTCTAGAAGCAACAGTTAGAACTGGACATGGAACAATGGGCTGGTTCAAAATTGGAAAAGAAGTACATCAAGGTTTTATATGATCACCCTGTGTATTTGATTCATATGTAGAATTGTTGCTCAGTCACTCAGTCATGTCTGACTCTTTGTGATCCTATGGACTGAAGAATGCCAGGACTCCCTCTCCTTTACTATCTCCTTGAGCTTGCTCAAACTCACATCCATTGACCCAGTGATGCCATTCAACCACTTCATCCTCTGCCATCCCTTTCTCCTCCTGCCTTCAATCTTTCCTAGCATCAGGGTCTTTTCTAATGAGTGTAACTTTCATCATGTGGCAAAAGTATTGGAGCTTCACTTCAGTATCAATTCTTCCAATGAATATTCAGGATTGATTTATTTTATGGTTGACTGGTTTGTTCTCCTTGCTGTCCAAGGGATTCTCAAAAGTCTTCTCCAACTCCACAGTTCAAAAGCATCAATTCTTTTGATTCTTAAGGTGCTCAGCCTTCTTTATGGTTCAATTCTTCCATCCATACATGACTGCTAGAAAAATATAGCTTTCAGTATATGGATCTTTGTCAGCAAAGTGATATCTCTGCTTTTTAATATGCTATCTAAGTTTGTCATCACTTTTCTTCCAAGAGGCAAGCATGTTTTTAATTTCATGGCTGCAGTCACCATCTGAAGTGATTTTGGAGTCCAAGAAAATAAAGTCTTCACTGTTTCCATTGTTTCCTCTATTTGCCATCAAGTAATAAGACCAGATGTCAAGATCTTAGTTTCCTGAATGTTGAGTTTTTAAGCCAACTTTTTCACTCTCCTTTTTTACCTCCATCAAGAAGCTTTTTAGTTCTTTTCTGCTTTCTGCCATAAGGGTGGTGTCATCTTCATTTATGAGGTTATTGATATTTCCCTCAGCAATCTTGATTCCAGCTTGTGCTTCATCCAACCCAGTATTTTGCATGATGCATTCTGTATAGAAGTTAAATAAGCCTTGATGTACTCCTTTCCTGATTTTGAACCAGTCCATTGTTCCATGTTCAGTTCTAACGACTGCTTCTTGACCTGCATACAGGTTTCTCAGGAGGCAAGTAAGGTGGTCTGGTATTCCCATCTGTTAAGAATTTTCCACAGCTGTTAACACACACTCGAAGGCTTTAGCGTATTCAATTAAGCAGAAGTTTATGTTTTTGTTTTTGTTTTTCTGGAATTCGCTTGCTTTTTCTATGATCCAATGGATGTTAACAATCTGAACTCCTGTTCCTCCACTTATTCTAAATCCAACTTGTACATCTGGAAGTTTTCGGTTCAGGTACTATTGAAGCCTAACTTTGAGGATTTTAAGCATTATTTTGTTAGCATGGGAAATGAGTGCTATTGTACCAGAGTTTGAATATTCTTGGCATTACCCTTCTTTGGGATTGGAATGAAAACTTACATTTTCCAGTCTTGTGGCCACTGCTGAGTTTTCCAAATTTGTTGGCATATTGAGTGTAGCACTTTCTCAGCATCATCTTTTAGGATTTGAATTAGCTCAGCTGGAATTCCATCACCTCCAGTAGCTTTGTTTGTAGTGATGCTTCCTAAGCCCATTTGACTCTCTCATTCCAAGACGTCTGGTTCTAGGTGGGTGATTACAGCATTGTGATTATCTTGGTTACTAATATCTTTTTTATATAGTTTTTCTGTGTATTCTTGCCATCTCTTCTTAATATCTTCTGCTTCTGTTAAGCCCATAAGTTTCTGCCCTTTATTGTGCCCATTTTTGCATGAAATTTTCCTTTCGTATCTCTACTTTTCTAGAAATGATCTATATTCTTTCCCACTCTATTATTTTCCTCCATTTTTGGCATTGTTCACTTAGGAAGGCTTTATTTTCTTTCCTTGCTACTCTTTGGAACTGTGCATTTAAATTAGTATATCTTTTCTTTTCTCCTTGCCTTTGCTTTTTTTTCTTTTCTCAGCTATTTGTAAGGCCTTTTCAGACTACCATTTTGCCATTTTTGCATTTCTTTTTCTTAGGGATGGTTTTGACTACCAGCTCCTGTACAATGTTATAAACTTCTGTCCATAGTTCTTCAGGCATTCTGCCTATCATATCTAATCCCTTGAAGCTATTTGTCATTTCTACTGTATAATTGTTAGGGATTTGATTTAGGTCATACCTGGATGGCCTAGTCTTTCTTCCTACTTCCTTCAATTTGTCTGGATATGCAGAGTGCCTCATGCGAAATGCCAGTTTGATGAATCACAAGCTGGGATTAAGATTGTTGGGACAAATATTAATAACCTTAGATATGCAGATGACACCACCCTTATTGCAGAAAGTGAACAGGACTAAACAGCCTCTTGATGAAGATGAAACTGGAGAGTGAAAAACCTGGTTTAAAACTCAACATTCAAAACAGCTAAGTTCATAGCATCCAGCCCCATCACTTCATGACAAATAGATGGGCAAAAAATGAAAATGGTGACACTTTTCTTAGGCTCCAAAATCACTGCAGATGGTGACTGCAGTCATGAATTTTAAAAATGCTTGCTCCCTGGAAGAAAAGCTATGACAAACCCAGACAAGGTATTAAAAAGCAGAGCCATAACTTTGCCAAAAAAGGTTCATATAGTCAAAACTATAGTTTTTCTAGTAGTCATCTATGGATATGAGAGTTAGACCATAAAGAAGGCTGAACACTGAAGAACTGATACCTTTTAACTGCAATGCTAGAGAATATTCTTAAGAGTCCCTTGCACTGCAAGGAGTTCCACCAATCAATTCTAAATACAATCAACCCTGAATATTCATTTGAAGAACTGATGCTGAAGTTGAAGCTCCAATACTTTGGCCACTTGATGCAAAGAGGTAGCTCATTGGAAAAGACCCTGTTGCTGGGAAAGATTGAGGGCAGATGGAGAAATGATATTGAGAATGAGAATGAGATTGTTAGATACCATCACCAAATCAATGGGCATGAATTTGAGAAAACTCTGGGAGATATTAGTGGACAGAGGAGCCCAGAATGCTGCAGTCCATGGAGTTGCAAAGAGTTGGACATGACTTAGTGACTGAACAACAAAAATTTCCAAAACTGTGTTGAATAATTGTCATGAGAACAAAAAAAATTTTACAATTTGCATGGAAACACAAAAGTCCCTGTAGAGTTAAACAATCTTGAGAAAGAAAAAACATAACTGGAGGAATCAACCTTCTTGACTTCAGACTATACTTCAGAGCTGCAGTAATCAAAAGTGTAAGGTACTGGCACAAAAACATAACTATAGATCAGTGAACAACTTAGAAAGCTCAGCATTAAGCCCACAAAACTATGGGAAGCTTATCTTTGACAAAGGGTCAAGAATATATGATGGAGAAAATGCAGCTGTTTAAATAGTGATGCTGAGAAAACTAGATAGGTATGTGTCAAAGAATGAAGTAAGAACACTTAATAACACCATACTCAAAAATAAACCCAAAATGTATTTAGACCTAAGTGCAAGACCATAAAACATAAAACTCTTAGAGGAAAACATAGATAAAACATTCTTTGACATAAATCTCAGGAAGATCCTCTTTGACATACTTCCAGGAATAATGGAGATAAAAACAAAAATAAACAAATAAGACCTAATTAGACTTAAAAGCTTTTGCCCTGAAAGTAAAACTATAAAAAAGATGAATAAAAAATAAAAAATAAAAAAAAAAATAAAAAAGATGAATAGACAAGCTTTAGAATGGGAGAAAATAATCACAAATGAAGCAACTGACAAAGAATTAATCTCCAACATATCCTATAGCTCATACAACTCAGTATCAGAAAAACAAGCAACTCAGTCAAAAAATGGATAGAAGACTTGAATAGCCATTTCTCCAAAGAAGCCATATAGATGCCCAACAAAGACAGAAAAAAAGATGCTAAACATTGTTTATTAATAGAGAAATGCAAATCAAATGTACAATGGGGTATCACCTCACATAAATCAGAGTGGTCATTATCAAAAATCTACAAAAAATAAATGCTGGAGAATACGTGGATAAAAGGGAAGCCTCTTGCACTATTGGTGGGAATATAAATTAAAACAGCCACTATGGAGAACATTATGGATATTGTTTTAAAAAATGAAAAATAAACCCTATATGACCCAGAAATCCCACTACAATATATATATATACTCTGAGAAAACCATAATTCAAAAAGACACATGTACCCCAATATTCTTTGCACACTTTTCACACTAGCCAGGACATGGAAACAACCTAGACATCTATTGATAGATGAATGGTTAGAGAAGCTGTGGCACATATTTACAATGGAGCATTACTCAGCCATAAGAAGGAGTGAACTGAGTTTGAGTCAGTTGAACTGAGGTGGATGAAGTTAGAGCCTGTTGTATTAAGTGAAGTAAGTCAGAAAGAGAAAAATAAATACTGTATATTAACACATCGATATGGAATCTAGAGAAATGGTACTGATGAGCCTATCTGTGGGCAAGGAATAGAGAGGCAGAAGCAGAGAACAGATTTGTGGACACAGTGGGGGAAGGAGAGGGTGGGATGAATTGAGAGAGTAGCATTGGCATGTGTACACTACCATGTATAAAATAGATAGTTAGTGGGAAGTTGTTGTATAACACAAGGAGCGCAGACCAATGATCTATGATGACGCAGAGGGATGGGCAATGGGAAGCAGGGTCAAGAGAGAGGGAATGTATGTTTATCCATCATCTGAGTCATCTTGTTGGAAGAAATTATCACAACATTGTAAAGCAATTTTCCTTTATTTAAAAAGAAAATAAAAGAAATAAAGAAGAAAAAAAAATCTCTGGATCTTAACTATTCCCCTCAATCTATCAGGAGTGTCCCTCCCTTGTTTGAACTGAAACCTAGAAAAGTGAATTGGAACACATATTGATTAGATAGCAAAACCCACTATAGTTGATAAATATTACATTAATACTCTGTTATAATGATGTTATAAGAACAGGAGGAACAAAAGAGAGTAAGATAAGGCTATAGGACAAATGAATAAACAGAAGAAACTCAGGATTTAGTAATGAGTTTTGTGTGTGTATGTTTTGTTTGTTTGTTTGTTTGTTTCTCTCTCTTTTCTGGGGTGGAGATGCAAACACTTTCCCATACTCTAAGCATACCATACTGAGCAGTCTCTGTTGAAGGCTTCCGTATGCCCAGAGCTTATTCTAGGCTCGTGCAGCTGCTGGGACCCCTCACTGCCAGTGTTCTTTCCTCCAGTGCTGAAACTTCTGCTGCGTTATCCTGCGGAGACAACTGAGGAAATTTGAAATGAAAGAGTCATATATTTCTTTCTTCAGCCTTCATAAATCTCATTCTGTACCTCCTATTCAAAACATAACCAAGGGAGCTGTCGAGATTGTGTGTGTGTTTGTGGCGTGTCATAGACTCCTTTATATAACAGAGCACAGAAAAGGAGGAATTGATGCTGAGAGCAGAAAAATGAAAGGCCAAGTCAGCCCCAACCTTAGTTTCTCAGTGTCTATTTCCAGTCTATTATGTATATATAATTTCCACACAACAATTGCAGCACTTTCATGTTTTGCCTGATATGATAAAATCATTGTCATACAAATGAAAGACTCTTACTCTCTTCCTCCGAAAGAATAAACAATATTTCATCAGTCCTCAAATTTGTCTTTAGAGATAGTAATTCCTCTTGTGGTTGAGTATAACAATACCTCTGCTAGATCTACCTTAACCAAATGTAAAAATATTAGAGGAGAAAGTGAGCGGAAAGTAAGTTAATATATTCAAATAAACAAGGAATAAATCATACAAATTTACTGCTAAGGTAACTTCTGAATTTCCGTAACTTGCCTATTCACCATGACAATATCTTCCCCACTTATTAGCCAGAAATCTAGCTTGTAAAGGTTCTTCTCCATGGGAGTAACCCATACCTTCATTTACAGAAGGTTTTAAGTTCTATGCTCATGAACTTATAGGACTATTTTAGTTTTCCATTATCACTTACCATTTAATGGCAAGAAAACTCCATAGAATCCACTGAGTTCCAGCCATAAAATTTTCTTCTCTTAATTGGGATCAGTCAACTTAACCAGTAAGTCACTTTCTTCTTTACCAATTAATTCAATTGGAAAATAATTCAGTAGTGGAGTAGTGGCAGTTTCAAGGTCCAGCTAAATTAAGACAGTATTTTATACTCTGAGGAAAGCATTACACATTTAGGAACCAAGAACTCTGAACCAATAACGAAAGGTTTTGAGTAACAGAAGTAAAAGTTCTCCCAGTAGGTTTTGGGGTCTAATAGGGCAATCCCTTCCACTGAATTCTTGACTTGTGAACCCAGTTATTCTAGCTTTAGGTTAGCAAATTTAATCTTGTTTATTCTCTATACTACATCTTAATAAACTGCCCTCCAGCCTCACAGATTGCTTGAACTGAGTTTTCAATTGTGTACTTTACCATCCTGTTAACTGAGTTGCCACTGAATAAAAAGTATATTGTAAAAAAAGTGAATTCCCTGACATGAATCTTTTGCTGTTCTTTCATCCAAACCAGTGTTATATGGGATACATAATGGTATTAAGACCTGCATAAGTTCACAAACCTTAACGTTTGCAAAAACATTTTGGTCAGGAAAGACAAATGGATAAATAAAATAAGTGCCTATTCCAATGAGCACAACTCCCTGCCTGCATCATAATAGATGAGATTCAGTTTAACTAACCTACTGCCAAGTGATTTGCTGGTGCAGATTTGAGGGCTTATTATTGGTCTTTGCTGCAGGCAAGTTAGGCACCAGCAATGATAACCAGACAAGCCTCAAGAGGAAATATCATGTCATTAAGCTATGTATAACTCTATCCCTGCCAACATAGCTACTTTGTAACCCATTTCACTCTTGGGAAAAAGATGACAAAAGTTCACATTTTTGTTCCTTTAAAAAATGTTTCACTTCATATTTGAGATCCTACATACAGACACACACACACACACACACACACACACACCACTTTGTTAGCGCTTCATGGTCTATATAACTTACTATAACAGATTTCCATGAAACTCCAAGAATTAGTTAGATGCTGTTTTTCTGTCACATAATACCTATTCTACTTCTGTAACATTATTTTGCAATTGTGTGTTAAACAGCATTCCCAATTTGTCTATAAAATCTTTGTAGCCATGCCATCCCTTGTTTATTTCTGTATTTCTAGTTGCCAGCTTTTGTCTCTCACAGAGTACTTTATGCTGATATTTATGGTCAATAATTGCAAGTAGTACTTACTTTATTATTTGCATTTATTATTTAATCCATGAGTCCTATTTTTAAAATTTTCAAGTGATTGTGCTTTTCTGAATGTGTGTCCAAAGTTCATTATCAATAGATAATTTTATCAAACTGTGTTCTTAGAATATGACATTTAATTCTTTCTTTGTGGAATTTATTGAAATTTTCATGACTTCTTAAAGGTTTTGTGTTAGAAAACATTTTAATATCTTAAAAGATGTATATTTCTGTTATAAAATACAATGTCTAATGTATAATTTTAATTCAAATAGATCCCATAAAACAATCTATATTTTTTATTTATTTATTTTAGATCTACAGGATCTATCAATGACTGAGTGAGAGATATTTTCAAGTGTCCCATTCTGTCGAATCCTGACATTTATCACCAGACCGATATTTGCAGTAACCTTATTTCTTCCCAGAGAAGGCAATGGCACCCCACTCCAGTACTCTTGCCTGGAGAATCCCATGGACGGAGGAAGCCTGGTTGGTTGCATTCCATGGGGTCGCTAGGAGCTGGACACGACTGAGAGAATTCACTTTCACTTTTCACTTTTATGCATTGGAGAAGGAAATGGCAACCCACTCAGTCTTCTTCCCTGGAGAATCTCAGGGACAGGAGAGCCTGTGGGCTGCAGTCTATGGGGTCGCACAGAGTCGGACACGACTGAAGCAACTTAGCAGCACTAGCAGCAGTATTTCTTTCCATTTGGATATCCGTTACATTACCTTCTAAAGTTGGAGCGTGAGTATAGATCCATGGCAGAGCCTAGCCCAGCTCCTGTTTTCTGCAGTTCTCTGTTGTCCTGAAATGGGGTGATTTCCTTAGACCACAGGCTGGGTCTTGACTAGTCCATCAAGTGGGATTTCTACAGAAAATGGTCTTCATCTTTCTTTAGGATCTTCCTCTGCCCTTGGGGTTGATGTTTTACTCATGGTGTTCAAATGACAGACACGACCCTCCCCCACGAGTTTTCTCTGAATCTTACATATTGGCTGATTAGTGTTTCACTACCTTGGTGTCTGCCCTGATTTTTTGTGCCTAATAATGAGAGTCATTCATTCTTTTTTTTCTTTTTTTTTAGAGCTGTTTAATTTTTATTACAGATTACAAAAGCTCCATGGTTTATTTTTCTCAAGAGTAGTTTGGTAATTATTAGGTTATATTAAAGCTTTGCCTTCTGGAAACTTCACAGGATGCAGAAAAATGTTTCTGAGCATGGGCCTCAGTTTCATGTTCTGAAATGTATGAGTCATTTGTCCCAGGATCAAGCAATTTCTACTTTCTTAAAATATACCTAGAGTGAGCATCAAAGATATTTCATTCTTTTTTCCTTCTGCAGCATCTTTATTAAACTGAAAGAATCACTCTTAACTTAAAATCATTTTTTGTTCACACTCTGATGCTTACCATTATATTTTAGTTCCATCTGAGGTATTGTAGCAGATACTGATCATTGCCCACTTAACTGCCCTTCTTCCTTGTTGACAGAATCAGTTTTCTTTGGGGTGGCTAAGTATCCAGCACTTGGGAGTGAAGCTTGACAGACCTAAGTCATCATGATGATCCCATTCTCTGGCAGATTGCCTAGGCTTTCCTTTGAAGCTATGCTGGATTCTGGCAAATTTGGATTTAAGTAGATGACTTCCAGGGTTTCTTCCAATTGCCTTATGACCCAGCAATCCCACTGCTGGGCATACACATCAAGGAAACCAGAATTGAAAGAGACACATGTACCCCAATGTTCATCACAGCACTGTTTATAATATCCAGGACATGGAAGCAACCTAGATGTCCATCAGCAGATGAATGGATAAGAAAGCTGTGGTACATATACACAATAGAGTATTACTCAGCCATTAAAAAGAATACATTTGAATCAGTTCTAATGAGGTGAATGAAACTGGAGCCAATTATACAGAGTGAAGTAAGCCAGAAAGAAAAACACCCATACAGTATACTAACACATATATGTGGAATTTAGAAAGATGGTAATGATAACCCTGTATGTGAGACAGCAAAAAAGACACAGATGTATAGAACAGACTTTTGAACTCTGTGGGAGAGGGAGAGGGTGGGATGATTGGGAGAATGGCATTGAAACATGTATACTATCATATAAGAAATGAATCACCAGTCTAGGCTCAATGCAGGATACAGGATGCTTGGGGCTGGTGCACTGGGATAACCCAGAGGGATGGTATGGGGAGGGAGGTGGGAGGGGGGTTCAGGATTGGGAACTCATGTACATCTGTAGTGGATTCATGTTGATGTATGGCAAAACCAATACAATATTGTAAAGTAAAATTTTTAAAAAGTAATAAAATCAAGCTAATAACCCCCCAAAAATAATGATAAATCTATTAAAGATGATGTGGTTTTGTTACTTTAGATGCAACCCACACTGTGACACGCAGCATGCTCACTATGACTCAGTTCTATTTTTTAGTATCCACGATAATTTCTTCTGTGACCCATGAATTATTTAGAATTATGCTTTTATTTCCTGGCTTACAGGGTTTGGGAGGAATCTTTGTTAATGGTTTCTCTAGTGTTCACACTTCAGAATGATTTCATCTGAGGGGCAATGGAGGTTGCTTGGGGCATGCTGCCCACAGCTGCTTCTGCAGCAAAGGGCTGACGACACTCATTCTTGATTTCATTTTCTCAATCTTCAAGTTGTTTTAAGTTTTACCAAAATTTTGGCCACTATCCTATTATAATGTATTTTCTGGGTTATGAGTCTTTGATTTTTTATTACCTTTTTATAAGTGTTTTATTATGAAGCTGGAGAAAGTGATTCAAATGATGAAATATAATATTTTCAATCAAAATTCTACAAACAGTAATATTAGTGGACGCCTTCTATAATGTTTGTAGTTATAGTATTCTTTTCTTTTATTTTTTTAAATTTTGGCTGCACTGGGTCTTTATGGTAGCATGTGGGTTTTCTGTAGACAGGATGCACAGAGACTCCTCTACCTGTGGAGTGAAAGCTGAGATGCCCTGCATCATATGGGATCCTAGTTCTCTGCATTGGAAAGTGGATTCTTAACCAATGGACCTCCAAAGAAGTCCCTATATAATTTTATGGGTTTTCAAATTTTAATGCTTATAAACATAATGACCATAGTCATCTGTAGAAATTTCTATTTTAGATTTCATTAGAATAAATTCCTAGTGGTAGATTGATTCGGTCAGCGATTATGAAAATGTTGAGCATTTGCTACGTAGTGGAAGAGGTCCTTCCACAAAAGATGAATCCATTTATACTTACATCAATACCACATGAGAGCTTTGCTTTTATAATTCTCAGCTATATTGGAATTTTTGTTAAAATTATGTCCATCCCAAATTGCATAGCAAAATGATATTTTAATAATTTGATTAATATTTAACTTTTTAGTGATTTTTGTGTTTTATTTATACTTTTTTCCTCCTTGTGTTTCCACTTTAGCATGTTATGTGATAATATGATTTATTCATTATCCATTGACTTATTCTAGACTATTTCTTATCAGTAAATATTACAGTTCAGTAAGAATTACCAGCTTTTATTATTTTTGTATCAAAATAAATATTTTAAAAATTTAGCAGAAATTATTTCTAATTAGCATATATCTATCTTTCATGAACATCAAATTTGATTTCATAAAATCAAATTTATGTTTGATTTTAAAAATTATGTCAGACTGTTGGAGATGTATTTGTTATCTAATATTTAGTTGTGTGGACAATATTAATATGATATTTTGATATTTATTTGATTCTTCCTCAAGAAGAGAAAGCAAACAAAACATTATGAAATGAATGCTGTGGTTTACAAGAAGGGGACACTATTGCCTCAAAGAATAATTTATAGTTAAGTGAATTTAAGTGCTCCCAAGCAATATAATACTAGGATTATCTGAAGTCAGATGCATGTTGTCATCCAGTTTTAAACTTTTTTTAATATCGACTCTAGAAAAAGAATTTTCCGTGTATTTATAAGCTGATTCTGTTTCTCTGTTAACATATATCTCTTCTTACATGTAATTAAAAGTAAAAGAGTCCCTATTGTATAAAATATGCTTCTTTTTTGTTCAAACACCCTGTCTCTCCACTTTTATGATTATCTTATCAAGTTGTCTTTTGGATTTATGGATGTCAAACAGATGCCCTCTAAGCATTTACAATTCTAAATTATTTTTTTAAGTTAAATATTTTTAAATAGACAATAATCTTGACAAGGAAAATATTAAACCATTGAAATTAATTATATGATAGCTTTTCAATCTACAGAATTATCAAGCTTTATTCATAAGTACATTTGAAAGCCAGTTAGTCTATTCTCATATCTCAAAGTAGAGTAATACTTGCATTTTTGTGATCAGTCTATAAATAATGAATTCTGAAAGACTTCCAGTGTATATCTTAAAAACTAATCACATGGGGAGAAACACACAGATGCATTGTTAACAAAGTTGTTTAACAATATTATTCTTTTTCTGACATCTAATTATCCCTACTTCTGATTCCTGATTCTCATGGGGAGAAGTACTTTCCTCTGTCTCTAAAATCCTTAATATGTTGGAAGATCACTTTTAGGTCATGTCTCAATATGACACTTCTAACTTTCTGCTGCATTCCAGTGCCAGCATTCTCCTCTTCAAGGGCAATAACAACTCTGGAATCCTGGAGTGATGAGAGCCAAACAGATATTTGCGTTTTCCCGAGATTACCATTGGATTTTGTGTCTGTTAGCTTGGAATGTCTGAGAAAGCACTTAGTTATGGACTGTAATGAGGATTTGTTCTTTCAGACACTACAGAGTCATTTTGTCTAAAATCTCTTGGATTTATGTGATATCAAATAATTATCTTACATTGACATGCACATAGCTGGGAACATGGGATGAAGAAAGAAATGGCAAAGTAGTAAATTATGAACAGGGAATGTCCATTTTATATAGTTGTAATTTATTCTGTAGTTGATTATTATGTTTATCTGACTTTAACTCATGGGTACCTGACAGACATTACAAAAGTCTATGTAACTCCCTTCACCTCCAGTAATCGATTTTGCTTTTCTCACTGATTCTTCAAAATTATGCTTTGCCAGTCTGTGTTTCTCTGTCTTCATGTTCTCACTCATAACAACTATAACTACTTTACATGATGATTAGAAACTTTTATCTTAAGAATCTGATTATTATAATTGACATGTAATATCACTTTGAAATATTTATGAAGTATATTTCTACACATGGCTAATTCATGTCAATGTGTAACAAAACGAATACAGTATTGTAAAGCAAAACAAACTAAAAAATAAAAATTAATTTAAAAAAATAAAAAAAATAAAGAATAGTTCTAGTAGCACTGGTAGACAAAGAGAGAAAATATTTAATCATAGAAATATGCCACTTTTGCAGCTATTGATTCATTTTTAGCATTCTTAAGACTTTAGCAAGTAAAGATCAACAAATGTCCAAAACATCCAAATCCAGCTAGCTAAATTAACCATGCTTCATTTCTGAGGCATAGTCATACGACAGCACCCCCAAAGCATTGGTCTCACTGTACACCTACAATTGCTAAGTCTATTAATTTTCTCTTTCATTCATTTCATTTACTGTGTTGGCCAAAAAAATCCATTTGGGTTTTTTCATAAGCTTTTGCAAAAAAAAACCCAAATGAACTTTTTGGCCAACCCAAGTTACATAGGGACTTCCCTGGTGACTTAGACAGTAAAGTGTCTGCTTACAATGTGGGAGACCTGGGTTCAATCCCTGGGTTGGGAAGATCTCCTGGGGAAGGAAATGGCAATCCACTCCACTATTCTTGCCTGGAAAATCCCATGGACGGAGGAGCTTGGTAGGCTACAGTCCATGGGTTTGCAAAGAGTGACTGAGTGACTTCACTTTCACTTTCACTTTCAATGTTACATAATACTATGTTCCACCCATTATGATAGGCACTTTTAAAACAAAACCTACTAAAGAAGTTTTTAAAGTTACCTTTCATATCATTTTAATTATAGTAATTTCCATTTTGTAATTATTGTTATAATATAAATAAATAATTATATTTTCCTTCTTTTTAGTTAAATATATTAACCAAAATCATCAAAGCCTTATAATAATTAAACAGCTCATTCCCATGCAGATATTTTACTATAACTCCTAGAACAAGGATGTTCAACCAAATGTTTTTTCATAGTTCAATATTTACTGTGTTCCAGTTTTATCCTCTCTTATTTCACTTTTATTCAGAAAAGTAATGAGGAATGCATAACCATAATTATCTTTTATAATAGAAATGATTTTCATGCAACAAGCAAAGTTTAGAAGTGCACTACAGAATTGTTTCAGGTATATATATATATAATCAATAGCATTTGCCTTTGTGAGAACTATAACTTCTCTTTAGGTGTCCAAGAGTTTCATTCTTGACAGCTATGTATTATTTTCAATACACAAAGAATGAAATGACAATAGAATGTGTTTAAAAGGGAAAGTGCTTTGTTGAGAGAGTAATGTGGCTTGTTCTTAGTTTTACTTTGTACAATTGGATTGAATAACATAATCTTCTTGGATCTGAGTATTCAGAATTTTATTTTTTGAATCTTTAGCTCCGTTATGGCACTGTACATAGTGAGATAAATAATAGATTCTCCTATAATGCATAGTTCGAAAATTTTTGAAAATTTCTTTTTACATAATAGCAAATTTAACTTGACTAAATCTTAGCAATTTATTGGTTTCAAAAATTTGATAAAATTAATGTTTTAGCTTATATAGGGATTTTAATAAATTAGAAATCAAAGTATATCTTAGATTTATATGAAGACATATAAATAGAGTCATAACATATAAATCTTACTGCACCTCAAATAGCAGATCCACTACATAAAAAACATTTCAATTGCTGTAAAAGTAATCCTGTATTTTAAGATATACCAAATTTAATTGTATATATAAAATAAAGATATTAAAAGGAGAAAAAGAGAAAAAACCTATTGAATGGTCCATATGTTAAGATTATGTAATTAAGCAACAGAAAGTGGCAAGTGAGAGCATCAAGAAAGAACTTCTTTGGGCTCCATGGTCTTATTAATGTCAGTACCTTCAATAAAAGACCTAATGTAAACATATGATTTCATTTGTTAAATATCATTAACTTTTTTACTTATGCAGAAGCATTGATTCATTTTATATGTTTTGATAAAATCATCACTGAGGTTTGCATCTTTGACTATTAATGATTCAAGCAACATGACTAAAGAGCTGAAACAGAGTAAAAAGCCATGAAATACAAACCCATGTCCTCCAGATAAAGCAGTGATAAAATGGTGCTTATCTATAATTCATGTAAAACACTAGAAGAGCAAATTATAAACATCTAATTTTGGAAGTTGGAAAATTTACAACTTATGTAAAATACTAGCTTAGAGTAGTAAATGAATAATTGCTTATTTTAATAAGCTTCTGCAACAGCTATTGCATTTGTATAATTCTCCAGATTAAGAAAGTATGAAAATTTTTATCTCTCCTTATTTAAATACTTTATCTTAAAGATAAGGTATCTAAAATGTGCTTTATCTAAAGTATGGAAATTAAAATCAATTTAACTCACTAAATAATGTATACTTTTATATTCAAGAAATGAATTGGGAATGCTGGGGAAAATAATTAGCAACAAACCATCATTTCTTACCTTAAATTATAACAAATTACAGTTACTAATCTAAATTCAACATTCTAAAACAGAAATTCTTCATCCTAAAAAGAATTATGCAGATAGAAGAGAGAATTTAACTTCAACTTTCCTTACTGGGTGTATAACCTAGGCTAATTTATCCCTCTTTAATGATCCTCAGTTTCTTTACCTGTTAAGTGGGATAAATCACAGCTCCATGATGATCCAGTAATGATGCCTTGAGATAAGCACACCCAACTGTCTAAACATAGCCCTTCAGTTCAGTTCATTTCAGTTGAGTCACTCAGGCTTGTGAATTGCAGCACGCCAGGCCTCCCTGTCCATCATCAACTCCTGGAGTTCACCCACACTCACGTCCATCGAGTCAGTGATGCCATCCAGCCATCTCATCCTCTGTCATCCCCTTCTCCTCCTGCCCCCAATCCCTCCCAGCATCAGAGTCTTTTCCAGTGAGTCGAATCTTCGCATGAGGTGGCCAAAGTACTGGAGTGTCAGCTTTAGCTTAGTTAGTAATAAATACTCCCTTTAGTGGTCCTGCCACTAAGTTGGAGATCTTTCTCTGCATGAGGGTAATGGAGAACATATCACAGGTGCTAAAACAGGTTAAAACCAAAACAAAGCCACATGCCTGGGTTAAAATAATCTAAAAGAAGTGCGGCTGATGGAAACAGAAAGTAAATGTACTACAAAGTATTTTTATGTTTTCTTCTGTTTTTATGCGTTTAGGTTTTACATCATAGTGTTGGAAATTACTTGTAGGAGTCCTTTTAGGTCTATTCTTCTATTACAATGTGAAATCAGATTTTTTTTTTTTTAAGTGTGACTTAAACAGAATTGGTTGTACCAGAATTCAACATTAAGGCAAACAGAAGCATTTTCTCACTTTTATTATTTCCTCAGGGATTTAATCAAGTGCTTGTCTGCCCCAGACCATTGGGGTGGATGATGTGCAGTTCAGTTCAGTTCAGTCCAGTCACTCAGTTATGTCCGACTCTTTGCGACTCCATGAATCGCAGCATGCCAGGCCTCCCTGTCCATCACCAACTCCCAGAGTTCACTCAG